>JAJEJO010000156.1:8969-75784 GCA_020662805.1 Glaucomys volans | reverse complement strand
TTCCTTGTTGGTTTTCCTGGGCTTTTTATCCCTGAATCTCTCAATTCCAATTGTATCACAACAATTTTATTGTATTTTCCAGATGGCAAAAAAAAGTCTGCTTTGTGTGTATTTCTAAATTCTTTTGAAAGCAAAAATTCTTCTTCATCTCGGCATGCACATTTCTAGAATATATTTTTGTTTTAGATTTTAGCACTTTACTAAAACCATAAAAGGTCACCTTTGAGTTAAGTGTCAAGAGTCATGTTAAAACTATCTCTATCTATTTGCATCATAGAGGAAACACTGAAGAATTCAAAGCAATTTTAGTGCTGGAATGTCAGAAAATTTAATAGATTCTGGCAATCAAGATTTCATAACAACCCCTTGAGCCTGTTTGATTAAGCATAAGAATGATGGACTTTGTAAGTAGCATTTGTAGGATGAGATACAGACCTTGAAATACAAAGAAAAAAAATAGAATCCAGAAATATCTTTACGGGGAATAGGCCTCAGTAGTCTTCTGGAAGATCTTACCATTTTTTAAAAAACAGGTTACATACTTATGAGTCATATTTCTCCTTGTTCCAAGAGGGTTTCCAACAATGATGATTCTTTATTTTCTGTTTCATGACACATTTACCCTCAATCCCCAAACAACATTGTTGTATATTTATAAAATTAGCGACAACTTTAGTATGTAATTTCTGAATGGTATCAGTGACAATTTAAAAACATTCAAAATAAACTGATTTCTTAGAAATTTATTAAGTTAACTGACATCATTGAGAGCATTGATAGTCATGCATATCCTAGAAACCTAGAGAATGAATTTTTTTTTTTAAATTTTTTGAGACGAGGGTCTTGTCTTCTTGCCCAGGCTAGCCTTGAACCTGTGATTCTCCTATCTCAGTTTCTTAAGTAGCTGAGATTACAAGCATGCACCACCACATTTGGCTCCAGATCTGCTTTTTAAATTACACATAGGTAGACCTATCAAAAAAACTCATGGGCTAATTTCCATAGGTCTACTGGGGATTCTGTACTACTGACCTGCCTGTAAGGAAGTTGACTTATTTTTTTCTCTGTCTCTTTTTATTTCATTAAAAAAAAAAAAAAAACAACCAGATTTATCCTATGTATATCAACACTGTTTTAGAGTTTCATGTTGTCACGTTGCATGCTGATTGTTTAAATTTACCCCTTTAATTTATTACAGGAGATTCTGTTAGGAATCCTGTTTCTATTTTAATTTTTCTTTTAAATTATTTTTAAAGAACAAACATTAAAAATTTTTCCAACCATATTTATTTTCACATTTTTAATTCATTTTCCCCTTCTCTTCTCTTTGGTATTTTTCTTTACTTACTCTTTTATAATGGATGCAGTCATACTACAGATATGGCCAAAGAGAGAATTCTTTCACAGATGAACAAATATAAGGACTTATTCCTTCATTTTCTTTCTATTGAGACTTTCAATTTCAGGATGGCATTCTAAAATCCCTTGTTCTAGGAATATATGACTTAACTTTCCTTAACATATGTTTTGCTCTGCAGATGTCATATGCAGCCTTTTGGAAAAGATACTGCTTCCTGAAATTGTATACCATCCAACTCCTATAGGTGTCTGTTTTAAAATCTGTGTTTTCTGAAACAGACAGTTATTGGCTTTTGGATGAAGAGTGAAAACAGAGAACTAAGAGTCTGGAGAAATCCCACTTGGGAGATGATCTTCCATGTAAGAAGCCTGGCTTCATCTTGCTGATAATCAAAGTGATGGTGAAACCCCCTTAAAAATGCTCAGAGGAGGTAGGTAAACAGAAGAGTTTTTAAGTCAGTCTTGGTATAACTTTTATACCGTTGGATCCTATAATTTCCCAGATGATCCATTTATCAGCCTTGCATCCATAGGAGAATCCTTTGGATGTAAGGTCCTCAGCTCTTTTTTTTCATTATTGGAATTAAGAATGTATTTATGGACACCAAGGAAAAAGCAAGTCTTTTTATTAGTGCATTTTAATTATTCAGAATAATGGGTTTCTTTTTTTTTTTTTTTGGAACCAGGGATTGAACTCAGGGACACTCGGCCACTGAGACACATCCCCAGCCCTATTTTGTATTTTATTTAGAGACAGGGTCTCACTGAGTTGCTTAGGGCTTCGCTAAATTGCTGAGGCTGGCTTTGAACTCGCGATTCTCCTGACTCAGCCTCCCAAGTTGCTTGGATTACAGGCGTGTGCCACTGCGCCCCGCAGAATAATGGGTTTCATTGTGGCATAGTAGTATATGCAGATAACATACTTTGATCATATCCATCCCCCCATTACTCTCCCTTCTCTCTCTTTTTTCCCTCTCCCTGATCTCTTTAAGAGTCTCTCTGAAAATGGAAATTTTTTAATGAGGAAATTTTATTTAATCTTATTGTTTCTTTTTAGTTATGCATACCATTAGGATTCACTTTTACATAATTAAAAAGAGCATGGAGGGGCTGGGGTTGTGGCTCAGTGGTAGAGTGCTTGCCTAGCATGTATGAAGCACTAGGTTCGATTCTCAGCACCACATAAAAATAAATAAAATAAAGATCCATTGACAACTAAAGAAAAAAGAAAAGAAAAAAAATCATGAAATATAATTTGCTCAAGTTCAGTCCTCAGTATTTTCCCTTTCCCCCTCCTCCCTCTTTCTGTTCCCTTCCCATCTCCATACTTTAGTGATCTTTCTGCTATTTTATTTATTTTTGGTTAATGTCTTGTGGATATACATGATGGTAAGATTCACTGTGGTATATTCATATATGTATACAGGAAACTGAGGTTAGATTCATTCCACTGTTCTTCCTTTATCCCATCTCTTCTCCCTTCCCCTCAAAAATGGAAATCTTGATACTAGGAATTACATGATTTTAAAATATGGAAAATGGGATTTGTTTTCACTAAATTATTTCACTATTATATTGTCTTCCTTTAATGCTAAATTAAGGAAGTCTTTATTATTTCTTTGCCAATCTTATTTGAAATTCTTCATTCAGGTTGTTGAGTGAATAATATTTTTTCTCAACAAAGATCTTAGTATAACATAAGGAGACGCATTATAGTAGGAAAAACATAAAGCTTTATATTAGAAGACCTGAATTCGCATCTTTGCAATATTACTTATTAGCCAAGTGATCTTGGATAAATCAGGTAATCTTTACTTAGCTTTAGCTTTTTTGTCTGTGTAATGGGCATGATAAAATTATCTCACAGAGTTAACTGTGAAACGTAAGGGAGATAGTGTTTTGAGTGTGTTTTAATAACTATAAAGGGTGCATTATTCTAAGTGATGACCTGTTATTTAACTTGTATAATTGGTAAATTGTTTTCTTAAGGTACGTTTTGAGAGGCAGTAAAGACACAACACTTAAAGTCAGACTCTCCATTTTTGTCTTCTTAGAGGTGTAACCTAAACTCTCTTACCTCACCTTCCTCTTCTATAAAATGAGAATGATAATGTGTACCTCTTCAGGTGATTGTGAAGATTAAATCTGCTAATCCATGGGAAGCACTTCAACAGATGTTACCTATCATCATCACCACTCATAATCTCCATTTTTATTCTTGGATTAAAAAGGAAACTCTTTTCCCAACTTAAAATCATGGAATATAATTTATCAAGTGGTCTCCTGACTGTGAAGTTCCAAGGTAATTAATTTTTCCTTAGTTGTGAATATGTATATAAATACAATGATATGGTTTTCTTTACTTAGAGCTCATTTATGGAGTACTTGTTTTAAAATTAGATATTCTTAATAAATTGCATGAAGAATTTTGGTAAATTTCATTGTGTTTTGGGTACCCTAGAGAAATTCAGAAAATAACTCCTGAAAACAAATCCTTTGAATAATAAATGACATTATTTTATTCACTCTTAAGGTAGATTTTCGCAGTTTAAAAAAGAAACCTGGCTATATTTGTTCTCATTAATAATGTGTGAGAATCAATTAATTAATCTATTTTAAAAGATTCACCAAAATGATCAAAGAAGCAGTCTTGAAGGATTAGTTGAAACATTATAATGGATTTAATAAAGTAATTTCCTCAGGTAAATGCTTAACGTAAAGTCTGACTAAAACAAAGATTAGAATTTTAAAAACATATGAATAATTAAAAGATTCTGCACTTTTTTTTGTGTACTGATAAATTTAGCAAGATCCAAGGCAGTGTAACAATTGAGATTAGCTTTTAACGTTCAGGTCAAAAATTGATGCTTTTTTTTGTTATATGCAAGCCATGACTTATACCACTTCTAGTTTAAGAATGATTGCTTTCACATTTGTGTGTTAATGCTTTGGTGAAGTGCACAATGTGAAAGTGAATTATATGACTGATGATTGCTATATAATCCAACACTGATTTCAGCCAGTCAAAATGTTGCAGTTTTGGCTCAACCACAAGAGTCTGAAGCTCATGGTTTCTGTGACAACTCAAGGTCGGGTGACCTGGATATGTCTTGCCAAGCTGTTCCTGTGGAATAAATAGGCTGTTGGCAAACAGGATGGCTCAGCATTCTCTCTCAAGATTTCAAGTTCACAAAGTATGAGACAGCTCGGCAAGGGTCAAAGGTGAAAGGTAATAAGCCATTCTGGGCCTCTTCTTTTGTGGAGCCTTTGGCTGCCTTTCAGACTGAGGTCTTGGAAATAGTTCTTACAAAGGCCTTCTGCCAACAGACTACTGAGAATTGGCTCAGGCAGGGTTCTGTTACAAAATCCTCTTCTTCTCTTTCTCTCTGTGTTGGTGTCTGAAACTTATAAAAATGCAAGGATTTTTATATAAAAACTAAGGATATAAGTGAAAGAATCAAATAAATTCATGTATATACAATGAATTTAGAACAACTTTTCTTTTTAGGGACAGAGGTCCCAAAATTAAATTTGTTATAATAAATTCTTGCAAAATTGATTGCAACATACATTTTTAGAAAAAGAATAAGAATGTTAAAATAATAAGATTAAAACTTGGCAAAGTTTTGGGTCCAGTGTTAGCTTTCTAAAGAAGCAGCATGTCCCTGTTCTACCTAAGTCACCAGAGATAGTCTTTTTTTTTTTTTTTTTTTTTTGCGGTGCTAGGGATTGAACCCAGGGCCTTGTGCTTACAAGGCAAGCATTCTACCAACTGAGCTATATCCCTAGCCCCACCAGAGATAGTCTTTAAACAGTCTCCTGAACTATTTTCATTAAGGAACTTATTTGCTAGGGTATATTATGGTATTGCCTGTTAAGATTTGCTGTGCATTATGAAGAAAAAAGGTAAAATTAGGTTTCTTCAGGATTTCTTTCTTTTTTTGTGGGAATGGGAGCAGTCCTGGGGGTTAGATTCAGGTGTTACTTACTGTTGAGCCACATCCTCAGCCCTTTTTTTTTTTACAAGGTGAACACAATACCTTTATTTTATTTTTATGTGGTGCTGGGGTTTGAACCCAGGGCCTCCCGCATGCTAGGTAAGCACACTACCCCTGAGTCATAGCCCCAGCCCAAAGCTTAATCTTTTTTTTTTGTTGTTGTTGGTACTGGGGATTGAACCCAAGGCCTTGTGCATGCAAGGCAAACACTCTACCAGCTGCGCTATATCCCTAGCACCCCTAGTCCTTTTTATTTTTTGAGATAGGGTCTTGCTAAGTTGCTTAAGCCCTCTATAAGTTGCTGAGGGTCTCCTTAAGTTACTGAGGCTGACTTTGAACTTGCAATTCTCCTGCCTCAGCCTTTGGAGTTGCTGGGATTACAGGCATGTGCCACTGCATGTGGTTTATTCAAGTTTTCTTATCTTCCTTTAGATTTACTGCTGTTATTTTTGCTCAGAGTAGGAATTCATTTCAGGAGTAGAATAAACAAAGTAGATGATATATTTGCCTTCTCTACATTAAAATTTGGCTTGAAGGGCCCTCTTTAGTTACTTGACTATTATATTCATCAGCTTACTAGTTGTTTTCTCTTTTTTATGGGTATACCACTACAATTATAACTTCTGTTTTGGCCAAGTTTGGTATAGTCTCATCCCTAGATTTGTAATATGTTGTTAATAAAGAGGTAGGGTACAAGAAATTCTTAGAATAGAAAAGGTGAGGTGAGGGATGATGAGAAGATGGAAAAAGAACCATTCCCAAACACAAAGTGGAAGTCATTAGCCCTTTAACTGTGCATACACTTCTTTGGAATGGTAGCAATTACAAAGAAAGCATCCAGTTAAATGGGAACATAAAAACATTCCATTAGGAAATTTTGTTTACTTCCTAGAAATGGAACCAAGGAATGCAGTTTGGATCATAACCAGTAAGATCTTGGCTTCTTTATTTTATCTGTACTAATGAGGGTAGGCATGGGAAGGATGGGACTTTCCAATGTGCTTCAGAAAGTCTGATTTCTGTCTTCCTCATAGAAAATCAAACAAACTCATTTTGTATCTCAAACAAAAATTTATGAGAATATCTTAATTCACAGGTGGTCTTTATTTACTTTCTCCAGTAAACCGTAAAAGAGAAAAATTCCTTGAAATTTGGGCAGTCATTTTCCTTAATTTCTTGATATTGTGAATATTGCTGCAATATTTTGCCAATAGGTATAATACCTCATATTGTATATATATGTTATATATATGTATCTCATATTGTATATATATATGTTATATATCACATATATGATATTGTGAATACTGCTGCAATATGACGTATTATACCTATTGGCAAAATAGAAATAATACCTCATATCCTCTCTGTTTGTTATTTCCTTAAACAGGAAAAGTTCCATTCCTTTCTTCACTGACTTCCAGCTAAGCTATATTGGACAATTAGAAGATGGTGATTTTTTGAATAATGTATTTAAAACATTTTGGCAGATATTTCCTTCTTTTTCCCATTTAAAAGTTCTTTGAAGAAACCTTGAAAAATATTTCAAAGGCTTGATTTTGTAATTTTCATTCTTCTTTTGGTTAAAGAAATGTGAAAAACACAGCTTTTTTTCCCTTTGAAATATGTACTTTATATTGCTACAGAAGTGGAGTACTGTTATTCTGGTGTTTCAGCTATGACCATCATCTACCCTTTGCTCATATGAGCCATTTTCTTTGTTTTGGGCAGGAGATGATAATTTATTTGAATTCATTAGAATTCTCATCAAAGATGCTATTCTTGAAAATTTCCTTGAAATTTATAGACTAAGAATCTGGTCCTAGATTAAATACTTTCTAATCCAGATTCAGGTACTCTTCATTCAGTATAACCAGTATATTTCTTATTGAATGAATAAGGGGAATATTAATCCAATAAAATCAATACAACAAATTTCTTCTGTTTGGATCTTATCAAAATTTCAATAATTAGTCTACTTTTACAGAACTTTTCTTTGGATAATTGAGTGCTATCAATAAGTGAAAACAGGACTGTGGAGTTCTCAGCATTTTCAAGGGATTTGACATTCTTTAGAAAGAGGCAAAGGTAGACATGCTCATGAACAGAAAAGTGGAGAATAACCAAACAACTCTATTTCCCAGATTAAAATATACAAAAGTAAGCAGTTCTGTTTGATTATTAAAAGCTAAAATATTAAACAATCCTTAGTTTTGAGCATCTGGAAACTATAACACTATGTATATATGTATTTCCAGTTTTTAATAGGTAGACTACATTTTCTATCTAATTTTTATGATTTATATGATGTTTACCAAGTTATATACATGTATATATATGACAATAATAGTAAAGCTGAATTTGTTTTTTTAAAAACCTACGATACTCATCATTGAGGCTCTGGATAGAGTAATGCTCAATTTGTCTCTCCATAAATAGAAAGGATTTTCAAAAAACTTTACTAGGAGAAATTTCAGTTTGTACTGAGTCATCATAGATGAGTAATATTCCAGAAATTCTTCCTCTTAGTTTAGACTTAAGTGTTATTTTGTCTAATTTTTCAAACACAGCATTTTATGTTTTAAGTGTTATGTTGAACAAAATGTGTAGTAACAGTTGTTGCAGAGTCCTCTCCTATAAAAGATCACACATTCCTGGCAATCAGGAAATGGATATTGTATATGCACTGTACAGTTAGATACTTTGCTTCATGTTAAAGACTAAGAAGTGCTGGGCAATAGCAACAGACATGAGGCTTTTAATATGTATTCCAAATAGATAGCATTGTTTTTGAGTTACTTCCCCTAAAGGACCTGTTTTAGTCACCTTTTTCACTGCTATGACTTAAAGACCCAACCAGAACAATTGTAGAGGAGGAAAAGTTTATTTGAGGGCTCATGTTTTCAGAGTGCTTCGTCTGTAGAAGACCAACTCCATTCATCAAGGCTCAAAGTGAGGTAGAATATATGGTGGAAGAATGTGATAGAGGAAAGCAGTTCACATAATGATCAGGAAGCAGAGAGAGAGGTCTCTACTTGCCAGATACAAATATATATACCCCAAGGCCCACACCCCAAGTCCCACCTCCTCCAGGTACATGTTACCACTTCAGTTACCACTCAGTTAATCCCTATCATGGATTAATTCACTGATTGGGTAAGTCTCTTATAACCCAATCATTTCTCCTCTGAATCTTCTTGCATTGTCTTACAAGTGAGCTGTTGGGGAACACCTCACATCCACACCATAACAGGACCTTTAATGGAACCTTTTTATATATCTATGTACCTACAAGTTATTTCCAAAGTATACAGTGCATAAATAGAAATTAAGGGGCTTATTAGCATCAGGAAGGTATGGGCAGTTTTTTGAGTATATCTTTATTACCTTCCATGTGGATATATATTTCATATTCTATTTGAATGATAAACAGAATGGAGTCACGTCATACATTTCTTTAAAAATATATATATATGGCCAAAAAGAAAGAGAAATTAAAATATTCTATTCAGTGAATGTGTGCTCTGGAATGAATGTGAGATGTAAATCTGGGATTCCCATCAGTCTCAGTTCCTTTTGTGTCATGGGCTGAGTGTGTTTCTAGTGCTTAAAGATATGTGGTTTAAAAAAATGCAATATGAAATATAAACCAATTAATTCATTTGGTTCTCAATCAAAGAAAAAAGATAACTGTCTATGAAAGTATATTGTTCTTTAGCATACTATTGCCTCAAGACTTTTTTGACCATATGCAAATATTTCTTAGGTACTGACCTTAAATTTTACTTTTACTTTTATTGTTGGGAGTGCCAGGAATCAAACCTAGGGTCTCATATAAGGTAGACAAGCCCTTTCCACTGAGCTGCATCCTCGGCCCCAAAGTGCTGACTTTAGATCTTAATTCCTGGAGAAATGCCATTTATCTCTAGTGATTTTTTGTGTTTAATTAAGCATTTTTAATAGTCTGGCAGACTACATTAATCTACTTTAAATCTACATCAGTACATTTCAACACCAGCCTGTACCAAAATGATGTCTCAGATATATATTTTAGGGAGCTTGAAGAAGCATAATCCTGAGGGCAAAACTATCAGCTTTGAAGCAATCCTCTTTAAGCCCAGTCCAGTTTCTTACTGCCACCTCTATTCGTGTTCAATATTTTTGTTTCTTTATACTGTCCAAAGTACTTTCAAAATGCATGTCTTTTAATCTTGTCTATTGTGTAATTGTTATTCATTAAATATTTGAAGAGTGAACAACTATTTCACATAGGCATAATTCTTCTCATTCTAAAGATAAACAAGCACGGATGAAGACAAATATATTGCCTTAGAGCTAAAAAATCTGCATTCATATTCCATTTTTGAAGTTACATGATCTTTGGAAAATCCCTTAATTTCCTTAAGACTTTGCTTTCTCATAAGTAAAATGGGATCTTATTCACTGAAGGGTTACTGAGAGGATTGAATGAAATCATCAATGTGAAAATGCTTTGAAACTATAAGGGTACTTACAAGTATAAAACTGGGATCATAGTATTCCAATGCACTATCCATTTTAAGGCCATCAGATTAACGACATTGGGAAAGAGTGGTTCAGTGCTATTGGTGCTATTTCCACACAGCCTCAGGTTTAGAAATACTAGGTTTACTTATCACTTGGTCTGCACCACATTGCTAATATTTATCATAAAAGCAGGTTTTTAAAAAACTTGTTCTCATGAGCCCTGTTATGGTTTAGGTGTGAGTTGTCCCCCAAAAGCTCACTGTGAGTTAATGCAAGAAGTTTTAGAGGTGAAATGACTGGATTTATGAGAGCCTTAACCCTATTACTTGACAGGGATTAACTGAGTGGTAACTGTGCACAGGTAGAATGTGGCTGGAAGAGGGGGTCCCTTGTGGTGTGCCTTTGGGGTTTATATTTTGTCCTTGTTAAGCAGAGATCTATCACTCTCTGCTCCCTCGTGTCTTGTTTCCACTTGCTTTCCTCTGCCACACACTTCTGCCATGATGTTCTGCCTCACTCAAGTCCCAAGGATGGAGCCGGCTGTCTATGAACTGAGACCTATGAAACTGTGAGCCCCAAGTAAACTTTTGTTCCTTAAAATTGTTCCTGTCAGATCTTTTTGGTCACAGCAGTGAAAAAGCTGACTAAAACAAGCTTAAATCTCAAAGGTCATTTTATGCCTGTAATATATTGTGGGCATCCTTTGAATAATAATTTAAAAAATACCATATTATGAATGTATCCCCTTTTCCTCCACCTGCTAAAACTCCCTCAAGTTTTTAATCTATGAGTTCACTCACAATCTCATTCTTCCTGTTTTACCTTGGGTTTTTCCCCAGAATATGGAATAAAAGGCTTGGTAAGATGGGTTTGCTTATTTTACTCATCTCTTCTGAAAAGAATAATATAAATAAACTTGATTAGTCATGACATTTAAATTTTATGGCTTGAGTGTATGGCTGATAAATTCCTGATTATTATTGCCAGTAGCATTCTAAATTTGTAAGAAAATACTTATTCCATATTTTTCAAATTTGTTTCACTTTCTGATATCTTTGAGAATATTCTGCAATTACATAGTTAATTTTTTTGCTCTTAAATATCTGATATGAATGTACATTGAAATAATGGGATTTGTACTATGAAATTTAAAACAAGCAAATGAGCATAAAAAATTAAACCAACACCAGAGAAAGTGTGAAAGTGGAAGTATCTAATCAAATAAATTACAACAAATTTTGATTAGAATCATAAAGCACTAACTGAAAATATCACAGATGTAGTTTTCCGTCAGGGAAGGTCTTATCAACTGGAGAAAGCTGCTCATTTCTTTGAACTAAACTCTGATTTCTCTGAAATCAGATTTTGTATTCCCAAAGCTCCACTCTGCAGTACCAGCACAAACATAGTTTGGTACCTGTACAGCACTTTAAAGAATCAGCAAGAAGGGGTCAAGCAATAACTTATTCCAGTTTAGAACCTACCATGTTTTTTGAAAAATCTTGTGGAATTTTAGAAAGAGAATAAGACAGAATAAAAATCCTTTATGAAAACATTAAACAATAGTGTAAATTGATTAAAGAGATTGTATTTGATCAGTGGGAGGTTTAGGAAAATATCCCCATCATATTCTTCTATTAACAAACTACATAATGGTTTGTATTAACAATGTAATTGAATGGATCTATTGTTAACTAGTGTTTTGTAAGATGGAAGAAATGCAATAATTCCAAATCAAATAGTGAGATGTAGCTGGGCATGGTGGCACATGCCTGTAATCCCAGCACTTGGGAGGCTGAGGCAGGAGAATCGTGAGTTCAAAGCCAGACTCAGCAACTTAGTGAGGCCCTAAGCAACTCAGTGAGACCCTGTCTCTGAATAAATACAAAATAGGGCTGGGGATGTGGCTCAGTGTTGCAGTGCCTCTGGGTTCAATCCCCAGTACCAAAAAAAAAAAAAAAAAAAAAAAAAAAAGAACAAATAGTGAGATCTATTTGTTTCACCATCTTTTGATGGTGAAAAAGACTCAAATATTCTTGTCCCAGTTTCTAAACTTCCCAAAGGTATACTCCAAGTTTAATACTTAGTATTGCTATTATGCATTTTAAGTGTCTAACTTTTTCTGTTTCTGATACAATGAAATTGAGTCAGAACAATTGGGCCACAATTTGGCTTTTCTGCTTATTAGTTTTGTGGCCTTGAATAAGTCACTTAGATTCTCATGCTCATGGTGTCCTCATTTGTAAAGTACGGCTAATAGTATTTATTCCTATAAGTCAAAGGATTGCTGTATAGCTTAAGTGAAAATTTATGTGGATACATGCAAATTATAAAGTACTATTAAATATACCACCTAAAATACTTCCTTTAGAATAATTAGTGATAATAAAGAAAAAATGATAAATGTAGGTTGTTTATTATGTTTCTCTTAACATTAATATGAGAGGTACCAACAAAAATCTTTATTAGGTATGGCCAGAATACTCCAGAAAGGCCAACTGCTTTATCTATTATCAGCAGAGAATTAGAGAGAAGCATAACATTGGACATGGATTTCAAGTCTTGTATTTCCTTTTATTTCGAATTTCAGCATTACACTCTTATTATCTTCCTTTTTAACTTGTTTACTTCTTGTGAACATACTCTTTATGTATGTGTTTGTGTGTAGTATGTACACATGTAATGCATATGTACATTTTGTCTGTAGAAAAATACTATAATAGGCATAATAAGAGATCTTTTTGAGGAGAAAATTTTATTCATAGTTTTTGTGCAGTTATTTGTGCCAGGAACAAGTTCATTGTCTTTTCTCCAATACTGTATTTGACCACATTAAGTATGAAAACTTGACCACCAGCTTGTTGGATCGATGATTATTAATTTTTGTTCATATTACATATCTTTTCAATATATCCTTAAAGTTTTCATTGGATATGTATATATCCATCCTATATATATATTTAGATGCACCCTATTAAAAATGGTCAATAAAAGAGATAAAAGTGGTATATTTTTTGTATGCATAGCTGCTTGTTGATGAAGGCCTTTTGGCATTATCTCTATTCAATCACCTATTTACTGAGGTCCAATTCATGTCAAGCAGGCAGGAGAGATTTTCTAAAGGTAAAGGAAACAATCACTATTTGTTGTTAATATCATCCATTGGTTAGCATATATTTATCATCTACTCTAAGCTAGACACTGTGCTAGATGTTAAAAATAAAATGAGCAAGTACAAGGCCCTGGGTTCAATCCCCAGCAGTGCAAAAAAAAAAAAAAAAAAAAAAAAAGAAAAAAGAAAAAGAAAAAAAGAGAGAGTAAAAAGAAATATGGTTCTTGTCCTTATTGTATATTGGGGAGATAGGTATTAATCAAATCATTTCAGAATTCAGTGTAAAACTAAAACAGCCAAGTAGTAAGGAAAGGTATGTGGTCTTATGAGAACACAAAATTTAAGAGAACTAGAAAAAGCAGCAGGTAGATCTTTGAATGATAAAAAATGGAAAATTACCCTTTGTAATCAATAATAACATTATTACATATATGTTATATATCAGAGTTTACTGGTGACAGGTTTGATAAAATTGTGGGTGAGAATAATTTTCCATTGGTTTAGGAACTTAAACACTTAATGTAGTTAAAAAAATTGTTTGAAATAGATTAAATAATTAATGGTAAACATAAATATAAAGAAAGTGGACCATTAGAAAACCGCCCCCCACAGTTTTATATGCTTAGTGGAATAAATCCATATGCAAACTTATTATCTCTTTATACATGTCATTGTCTTACAATGGTGAGTCTTCACCTTTAAAAGAAAGAAAATATGACTTCGGAAACTGGCCAAAATAAAATTCTTTCTCTAAGATATTAATAAATGGAAGCATTAAAATTTATATTTTACATTTGTATTTTATTTTTGTTGAAATTATAGATATATAAAGGGCACACACTAGTTTCACTTTAAACTTGTCAGTTTTACTGTTACATGAACCATTCATAACAGTTGTTTGAATTGCATAGATCATAAGAAATGAAAAAAATCTTGTTTTTTTTGTTTTTTTTTTTTTGGATCAGGGATTGAATTCAGGGGCACTTAACCACTGAGCCACATCCCCAGCCCTTTTTATTTTTTATTTTGAGATAGGGTCTCACTAGGTTGCTGTTAGGGCCTCACTGCGTTGCTGAGGCTGACTTCAAACCTTTGATCCTTCTGCCTCAGCCTCCTGAGTTGCTGGGATTATAGGTGTGAGCCACCATGCCCTGCCAAGAAATGAAAAAAATTCTCAAAACAAGAATTGTTAGTATTGTGACATAACCATATTTCCCTTTTCTTTATTTTTCATAAGCAAAGCCCAAATCTAACCTTAAAGTTCTTTAAAATTAATTGGTTGACATTTTTGATTCCTAATTATTTTGTTGCATATTACATCCACTTTCCAGAATATTTAATTCAATACATCAGCAAGAATTACCTCAACTAAAATGTTTATCTTAAATGGAATCAAAATGATACTTTAGCCAGGCAGGGTGGCACATTCCTGTAATCCCAGCAGCTTGGGAGGCTGAGGCAGGAAGATTGTGAGTTCAAAGCGAGCCTCAGCAATTTAGGTTCTAAGCAACTCAGCAAGATCCTGTCTTTAAATAAAATATGTAAAAAATGGGCGGGGCATGTGGCTCAGTGTTTAAGGGGGGTTCAATCCCTGCACCCACCCCAAATACTTTTTTAAGTTCTTATTGATTGCTGAAAGGCAAGTAAATTACAAATACTGTCAAAGCTTATACACATTCAGCTATTTCTAGGTTTACAGAGGAAGCTCATCAGACTTTATGATGGCACTTCTCACATTATCACTTGTAGATCTCCCTAAATTAATTTCATTTTTAAATGGGTGCAGGAGGTAAAAATCCTTCGTGCATTAGAAACTGGAGGAGGAAAAATGTATGTTGTTATTTTATTTTTTTATTTTTTCAAATTCAATTTGATTGGTAATTTATTTTTTTTTAGAAAGCACATACATTTTAAAAATTTAAATAGGATTTTGAAGGCATTGTGCTATAATTTATTTGTATTTCAGTGTTTCTATTAAGGCTATCCTAAATCTTGATACTTGGTATGTAACTTTTTTCTCTTTAGAAAATTTTGGAAATTTAAAAATTATATTCTGAAATTTTATTACTAGCAACTAGGATGGTGTAGCTCTTCTTTCTGCTTAGGTGTTTTCAATTTAGATTTGTCAAAGAGTAACAATTTATTGCATGTTTAGTATTTGGTATGGAATACTCAGTGCTGGGTGTTACTAGAAATACTAGCTGAAAATACAGGTTGAGAATTCCTTGTACAGAATGCTTGGAACAAAAAGTGTTTGGAATTTTCATTTAAAAAAAATTTGGAAGATTTACATATACCTAATGATAAAATACCTTGAGGATGGGCCCCAAGTCTAAACCTGAAATTCATTTATGTTTTTATTTATACTTTATGCAGATAGTCTGAAAGCAATTTCATACATTTTTAGTATGCCTGTTTTTACTAACCTGTCATGTTTGGCCAGGAGTGGAATTTTCCACTTGTGGCATCTTGTTTATACTGAAAAGTTTTGGATTTGAAAGTAGTCTGGATTTGGGATTTTCACATTATGGAAGCTTAACTTATGTGTTTAACGTCTATGTTGTTTCTCTTTCCCCTTTCAGTTATTGGACATAAAACAAGTGTTCCTTTAAGTAGCCCAGCATTTACCATCTAATCTTATGCTGACTTTGAATATATAATAATAGATCATGAAAGATAAGACTGTTTTAAACTATATTGTAATTGTATGCCGAAATACACTGTAATCCTATCCATCAGCTCCTAATGGTGGTCTCCATTAGGTTTCAATGAGGGTCAACTCTTGTATTTAGGAAGCATAAAATGTTTTTCCCCCTCTTGACTAATGGGTATTCTGTTTACTTGTACTTTCCAAGCTGAATTTCCTCCTATATTCAAAATAGTTTCCTTCTGTACTGATGTTCAGAAGAATACTATATTCGTTAGCATTCTCCAGAGAAACAGAACCAATAGGATCCATCTGTCTGTGCATCTATCTGTCATCTACCTATGCATCTATGTACTTACCTATCTATTTACCTATGAAGAGATTTATTCTGGGGAATTGACTGAGAACTCCCATGATCTGCTGCCTGCAACATGGAGAACTAGGAAAGCTGGTGGTGTAATTCTACTCCTAGCCAGAAGGTTTGAGAAACATAGGTGCTGAAGGTATAAATCCCAGTCAAATTGCATGAGATTCATATCCTAGTGAGTCAAACAGACAGGGAGGAAGCAAATGTGACAAATGCCTTCTTTTCCCTCTTGTTCTATTCAGGCCCTCAGTGGATTGAATGATGCCCAGCCACTGGGGAGGACTCTGTACTTTACTGAGTCCACTGATTCAAATGCTTATCTCATCCAGAAACCACCCTCAGGACATACTTAGAAACAATGTTAATCTGAGCCCCCTGTGGTTCACTCAAGGTGACACAGAAAATTACCCATCATACTAAGTTAAATTCTATGTATACTTTATGATAGGTGATAAAGGTAAGGAATGTCTCACTAATTTTTCCATAAATTAAAAAGTAAGAGATTATTTGTCATTTCCTGCCATTTACCACCATTCAAAATAACCCTAAAATCTCCCCATTTAATAACAGTCATACAGGTCAGTCAGAAAAGATCTTAAATAATTGGCCTTCTCTCCTCTGATCTGGATATTTCTGTCATATACTGAGTGATGTAACTAAAACTTGTGTGGTCGAGTAGCACACAGGGACCCAATTGTTCTGCATTCTTTGGCTGCATGGTAACTTGGATGGAACACTGAAAGGATGGGCTATCTGGCTAGTGTTATAATTGGGAAAAGTTGAGTTTGTCTTTCTTTCTTATCAAGATCTTCAATATTTTATAAAATGCATAAATATACTTCAGAACTTTGTGTAAGTTTTGGATTTTCATGAGTCAAAAATATTCGTGTAAGCAAATATGCAATTTATATAGTAAACTTTCTATTGAGGGTCTGGAGATATCCACAAGATAATAGCTTTAGGATTTTAAATGTTGATGATAAGACTTATTAAAAGTCACAGCTATCTAGTAAAAAAGCCTCTCTCTTTGAAAAATGAGCTTTTTGAGAGCTACGGATCATTTACTGACTCATCATATGATTTACTCTCTTCTTTATTTTCCTGTGCTGTCTGTGGACATCTAGAGGGCTCAGACAGCAGTAAGGGAATTTGGATTTTCAGTGTGAAAATTCAGTCCAAATGAATGATTATTATAAATAAATTATTAAGCATATATTTGAAGGAAGAAATGAAATTTGATTGAAAGTTCTGAACTTAAATTGTCAGTGAACTCAGAGACTCTCTAGTTTAGCCTATACATACAAGGAAACTTAAGTAAATAGAACATGAGAAAGTTAATATAAACTGGTACTAGAAAGCTAATAAAAACCCCTCTGACTTGTCCAGTGTTATTTTCAGTGTTTTTTGGGGGGTGGGGAGGGGTGCTGGGGATTGAACCCAGGGCCTTGCGCATGCTAGGCAATACTCTACCACTGAGCTATACTCCCAACCCTCTACTTTCAGTATTTTAATATACATTTAATTGTTATAACTTATCTGTAAGATAGACTTGTGGTTGTCTCCTGCTCTGCCAATATATTATCTGCTAGCCACATGTAGCTATTTATGTTTAAATTAATTAAAATAAAACAATTCAGTTTCTTAGGAGCACTAGCTACACTGCTAGTGTTCAGTACCTCACAGAGCTAGAGGCTACTGAAATGGACAGTGCAGATACTGAACATTTTTATTGCTGTAGAAAGTTGTGATATATACCATGTTTTGCAATTTTTTACACTTCATTTAGGTTTTATCATACTGTACATATTCTGGAGCTTGTTTTTTCACTCAGCATTATGTTTGTGAGATTTATTTACAGTGACATGTATAGTATCCTTTCCTTGTATACTGTAATTGGTTTATTAATTGATTTATGGAATTTGGTTTATTTCCAGTTATTAAATGTTAAAATAATGCTGTAATTTTCATGCACTTTTATGCTTGTTCCTTGTACCAAATATGTGAAAATTTATTTAGGTATGTGCCTGTTGGTAATGATCATTATCAACCTTGTAGGATATGGTCAAATCATTCCCAAAATAGCAATGACAATTTAATTCACTGAAGCAAATGCTTCAGTTAGCAGTTATATATTTCCTTCCTTTTATACTTGCTAGTACTTATTAGACTGTAGTGTAAAAAGCTATTTTGTTTCAATTTGAATTATACTATTATTTAGTGAGAATGAGTAGAGCAACCTTTTATGTGTTTATTGGACATTTGGATTTCCTTTTCTGTGAATTGACTACTCACATTGAGTGTTTTTTTAGTTTCTTGTTTGTTTTAAATTGTCTTTTATTTTGTGAAATGGTCTATTTTTTTCTTTATGTGTAACTGATTTTCTCCATTTCATTTTTTGAATGACTTAACTTTTCCTCAATGGTTTGTGGGAAACAAACTTTCTCATATACTGAATTGCCATACGTACGTGGGTGCGTTTCTGGATTCTGTATTCTGCATGAATCATTTGTTCATTTTTGTGCCCATATTGTATCATCTAAATTATCAAAGTTCATAATGGGATGATGGTTATTAGGTTAAGTCTTCCCACATTGTTCATCTTCTTCAAAAGTTTCCTGTTTTTAGTTTATTCTTTTCAATGTGAATTAAAAGGACATTTTGTTAAGTTCTATTAACCATTAGGGTATTTCTTTTTGGAATTGAATTTGTAGAGTAATTTGGTGAGAATAGGCATTTTTATTTTTATATTTTTCTTCTTTCTATATTTTTCATTGGGTCCATTATAGTTGTATGTAATGATGGAATTTGCTGTTACATATTTTACATGTATACAATATAACAATATAATTTGGCCAGAATCTTTCCCCAGCACTTCCCCCTCCCTCCCCTTCTCCTGGTCCCTTTCTTGTACTGATCTCCCTTTGATTTTCATGAAATTCCATCCCCCCACCTTTCTTTTCCTTTTTCTTCTTTGGATTTCACATATGAGAGAAAACATATGACCCTTGACCTTCTGAGTTTGGCTTATTTTGCGTAACTAAAGGTTTCCAGTTTCATACATTTTCCTTCAAATGACAAAATTTCAATTTTTTTTGTGGCTGAATAAAACTCCATTGTGTGTGTGGTGTGTGTGTGTGTGTGTATGCCACATTTTAAAAAATCCATTAATCTATTGATGAACACCTAGGCTGGTTGAAAATATACATTTTTATGAAACAGTCTTCTCATCCACCAACTTGGTATATTTTCCCATTCACTTATGTTTTGTTTTAGTCAGCTTTTTCACTGCTGTGATTAAAAGGACCCAACCAGCACAATTGTAGAGGAGGGAAAGTTTATTTGGGGGCTCACAGTTTCAGAGGTCTTAGTCTTTAGAAGGCCGACTCCTTTCTTCAAGGCTGAACATCATGGGAGTGTGTGGCTAAGGGAAGCAGCTCACATGGTGATCAGAGAGAAGAAAGAGACTCCAATCCCCAGATGCAAATACATACCCAAAGCCACACCCCAATTTCCACCTCCTTCAGTCACACCCTATCACTTCAGTTACCACTCAGTTAATCCCTATCAGGGGATTAAATAACTGATTGGGTTAATATTCTTGCAACCCAATTATTTCTTCTCTGAACCTTCTTGCATTTTCTCACATGTAAGCTTTTAGGGGGCACCAAATTCAAATCATAACATTTTTATTTATGCCTGGTGATAAACTTTTATAATTTCTTCCATATTGGTGTTACTCAGATTTTGTGAAATATATTCTTAGGTACGTTATGATTTTGTTTCTATTGTGAATGAGTTCTTTTATTACATTTCTACTTGGATGTTGTTTATGAATAATAACGCGCTATTGATTTTTCTTGTATATCATTTTTTTCTGGTGCTGGGGATTGAACCCAGAGGCATTTTATTATCAAACTACCTCTCCAGCCCTTTTTATTTTTTATTTTGAGGTAGGTTCTCACTAAGTTGCTAAGGCCCTCACTAAGTTGCTAAGACTGACCTTGAACTTGCAGTCCTCCTGACTTAGCTTCCTGAGTTGCTGGGATTACAGGGGTGTGCCACCACACCTGGCTTGCATATCATTCTTATATCCGGTAATATTGTTAAGTTGTCTTATTCATTTTGACGACTCGTAGATTATTCTGCATCTTCTATGTAATCATATCCGAAAAAAAAGACATTTTTTCAATCCTTCTAATACTTTTTGAAATTGGTTAGGATTTCCTGTATTGGTTAGGATACTCCTGTATAGAAGCAGTAATAACAAACATTCTTACCTTGTTTCTGACTTTAAAAAGAATGCTTGCTGGGCATGGCAGCACATGCCTATAATCCCAGTGGCTCTGGAGACTGAGGAGGATCATGAGTTCAAAGTCAGCCTCAGCAAAAGTGAGGACTCTAAATAAAACACAAAATAGGGCTGGGGATGTGACTCAGTGGTTGAGTGCCCCTGAGTTCAATCCCTGGTACCAAAAGAAAAAAAAAAAAAAGGGAATGCTTTAAAGTTTTACCATTAAATATTAGATTAAGGAATTTTTCTTATATTCTTCACTTGCTATGAGGTTCTTTGTAATAGATAATATATGAATGTTGAATTTTTTCCTGTATCTGTGAAAAGATCTTATGGTTTTTCTCCCTTAATATGTTATTGTGGCAAATTACATTATTAGATTTTATTGTATTTTGTTTTTAACTAGTATACAAAAATGTTAAAGTTGTACTCACTAGTAGGGTACCATGTAATACATGTATACATTATGTATACATTAGTTTTTTTTTTTAAATTGGGCTTTGTGCATGCTAGGCAAGTGTTCTTCCACTGAGTCATTTCCATAACCACATTAGATTTAAAAATGTTAATCTATCATTGAGTTCCTGGGAGAAACCTTATTGATCATGATGTGGTCAAATGGATACATGTAAGTATGTGCAAATATATAGACAGGTAGATGATATAGACAGACCCATACTTTGTCTCATTAAATTTGCTCATATTTCATGTAGAATTTTTCTTTTCATCTATGTTTGTAAATAAGATTGGTCTATAGTTTTGTATGATTTTTGGTCATTTTGAACATTAAGATTATACTAGCCTTATAAAATGAATTGGATAGTATTCCCAATTTTCTGTTCTCTGAAATGTCTTACTTAAAAATAGAGGTTATTTATTTTTTAGGAGGTCAATGTCTGGGGTTGACAAAACAGGAGTTATCTATTTCTTTGAGTAGGTAATACTTGTCTATAAACAACCAGGTCCTGAAATTTTCTTGTGTATAGATTTTTGACTGTTGATTTAATTTCTTGGATGATCATGAATGTATTCAGGTTTTCTGTGTTCTTCTTGAGTCGAGTTAGGTTGCTTATATAGGATGTCCCCTAAGTATTAGTGCTGAATTAAGTTTAAATGATTTTAAGAATTTAAATGTACAGATTTATACAATGATTTGAAAGTTTAATTATTAATTAATATATTTTTAGCTTTTGGTTTTGGGATAACAATTTTTATCTTTATTTCAGTGTTTGCCATCTGTATTCAGAGGAGATGAAAACATTAACATTTAATTTAAATTTAAAAATTAGATTGAAAAAATAATTTATTTACTGACTTTCTTTATAGGTTTTCCTTTTTTTAAAAAATTTTTTTGTTATAATATTTGTTGAGGAAACCAGCTTCTAGTCTGTAAAGTTTCCTACTATGTTTGGAATTCCTAAGATCAACCTTAAGTTTGAGTAATTCACTCAAATATAGTGAGTCCATCATACTCACAGCTATGACTTATTATAGCAAAAGGATACAAAGCAGTAGCAGTTGGAAAAACCAAACAGTATGTCTGGAGGAAACCAGTCAGAGCCTCTAAGAAAACTTCTCATGGAGTCACACAGGACAAACTTTATTTCCTCAGGAATATATGTGAAATGTCTGTCAGGAGTGTTCACTGCAGGTTCAGTGCTCATGGTGTTTATTGGAGGCTGGTCGTATAGGTAATTCCAGATTCTCAGAAGAGTAGGTGTTCAGCTTAAACCACATTGTACAAATAGTTTAGGCACAGTGAGCACTCCAGTTCTGGGAATGGTGGGAACCCTTCTGAAATCCAAATTTCACAGAGAAACCTTGCAAATAGGTTTTCCTAAAGAAATTGTCTAATTTCAATTTGGGATCATAGGGGTTTCAGTTGATTTGTGTGTGTGTGTGTGTGTGTGTGTGTGTGTGTGTTTCTTATTTTGTAAATATTTGTTCCTAGTCACTTTCATAAAGCAATTTAAGCTTTCTATATTGATATAAATATAACAATACCAATGCCATTACTGAATATGGCTACTGGAAATAGTTTAATATTTCTTTGCAGTTCTTTTGGTCCTTGCTAAGAATTTATAATCAAATTAACTCTGAAATCACTTGTAATAATTGCTGAGTTTAAACTTAGTAACCTGATACATAGGTTACTTTATTTCATTTTACTTGCAAATTTGGGGGATAGCTTTTGAAGTTCTTGATTCAATTTTGTTTTATAATTTTGTTAGAAATTTATGTAGTTTCAAATTCAAAACTAGACATTAAGGTAAATTTGGAGAGGTCTAGCTTCTATTCTTTACCCCCTTTTCTCATTTCCCATGGTAAATAATTAAATTAGTTTTTTATTTATTTTTCCTTTGTTTTATTTTTTTATGGAACCAAATTTTTAATTTTTTTCTTTAGGTAAATACAAACATACCATTCATACTGTTTGGCACCTGTTTTTTTTTTTTTTTTCTTTTTTCATTTGGTAATATTTCCTGGAGATCCTACCATCACAGTCAATAAAAATTCCTTACCAGGATCTACTTTTTATTGAGCATGGAATTACCATACCATACAGGTAATATAAATTTGGATCCCAAAGTTATCTTCAGGTTTTGCTCTTTCACAGGAAGCTTTCCTATCCAGAGCCTTGGCAGTGAACCATCTTCCTTGCTGCTCTCCTAGACTGAGGAGCAGAGACATTGTTGTTTTTAACCCTCCTACTCCTTTACAGAATAAGCCTCTTTTGATCATTTGAACTTTGTATTCTGGTATCTTAGTTATTTCATTCTATTTGTGTGGGCCCCAAACACATATCATGTCCCTACATATGGACCTTAAACCCTCAGTTACTGACCTGTAGGCTCAGTTTCTTCCTTATCCTTCCCTAAGTTGTCAGGCTGTCAGCTTACACACTTGCAATGCTGGCTTGAGTTCTGTTTCTGGAGCTTGGGTACTGTAAAGCTACATATGAATTTTTTTTTTTTGTCTGTATTTTATCCAGCATTTCTGTGTATTTGGAGCAGGAGCAGTTTGCTTTGTCATGTTACCAGAAGTAGATCAACTGTATTTACTTCTGTCACCCATTTGTCATTTCTTTTCTGTAATTAATTAGCTGAAGGAAGACACACACAAATCACATATATTAAATAATTTTGTAAGATGCATCTTAAAGCAAAATATGACTTTCCACCAAAACTTTTCCCCTTTTTCATTGAACAGATTATTGATATCCCATCCTAATTATTTTAAGGTGTTTTCCAGCATCTTCTCATCTTTTCTCTCCTGTCTTGCTTTTTCTTCTTTTGTCTCCAAATCAAAGAAGAATTTATGCAAGGAACTTAGGTCAACCCATCTTAGTGCTTCTTTGTTTGTTTGTTTGCTTCTTTTTTTTCTTTTGTTGTGGTGGTGGGGATAGAACTGAGGCCCTATACACTCAGGGCCCCATGTATGCTAGGCTGACTACCACTCAACTACATTCTTAGCTCTTTACTGCTTCTTTTAAAAAGGCAAAAAATTAAATCACAAGGCATTTAGACAACATTATAGAGAATGTACATTTGAAAAAATAAAATAGAAAAAATTACCTAAGTATAATTTGTGGATACTTAGTTCTGGGTATTTTTGAATCTTTGAAGAGACTTTATTCAATTACATTTTTTTCCTGTTTGGCTTTATGTCTTTGTTTCACTTGCACCCTCCTCTAACTTGTCTTTTCCCTGATGCTTTCTTTTATCCTCATCCTTTATTTGAAGTGTAGGTATTTCATTAAGACTACATGAATGTACATCATGTACAACCATAGAAATGAAAATTTGTACCCCATATGTGTACAATTAATCAAAATGAAGTCTGTAAGAATAAAAAGAAAAGATTATCCCTGATATTGGCATGCCAATTAGAGGAACTTTTGTATTTAATAAATTTCAACCGGATCTTTTTCTCTGTGAATTTTTACATTGTATTGATGGGCAATAAAATAGCTTGGTAGTGTGCAAGTCTTAGTGAAATCTTCAGATTTCTTTAAGAGATCTGCACCTTGCAGGAAAATTCTCCTTTAGAGATGCAACATTTACCTGGAACTTTGAACAGAAGCAACAATTTTGCAAAAGTGGGAGAAAATTGTTGAAACTACTTTTGAGGTTAATAAAAATAATAGTAGTTTCATTTCTACTTGCTTTTGTTAGCATTCATATTATATAAAATATTTTATCAAGAGGGAAAAACAATGGAGGAAAGACTATTAAATTTTTCTTTAGGCTATGTTAAGTGGTTCCAAGGAAATTCAGAATTCCTCGAAGATGTTATCACTAACACACACACTAGTATAATACACATACACCCCCCATACATGCAATCCCATGTCTTATATATAATACATATGTATATAAACATATATATTTTTGGTTATAAGACTTTCTCTATAAGAAAATTTGAAGCATAACACTTGGGTTACCTTTTCATCTCTGTGAAAAATACCTGAGATTACCAGATTCTGTGTACCTATAATCCCAGTGGCTTGGGATCCTAAGGCGGGAGGATCTCAAGTTCAAAGCTTGCGTCAACAGCTTGGTGAGGCCTAAGTAACTTAGTGAGACCCTGTGTCAAAATAAAATATAGAAAGGACTGGGATGTGGCTTAGTGAGTAAGTACCTCTGGGTTCAATCCCTAGTACCAAAAAAAAAAAAAAAAAAAAAAAAAAAAAAAAAAAAAAAAAAAAAAAAAAAAAAAAAGAAAGAAAAAAAATCTGAGATTAACAAGTTATAAGGAGGAAAGGAAAGTTTTATTTTAGAGGTTTCAGTCCATGCTTACTTGGTCCTTTTGTTTTCAGACTTTTAATGAGGCAGTACATCATGGCAAAAGCACATGGCAGATAAAGCCTGTTTAACTCATGGCAGCAGTTAAGCAAAGAGAGATAGGAAAGACTGCAGTTCCCATGTTCTCTTCAAGGGAACTTTCCTGTGACCTAAATTCCTTCCACTAGGCCCTACTTCCTAAGGGTTCTACCACCTCCCAGTAATGCCATGGGTGAGAGATCAAGTCTTTAACATATAGGCCTTTGGGAGAAAGTTGAGATCCAAACTACAGCAACACTACTTCAGTTATTTTTAAAAACAGCATTTGGAAAATTCAGTGCAAAAATGGCATACATGCTATTTAAAGCTGTGTATTGATCAGCAAATTTGAAAGGAAGATGTTCTCTAATTGACCCTTGATTCAAATTATAGGAAATAACACACTGAAGGCATTTACTGACATATTTAAGGAAAACATGAGAAATGTGGGGAATGTGAGACAGTCAGGGAGAATCTTAACTTTGACTTTTCCTGATATTTCAGGATATGACATTTTACATCATTTTTCCTCACATATTCATTATGTCATCTGTGGCAAAGTTACATCAACCTGGAGTTATGCGTATATTATGTTAAATATACTCTGAGTATAGTATTTTCATTTAAATATGATTTTTTTTATGTAGAGACAATGCAATATAATCAATTAATAAGCAAAAAACAGTGTTCAGCAAGGTAATGCTCCCATGTCCTGTAGTTGTCACTGTTCCACAGTGAAGTGGAATTGGAGAACTCTTAATTTTTCATCTTATTGAATTTTCCAAATTAGGATTTTTGAGTCACTTATTAAACAGGAGCATGTCTTTACTCAGAATCTGTGAACTATTCAGTTGAAAGATTGACAGCTGGTAATAGAGAACACACCTTATATTTGGTTTCAGGCAGGCAAGCGTTTTAGTCACAGCTGTGATGATAAGGAGGCAAGTGGGAGGGTTTGCTTTCCACACAGCAAGTTAAATAAATGCAGCATAATATCTCCATTGCTATCCAAGTCACTTCCTACTTCAGTATTCCTCATGAACACCCTTCACATTGCTTGACTAGAAACTCAACCAGAAAGCTAGGCTTTGACTTAACTTTGTTTCTATCATCAGTGTATGGGAACAACAAGATAAAGCTACTAGTAACCACTGAAAGATTTGGAAGAATTATATATATATAATTGAAAATGGGCCTTTACTAAATATATCATAAAAAATTTAAAAGGGCCACATTACACTCATTTGAACAGTCTTTCACAGTCATTGGTTTTCTTTTTTTTATTTGAAAATAATTTATTATTATTTTTTTTTATTTTTACAGACTTCATTGTACATATATGGGGTACAAATTCTCATTTCTATGGTTGTGCACGATGTGCATTCATACTATTCTTGTTAATCACACATGTACATAGGGTAATGATGTCTATCTCATTCCACCATTTTCATACCCCTCCCCCCACTCCCTCTCAGTCATTGGTTTTCTTATGAAGTTTTCTCTGTATGAAATAACTTTCTTATTGAAATTTGGCACTATTTGATGCAGATGTCTTCTGTATTCAGAACAGTGAAGAACAGGCTTACTAAACACTTAGAAAGTGACCCATGTAGCTACATTTCGATTGTCTCTTTATTATACACACAAGGATCTTGAATTCTCTAAAGAGACCATCTTCAGGAGAAGCTGAGATACCAAATATGAATATTCAATTAGCAAGAACGAAATAAAAATATCACAAAAGTGATAGTATATGAATTAAGAATAGTTTGGTACAAATACTTTGTATGTCAAAGTCAGAAAGAGATTAAAAATACCTGTATTTCTTTGTGTTCAACTCATTAACAGATAAATGTAGACCATGTGTTTAGATCTTGAACAGTAAAAATGAAGTTTTCATAATGCATATACTAAGGAGGATGCCTATCTATTTCATAATGTTCAAGGTAAGAAGACATGGTAGAGAGAAGGGAATAATAACAGAAATCCTTGATGAAAGCAATTTGACAAAGCAGGGAGGGTGGTTCTCCTACAGAGCCAAGACTTGCCTTATGTCACATGCTGATTTCTTGAATAGACTTTTTGTCAAGATATATTTTCCCTGGACTCTAGAATTTGTAAGATGTGCTTTGCTAATATTAACAAAGCATTTTCTTTCTCAGACAAGTCTGCTTGAGCAAAGCAAGCCATAGACAGAATGCATTGTTTATTATTTAATAAAGACAAGTATAGCCTATGAATGAAAAAGAAATTGAGAGTTTCTTGTTTCACTTTGATTTTATTTACTTTAAGAGATAGCTAACAACAATATTTGGAAAAACAGTTGGATATTCAGTGTTGGAGAGGTAATCTATTCATTTTTTCCCCTTCTAATCTTTCATCATGGTGGTATTCAGTTTCTTTTTTATGTTAAGAGCATACTGCAGTGATGTAGCCACATCAGTGTTTATAGCAGTCCAATTCACTATAGCTAGATTGTGGAACCAACCTAGGTGCCCTCCAATAGATGAATGGATAAAGAAACTGTGGTATATATATACAATGGAATATTATTCAGCCATAAAGAATAATAAAATTATGACATTAGCAGGTAAATGGATGGAACTGGAGAATATCATGTTAAGTGTAATAAGTCAATCCCAAAAAACCAAAGGCCAAATGGTTTCTCTGATAAATGACTGATGATACATAACAGGGGTAAGGGAAAAATGGAAGAAGGATGGATTGTGTAGACTGAAATGAGGAGTGAGAGGGGTGGGAAAGGAAAGATAATAGAATGAGACAAACATCATTACCTTATGTACATGTATGAATACCCAAATGGTAAGATTCTACTTCGTGTACAACCAGAAAAACGATAATTGTACTCCACTTGTGTGCAATGAATCAAAGTTAGAAAAAAAAAAAAGAATGTAGTCAAGATGGATGTCAGTATCTTCTATGTGGCATCTACCTTGTACAAAACTTTGAGAAATACATTCTATATAAAACATTCATTCCTGGTTTTAAAGTTGTAAAATAACTAGTGATGTTATTTAGTGGACTTCTCATTTTTAAGAGAAATTATTTTTTTCTTAAATATTAGATATTCACTAATAGCTACATTTGTATATACAAATGATACCTTACTACAAAATTGTATAGAACATATACATTTATTTGTTAACAATAAAGGCTTAAGGATTAACTTTTTCCCCAAATAGAATGATAAGAATTATCTTTGTAGTTTTTTGTCTTTTATTTTTATTTTTTGGTGCTAAGTGTAAAACTAGGGCCTTTGACCTGTTAGCAAATACTCAACTACTGAACTGAAACCCCAGCCCTATCTCGGATTCTTACTTGCATTATATGGCCAAGATAAATTTTGGTCTTCTGTCTTTTGATGAAAACTCTGAAAACATTTAAATTTAATTATGGAAAATGTGCACATTTATGACTTGCAGTTTAATGAAAATTTTGGAAAGTTTTTCTATTTGTATTTCGCCTATGTACTTCATCTTATTTTCTCACTTTGAGAGAATTGTAATTTAATGCTAGGTTTGTACATACAATTTTCTTTTTTTTAATGAGGAAAGATAAAAATCATCAGAGAAGAGATTGAAACAATAGAGAATAAAGTATTGAAAAGAAGAGCTACATACCTGCAAATCCAATGGAGAGTGTAGATTAAATTCAGGTAAGTCCCATATAACTACTTGCAAAATGCAGGATGTTTGAAAGGATAAAAGAAACCTCACCAAACCTTATAAAGAGTTATTTAGGTAGAGCTTACCATAGGGATTAAAATTAACATCCTACATTTATAGCAATCTAGTTTGAAGTGGTACCAGCTGAGCTCTAGTAATGTACATTGATTTTGCTCCTAACTCCATACTCCCCTTCATGTTGTTGTTATCACAAATTAAATCTTTAGGTGTTATGTGTCCATTAACATAGGTTTATATTTATTGTTTTATGTGTTCCTCTCTTAATGTATTCTTAACTCAGAAATTAAAAGGAGGAGTTACATGTCAAAGTACATTAATATTAGGTTTTATACTTACCTGTGTAGTTACATTTAGTGATGTTTTTTATTTCTTTGTATGATTTTAAGTTTCTGTTTAGTGTCCTTTCATTTTAGCCTAAAGGACTCTGTTTAGTATTTTTTAAAAAAATATATACTCTTTTGTTTGTTTTCACTTTGAATGTGAATGTATGAACAATTTATAAAAATACTATTTTTAGAAGGGCAGAGAAATTACAATAGTAAAAATGAATAGATATGTCATTTAAATGACTAATAAATTACTACAGATTACAAGAAATTATAACTGTATATTATTTGTCAGAGACATAGCTCAAAACCAAGGATCTGTAAGCACAAGTAAAACAATGAATTAACTATTCCTGGAAGTTACTAACAACAGTAACAATTAAAAGTTAAAGTGGACAATTTGTGTTGGACAAATTAGGTTTTAAGGGGAAAATCTTTATGCAATGATTAAAAACAATTAGCCAACTATATATAATAATGCTAAATAACTAGAGTATATATCTTAGTCTTAACATACGTAAAATAAAAATAACTACAAATAGTAGATATGCATCATTAAAGTATAAACTTTATAAGTTTAAAAAATGATAAGGATATAACTCTATTAATAAATGTACCTTAAGAGCACTTCACTCTGCAACATAGAATATTCATTCTTTTTTCCATTGGTGTATTATAATTATGCATAATAGTGGACTTCATTATGCCACATTTGAACACACACATAAGGTAATTTCATCAATCCCATTCCTCAGTACCTTCCTTTTCCCACCCTTCCTTCCTCCCTCTGATATGCTTGCCTTACTGTACTGATCTCTCTTTTATTATAATTATTATTTTAACAAGTATACTAAAATTATATATATATATGTACATATATATATAATTGGGATTATAGAGCAGGTCTACTAGCAATGAACTCCCTTAAATTTTGTTTATGTGGGAATGCCTCAGGTTTTTCATTTTTGAGGGGTTGTTTTTTTAGATATAAATTCCTGATTGACCTCTTTTACCATTTCGTAATTTAAATATTTCATCCTATTTCCTTTTGGCTTCCATAGTTTCTGATGAGAAATAGTCTGTTGATCTTATTGAGGATGCCTCAAATATGATAAATCCCTCCTCTCTTGTAGCTTTCAAGATTTTCTTCAGTAGTTTGATTATAATGTATCTTCATGTGGATCTCTAAGTTTGGAGTTTGTTGAGATTATTGATGTGTAGATTCATGTCTTACATCAAATTTGGAAACGTTTGGATAATGTTTCTTCAATTTTTTTTTTTCTGCCCATTTCTGGTTTTCTTCTATAACTTCCATAATGTGAATATTGGTGTGCTTGATGGTGACCCATAGGTCTCTTAGACTATTCATTTTTCTTTGCTAATTTTCTGTCTGTTCCTCAATTTACAAGTCTGAAGATTCTTTTGCCTGATCAAATTGGCCATTGAATATATCTTGTGAAATTTTTGTCATTTCTTGTACTTTTCAGCTCTTATAATTTGCTTTTTGTAATTTCTCTTCCTTTGGAGATAATTTTTATTTGTTCATACATAGTTACCTAATTCCCTTTAGTTATTTACAGTTTCCTTCAATTCTTTGAATTTAATTAAGGCATTTAATTTAAAGTCTTTGTCTAGTAAATTTAATGTCTAGGCTTCCTTGGGAATGGTGTCTGTCAGTTTCTTCACCACCCATCCCTGGGAATGGGTCACACTTTTTTACTTTTTGGTATATTTTATGATGCTTTGTTGAGAACTGGATATTTTGAACATTGTAATTAGCAATGCTGGAAATCAGGTTCCACCCCTGACACCAAGTTGCTATTATTGCTTGATATTGCTTGATATTGCTGCAGTTGTTTGTTTGCTTAGCAACTATTCCAAATTGTGCTGAAATCTATATTCCATTATTTCTATAGTCAGTCAGTGAACCGACAGGAATTTCCTTAAATGTCTGGATCTAATGAGAGAAGGAAAAATAAATTATGTTCTGTTTCTTTGACTTCCTTTAACTGATGCCAGCGAATCTGCTTTTGCCCATCATTGTTGAATCAGCCTCAGTTTCAGTCCCTCAGCCAACTGCCAGATAAGAGCAAAATACAGAACTACATCCTTTGGAGGAGAAAGACCCTGTAGTCTACCCTGGTACAAACCAGCCACACTTGGACTACAGGGGTTATCCCATGGCTGCATTCTGCAGGGCTTAAGGATGGTAGTTGCAGTGGGTAACACTAAAATTCTATACAATTTATGGTCTTTCTTCATCAGGCACCCCCTTGGACACCATGTTTAACTAAAATCCAGGGTTCTGAAATAGCTGATTCTGACAGTTCTTGCCAAATCAATAGTGATTTTGTTGGAGAGACTAATACAGGAAATTCTTACTTCACCATCTTTCACGATATTATTCCCCTCTATGTTCATTCTTAAAAGTGTTCCAGTTTGAACAATAAGTTATTTAATCACCTACTGACAATTGAATGACAGGAGTAAGAAAAAGTGATGAAAACAAGTTTTTATTAGAAAATATAAGCTATGAGAATCAATAATAAATATTTATTAACTGCTCAAAGAGTAAAAGAGCTCAGGTGAATGCTGTGGGTTTTGTCCAGTTTCAGTTCAATAGAGTTCCTGCTCTTTAGGACATTTTTATTCTAGTGCAGCACCATAGTAGTGAATGCTTTTGTTAGAAGGATTGATAGCTCATTTTGATTGCCATCCTGCATTTAGATATGTGGTATTGTCATTGTTAACATGTGAAGTCAGAGGTGTAGTCTGTGGTATAGTCTGATCTCTTGTTGCTGATATGGGTGCCATATTGTCTGTCTTTATACTTGCTTCCCCTTCCCAAATCTGTGGGTGGGTCATGAACAATTGCTTCATGGCTGTGTGCAGTCTGCAGGCCTTATGTTGTGTAGGCCTGCTATAGACAATGCTCTTTAATTGGGCAGAAAAGTTGCTGCACTGGCTTCTTTCCCAACTCAAAAAGCTGAGTACATGCTGTTACTGCAGCATTTCCAGTCTATGCCAGATCGAGGAGCAAGATCCTAGGGTTGAAAATCAATCTAGGGGCTCCAAATGCTGGTAAATAACATTACATTTTGACTGTTGAGTTTGATCATATTAATAATTGTAAGGAGGTGCTTTATTGAAAGTGAATTAATATGCTTTTACTCATTCTGGAAATTTGCTTCAGCTGCTTTTAGAGTTCCACTTAAGATGATTTTCATTAAAGTTTTTGGTAACTACTCAGAAAAGAACAATAGAGAACATTTGAGAAAAAATTGCTTTCAATGGGATGTGTTGGGTTGGTTGGCTGGCAGGATGCCTCCTCTCTCCCACACATAGGAAGCTACAGGTGATAGCGAATTTCATTTTTTAAAAATATAAGTGAATAAAAGTGGAATAGTGAAAGTGACTTGCCTTTTATCTTGATCTCTATTAAACATGACTGATACATGTTTTGGTGGTTAAGGTAAATAAAATGATTTCCTATTTATATAAGTAATTATATCTTATGGTTGAATTTTAAACTCTGGAAAAAGGATATCATGATAAAATGCCTATCAAAATACTAGCTTATATCAGATGAAAAGACCACATGCAGTATCTCATAAAAACTTTCTTTAAAAATCTTATTATAATTAAAATATCTAAATTATAAACATCCACAAAGAAACAAATAGTTTTCATCTTTTTTTGTAGTTTTCCACTTGATGTTAATGCTGCGCATGTTAGTATTGATGCTTCAGTTTAATATTACTTTCTCTAGCACTAAAATTGCTAACATCATAGCTTTGGTAATGCACATTAGAATATTTAATTATGTTGCTATAAACAGCTCTAATGCTACATTTTCATTGAATATGATGGGCCTTCTGTTAGTGCTGACATTTATGCAATCTTACTTTGTTTTTCTGTTGTGTAACAATGCAAAGTATTCCCACCTGAGATTTCCCCAAAGTTTCACTTGGGAAACAGAACATGATTTGAGTCATGTTTGTGTTGTATGTTGCTCAAGTCAAGCTTTGCTTTGAATCAAGTCAAATGATGAAAACAGTCCAGCCTTTTTTCCAGCAGAATGCAATTACCTCTAAGGCCTACAGTTAAAAAGACCAACTAATTGAGAACACTTGTCTTTGTTTTCAGTTAGCAAAGATTCTTATTAAGAAATGTCCATTTTTTAAATTCAAAAAGGTGGGTTTATATTTAATGAACTAAGAGGTAGGAGCTCTGAAAATCAAAGCATGTGCAGGTTATCTTCTTCCTCGAGGGGATATCTACTACTGCTGTGCTCGTGTGAAGTAATAATGAGATACCATAAGCAAACAGTAGATGATTCATGTCAGATGGTTCTCCAGTAATGTTAGGGGGGAAAGCAGCTGATGTATGGGATATTGAAGGCAGATTAAGTTGTTAATGTATATTAGTATATTCTTAATTTCCTTTTAATTGAAAAAGACATATTGACTTTAATTAGAACCATTTCACAGGAACTGTCAATTAGCACATGTCAAACTAGTTAATTCAGAACAGAATTCTTTTAATTAGGGTCTGCTTTCCTTTAACTATGGGGCCAATGAAATCAGCCTTTCCTTATCTAGATTTTAAATGTCTCTAAGACATATAATACAAATGTAGACTCTTATCTATTATTAGAAGCCCATATGGATAACATTAAAATGATGATGCTGGCATTGTTCATGCAGCACAAATCAGAGTCCCTTTATGACTGTTAGGAAAAAAATGGCTTTGAACAAAGACTACTTTAAATACCAGATTTATCCTACTTTAAAGAGACTACAAAATTTATGACATGCATGTTCACATTTAAAGTATTATTTAATACGTCTGCTCAAATAAATGGGCCTATTCAAACGTTTTGTGTGTTCTATCAGCCGAATCCACATAAAACATTGTCAAACCATGCAGCAACATTTTTCCCTTAAATGAACTGTAATCAAAAAGGGAAAACAGACCGAATGATATTTTTTGGCACAACATAAAAATAGCATTGTTAACTTTCATTGCATCCAAAGATTTAATACCAATAGTTGATACAGTGACTAAACCTCTAGTGGTGAGATAATGTGATCTTAGTAATCAGACAGTGTAAAATCTGAAACTTGGCTATTGCATAATATAATGATGCGGCATTATAGGATTTTGTTACAGTTGGCATGAGGCACATCCAGTGAGCTTGATGGGCAGGGCTATATGGTGTTCAACTATAAAATAAGAGGGCTCAAAATTAAAAGAGGTGAATTAAGTGATACTGAAAGGGGGAATTAATGTGAAATCTAGCTTTCTTTATCTTGTGAGATTTAGCAACTATTTTACTGAGTTATAGCAAGTAAGAATTACAGATATTAATGAAAGGAATATTTAATAAGCTAAACTCTGGATTCCAAAGGGAATTATCTAGTAAGATACTTTTTCATCCTGCTATCAGTGTATGTAACTTAATGATAGCAGTAGTATTCCTTTATGAAGTGTTGTACTTTCATTCTATCAATGACTACATTTGTTATTCAAAATGAGGAAGTGTAGTGCTCTGCTAATTTTGGTTAACGTAGGTAAAACAATAAAGGCAACAAACAGGTGAAAAATAATAACAAAAAAAAATCCCTTTTTGGTCTTCCAGGGTTGATCCCTTCTTCTTTTGAACTATTTCTAGTGAAACCTAAGCTCTCTGTGTTTAAAAGACATGGCCTACATTTAGCACATTCCTGTTTTCTTTTCTTTCTTTTTTTTTTTTGCAGTGCTGAGGATTGAACCCAGGGCCTTGTGCTTGCGAGGCAGGCACTCTACCAATTGAACTATATCCGCAGCCCCAGCACATCCCTATTTTGTCTAGATATGTGGGTTTTAACTTTTTTCGTGTCATACAATCCCTTGAATCCATGTATTATTTTTGTGTGCGTGTACATACAATTTTATTGTGTGTTCTAAAACTTTACATACATTTTGTTAAAAGAAATTTTGTTGTGTAAAATTGAGGTTTGTGGCATGAAAAGATACTGATCTTCATCTCTGAAAATCCACATAGGCTTACATGCACTAAAGTTTTCAGAATGGGAGTTATCTTTGCTATTGAGTGAATATTTGTGTGTCTCTAAAATTCATATGCTGAAACTTAATTCCCAGTGTATTGATATTTGGTGTTTAGGATATGATTAAGTAATGAACATGGTGCCCTTATAAAAGAGTCCCTAGAGAGCTGCTCTTCTCTTCTGCCATGTGAGGACACAGTGAGAAGATGGCCATGTGAATCAGGAAGGGGGTCATCACCAGCCATAGAATCACTGTTGGTGCATTCATCTTAGCCTCCTAGCCTCCAAAACTGAAAAGTGTCATTTATATGCCATCCAGTGAAGGGTATTTTGTTAAAACGGCCAGAATGGACTAAGACATTCTTTGAAAGTAATTTGGGCATAGCCTGCTGAAGGATATAACTTCAGTTTGATATTATTCAGGTCTGATAGTGTTCTAGGCATTACAGTTGTTTCCGAGCATGTAACAATGAGTAAGACAAACTTGAGCAAGTAATTGTGCCAACTTATTGACATATTTTCAGAATTACTGTGAATCCTTTTTCTTATTTTAAAAGCAATTTTTTAACTTCCTGAATTGGTTAAAATTTGATCTATTTTTATAAATCTTCTAAAGTTATAAATGTGATAAGATCAACAGTTTTGCATAAAAGTTGACTGAAAATAAAATTATGGAAAAATTAGAGGAGATAAATTTTGTGTTAGAAGTTTAACACACCATAGTTTATCAATCTTTTCCATCGTTTTTATAATTTTATTTTGGTTAATAATCTCAGGTAACATTAATATAAATTTCATACATTTTTTATGTTCTTTAAATTAAATATTATAATTTATAATTATTTGTAAAGAATACATAGGGGATACTGATACAATTTTTATAAACTAGTTTCATTTAAACTCAAAGTAAAGTGCAAATGATCTTCAGAGGGGTGTTAATTGATTTCTTAATTATCTGTAATTAGGTTATCTATACAGTGCTAGGTTTTAAATTTGAATAAGTGGCTAAGCAAGATCTACTCTTCAAAAATATTGACATATCTAGATTCTGCTATTCCACTAGATATTCTCAATTCCTTTGTATTTCAAAAAGGTTTTTTTTTTAAGTTCTTGTATATATTTTGTTTTGGTCTTTAAGAATATACTGTAGCATTGTTAAATATTTATTTAAGTGTACATATATACTTAATTTATATGTGTGTGTGTGTGTGTGTGTATGCATGTGAGTGTGTGTATGTGTGTGTTTAATAGTATGCCATAAACCTTAAAATCTCAGCTGAGTGATAGAAAAAGGGTACCTTAAATTAACTTAATTATTAGTAATAATTGAAATCAGGTTTTATAACTTGGAATAGGAAAATATGTGTGGATATGTAACTAAAGATATACCAAGTGATGGTAATGGAAGCTTCCCAAAGAAACCTCATATATTAATATTTTTACTTATGCAGGCACTGCCTATAAAATAGGTAAGATTGAACTATCAGAGTGTTTAGATAAATATTTTGAGATTTCATTCTGTTAAAGACTGTGTTGGCAGAAAAGAATAAGTAATATGTTTATTACTCAGAAAGAAACTCTGGTTTACTTTACATATGGCAGATTTTGTAGCATTTTTCTGATACCAGCATCTCTGCATTTTTATTGGTAGGTCAAACAAAAAAATATATGTATATACATATATTTTTTTTGCTCCATTTTGCTTTTTAATAGTCTATAGCAGTTTAAATTCTCATCTATATTAACGTATGGAAAGTTCACCCTTGGTGCATTTGTTAGCAACAAAAATCTTTTGACCTTCGGAAATTCGCATGATTCATAACTTGATTTAATTGTCTTAATGGTACAGGTGACATAGTTTTTATATATTGGTAAAATTCAACAAATTATTCAGATAACATTTGTGAATCAAAGCCATAGGCATTTCAGCAGCATTTTAATAGATTATTTCAATAATTAGAGAGTTATCCAAATTATCTGAAACACGAGATTTCTAGAAATGACTGGAATGCTTTATTTCAAAGGGTGTTTAAAAATTTATTTGTTCTTTTTAGATATTCATGACATTACAGTGTATTTTGACAATACATACATCGAGTATAACTTATTTTAATTAAGATCCTATTCTGGCTGTACATGACATGAAGGTACACTGGTTGTGTATTCATATATACACATAGGAAAGGTATGTCCAATTCATTCTACTGTCTTTCCTTTTCTCATCTTCCTTCCCTTCTGCCTAATCCAATGAACTTCTATTATTCCCTCCCCACTTATTGTGTGTTAGTATCTGCATATCAGATAGATCATTCAGCCTTTGGTTCTTTGGGATTGGCTTATTTCACTTAGCATGATAATCTTCAGATTTACACATTTACCAGCAAATACCATCATTTCATTTTCTTTATGGCTGAGTAATATTCCATTGTGTATATATACCACAGTTTCTTTATCCATTCATCTGTTGAAGGATGCCTAGTTTGGTTCCATAGCTTAGCTATTGTGAATTGAACTGTTATAAACATTGGTGTGGTGGGTCATTGTAGTGTGCTGAGATTTTAAGTCCTTTGGGTCTATACTAAGGAGTGGGATAACTGGATCAAATGGGTCCATTCCATGTTTTCTGAGGAATCTCCACACTGCTTTCTAGAGTGGTTGCACTAATTTGCAGCCCCACAAGCAATGTAGTAGTATACCTTTTCCCCCACATCCTCGTCAACATTTATTGTTACTTGTATTCTTGATAATTACCTAATGCTTCATTTAAAGGGAAGTAATATTCAGATGAAAATCTTTAATTGTTGGGACTGGGAGTATAGTTCAATGGTGGAGCACTTGCCTAATATGCTTAAAGCTCTGGGTTTAATCCCAGGCACCATACACAATTCTTTTCAATTGTTGGATTTTAAGTTAAAGTGGAAACTTTCTTAATTACTTCATTCACTTTTAGATTTCTAATCAATATAGTGTTTATTTGCTTAGGGACTAAATTTATTGCTCTGTGATTTCTGTTTGCTCTGTATATATGTAATTATCACTCCTCAAATCACACATTTTTACTTAATGATGAACAGTTGTTTAAAATGTTGATTATGTGTTTTATTATCATTTAGTAAATTTATTTTTTGTATCTTGAGTGAGAGTATGTTTACATAACTTTTGGAGAATGACAGGGAGATATTTGTTTCTATTTTTATTTTCATCAGTCAGCATCAGATTAATGTGGTTCAATAGCACCGGCATTTACTGAACATCTATTATTTTCAAGCACAGTTAAAATAAGGCATCATCTTTTTTTGTTACTCAACTAACTTTTTTTAAATTAAATTTTTTATTTTATTTCATTGTACACAGCTGGAGTACAACTATCATTTTTCTGGTTGTACACAAAGTAGACTCATACAATTTGTATATTTATACATATACATAGCATATAGATGTTTGTCTCATTCTATTATCTTTCCTTCCCCGCCTCCTACCCACCCCTCATTTTCCTCTATACAATCCATCCCTTCTCCATTCTTCCCATGCCTCCCCTCACCCCTGCTGTGTGTCATCAACCACTTATAAGAGAAATCATTTGGCCTTTCATTTTTTGGGATTGGCTTATTTCACTTAACATAATCTTCTCCAATTCCATCCATTTGCCTGCAAATGTCATAATTTTATTATTCTTTATGGCTGAATAATATTCCATTGTGTATATAAACCATAGTTTCTTTATCCATTCATCTATCGAAGGGCATCTAGGTTGGTTCCAATCTAGCTGTAGTGAATTGGACTGCTATAAACATTGATGTGGCTGCATCACTGTAGTATGCTGATTTTAAGCCCTTTGGGTATAGGCCAAGGAGTGGGATAACTGGGTCAAATGGTGGTTCCATTCTGAGTTTTTGAAGGAATCTTCATACTGCTTTCCAGAGTGGCTGCACCAATTTGCAACCCCACCAGCAATGTATGAGTGTACCTTTTTCCCCACATCCTAACCAACACCTATTGTTGCTTGTATTCTTGGTAACAGACATTCTAATTGGGGTGAGATGATATCTTAGGGTAGTTTTGATTGGCATTTCTCTTATTACTAGAGATGTCGAACATTTTTTCATATACCTGTTGACTGCTTGTAGATCCTCTTTTGTGAAGTGTCTGCTCATTTCATTAGCTCATTTATTGATTGGGTTCTTTATATATTCTGGAGGTTAGGGCTCTATCTGACGTGTGTGTGGCAAAGATTTTCTCCCACTCTGAAGGCTCTCTCTTCACGTTGCTGATGGTTTCCTTTGCTGAGAAAAAGCTTTTCAGTTTGAATCTGTCCCAATTATTGATTCCTGCTTTTATTTCTTGTGCTTTGGGAGTCATGTTAAGGAAATCTGGTCCTAGTCCCACATGTTGAAGATTGGGACCTACTTTTTCTTCTATTAGGTGCAGGGTCTCTGGCCTAATTCCTAGGTCTTTGATCCATTTTGAGTTGAGTTTTGTGCAGGGTGAGAGAAGGGTTTATTTTCATTTTGTTGCATATGGATTTCCAGTTTTCCCAGCACCATGTGTTGAAGAGGCTATCTTTTCTTCATTGTATGTTTTTGGCACTTTTGTCTAGTATGAGAAAACTGTATTTATGTGTGTTTGTCTCTGTGTCCTCTATTCTGTACCATTGATCTACCTGCCTAATAAGGCATTATCTTGTTAACTATTAGTTGAAATGTTTATCTGCCTTTCTCCTGACTTCATTATGAGGAACTTGTTAAAAACTACTAATCATCAACAGATTAGTAATTGCCTTTAAAAATTATTTATTTAGTGTTTTACAAATGAAATATTTGCAAATTCTTTATGTACACTGAACATCTTGTTTGATTTATTAGTATTATTTTCTTCATTGATATCATTTGGGGTTCTGCATGTGGAAATGCTGTGCTCAAATTCCAGCTTTACTATTCACTGGCTTTGTGAACTTAGATAAGGTACTTAGACTCTCTGATGTTCAGTTCCTTTCTCTGAAAAATGGGAATAATAATACCTACCTTACAGTGTTGCAAGGATTAAATGAAAAGAATTTAGCATCAAGCCTGTCACATACTTACTAAAATAAGTCTTGGTCTATATTCCTTTTTCAAGTAGTTTTGTTGTACTAACTGTCCCCAGTGAGATATTCACCTTTTTGTTAAGAAAATTCATCCTTAGATGGAAATACAAATTGTTGATATAAATGTCTACCAATTTGATCAATATTAACAGGGGAATGTACCACTATCTGTGGTCCTTTAGTAGGAGCTAGCTGATGGCAGTCATCTATTCATGACTAGCAGTCCCTTCTTCACTATTTGTGTGATGAATTATATGCCTGTCATCAGTGAAAGGCTTCTAACAAAAAAATTTGATTATAATAGTTTGCTGTGGAAGATTCTTGAACAGCAGTCTTAGCTCCTTAAAATATGGGAAAATATATAAATATCCTCTGTAACCAAGTGTAATCAGTAAATATTTTTGTGCTTTTTAATTTTGCAGTACTGGGGATTGAACCCAGGTCTTGTGCATGATAGGCAAATGTTCTACTTCTAAACTACATCCCAGCTGCAGTGTATTTTACATAAAACATGCTGACAATTTTGTTTTATTTAAATCTAAAATGACTGCATATATTTCATTTAAAGAAAAAACTAAGTTTTTTATATTTGTAATTTTTCAGTTTCTGCTATAATAAAAAATGTTGGAATGCATATCTTTACATATTAAAACATTTTGTTTGTTTTTCTGATTATTTTCTTTGGATAATTCCTAAGAATGGAATTACTGGTCAAAAAGAATGATATTTGGTATATTGAACTGCCTTCTACAAAGTGCCAATTTAAACTTCAACCAGCCTAAAATATAACTAAAGAGTGGATTGTTTTTTAAGTATAGTTTGGTTAGTTAAGTTAGTTGATTAGTGTACTTTTCCCCCCTAATTTATTCTTGTCTAATTGATTCATTTTCACATTAATTTAGGAAGAGGCCAAACTAAGGTTCTAATGACCCATGTCATCTTACCTGGGAATTTCAAGAAGCTTTTAATTTAAAAATAATATTTAAAGTAATATTTGGTATAAATGGTAACTTGTATGTCAGTTTGACAGTCTTGATTTTTGTATGTATGATGAGGTCTCTGGGACTAATTTCTATAGCAATTTTTAGAGGAAAATGAGAATCTTTTTAATGTGCAATTAAAGTATTTGCATTATTGGCAGTGTACATTCTAGAAAAACTTAGGGGTAAAAATCAGCTCATTTTATTTTGTAGTAAAATCAGAAATAGGAAAAGTACACTAACATGATAATATCTAATGAGGGAAATGTTCCATGCAGATGTCTGTTTTTCTATTAAACCCTAAAATGACTATATACTTTTATTTATATGAGTAATATCAGATACAAACATGTTACTAGGAATAATATATCCACTTACAGAAAAGATAATAAACACAATATGAGTTTAGAGTTTTAATAAATTCTATTTTAAAGGTAATTTAAATCTTTAGATAATGTAAGATTTGAGATTCAGCAAGGATGTAATATCTGTGTATGCTACTTTTGAGAGTTATTTAGATATTTTCCTCTTGGTTAGCTGAATTTAGTACAGTCTCTAACTTAGAGAAATGAGAACGGGGTCCTGTGTAATGGGTCTTTCATGAGTCACAGAGAAATAGAATTTTATTGGTTATTTTTCAAGCCTCTATCTAGGCACACTGGCAACCAATTTTATTTTTTTATAGTATGTAGATACAAGGTCATGCTTTCAAGCTTGAACACAAATGGCACATGAAAGGAAAAGGGAAGCCATAATTTTTTTTTTTTTGCTATCACTATTCAGTATTTTCATTCTTCTTTATATGTTGGTTACCTTTCCATGTTTATTGTATTACACAGTGATGTTCCATTTTATTATGTTAACACCACGTTAGTAAATATGTAAAGTAGAATATTTTGCTGCTGTTACTATTGTTCTTGATTTTTTGTTGCAGATACTTAACTTTAATGGCTATGAGGTATGTCAGAATGGAAATGCTTTAGGGAGACACATTCTGTTTTAAGCCAGATTAGGCTGTTAACTAAAGTTTGGACCTATCTGTTGGTAAATGTGTTGTGGTAATAAAAAAAGTTGTTATGTATTGTACACTTGTCACATTTTCTAGTAAATGTATGTCAGTGAAAGCAGAGCTTTTGGTTGGCAAGAGATAAATACATAAATTCATCCTTTTGCATTAGTATTAGTCTTAGGACCACTACTACTAACTATTCATGGAATGCCAGAAACAGGACGTGCGAATGTGGGGAGTTGGAAAGATGCAATAAGCAAAGATTGGAAGGAGATAATGCATCAGATAGAGGTTCAAGTATTCATGGATTCCACATGTATCTCTTGAGTATTTACTGCATGCAAGCCATTGTACTAGCTGCCATGGAAGATGAATGAGATATGAGTTCTGCTCTAAGAGAACTTACAATCTAAATCAACTCCAAGTCCTTTTCCTGCACTGAGAGTCTTTAATAGTATGGTTATTTATTGAGTTCTAGTTCTTTATTCCTATGACTGGGCTGTATGTATATATAGAGAATAATTTTCTTCCATGATATAATTTAGGGAGTACAAAAAATGAGGTTTCCCACAAATATTTCCACCAATGAACCAGAATGTCCCTGTTAACCATTCCACTGGGTAGTTAAATACAAGTTATCATCTAGGAAGTATAACAAAATACTGTGCCAAATGGGGCTTAGAGGCAGGTCAATGGAATGGAGCACTGGATAATGAGGACAAGCCTCAGAGAGGTGAGTTTAGGCCTGGGATGGTCCCTGGGAAGCTTGGTAGAAGATAATGCCCTGGGGAAGGGGTACCCCAAAAGAGGAGAGAGGGCCTTGCTAGAATGAATGTGGATAGCAGAGCTCAATTAAGTCTCTCTGGGCTGGAAATGATTATAAGATCTGAAAAGAGTGGTGAGGCAAATCCTTGAGTTATATGATACAAATGAGGGATCATTCTTGAGATGCATTTGATTATCTACCCTAGGCTTTTGATTTTTAATTTGTAGAATTAACTTACCCATTTTCTTCTGTCTTGAATTTATGTGTATAACTGAAACTAATTTAAGCACTGTTACTAAAATAATGGAATAAATTTAATAAATAATGAAATAGATTATTTAAGACTATTTAAGACTGGGTATCTTACAGGTTATCATGTAGTTTAATAAGTCTTACTGTCTTGTCTCTTGTAAATATTCCAGCTATTTAAAAAATTAAATATAACTATTTTGCAAAAAAAAAAAAATCTGTATTTTCTTTGGTCTATAGGCCTAATGGGAAAAACCATGAACTTCATTATGAATTCTACCAAAATTTTATTCCACAGTTTACTTTTCCAGGACTCATTTTGAATTACAGAGATCATGTTCTACCTATAATCTCATGGAAGGCTGTAGAAATGAGCAATTTGACCTTCTCTCTTTTGCTCCCATCTCTCCAGTCATCCTCCAGCTGGTGAAAATCTGATGCTAAATGTGGGGTTGATCCAGATCACCAGCTTTTTACCTCTGCCATCCTCTAGGTTCACATGGTCACCATCACCATTGCTGATCTTTTTACTCCTCATTCCACTGTCAATAGTATTCCCATGAATAATCAAAGCCTCCCACTTAGTTAATTCAGCAGCTATTTTTTCAGGGTCCCCTTATACCAGAAGTGCTATAGCTTTAGAGATGTATGCACTCATGGAATTTCCCTTATAATAGATAAACAAATATGTATATTTGATTTATTATAGAAAAGTAGATATAGAGGATAGAGAAAGCAGTATGAAACTTTAAGCAGAAATCTGGATGAAGTGAGGGAATAAGATATGAATCTCAGGGCAGCATGTACCCTGCAGCAGGACCAATCAAGTGCAAAGACACATTTGTTGTATTCAAGGATCAACAAGAAGCCTGGTAGGTGGAGGGGAAAATGGTAGGAAATGAAATTGAGTTAGGCAGAGGCAGACCACAAAAGCTTACTATGCCATAGTAAAGTCCTTGGATTTTATTCTATGTGTGATGGCAAGTCATCACACTTAGGGAGTTGAGAGCAGGGCAGGAATGTGATCTCACTTCACTCTAGGAATATTTTCACAGATGAAAGTAAAGCTGCAAAGTATCAGGAGAATTCTTAGATACTAATGCAGTTGCATTTATTAATATAAACACTGCAGAATGGGAGGTGGTTTTTTAGGGACAGCTTATGCTGGATGGCACTTCTGAAGGTCTATTTTACCTCTAGAAGACTGTTGCAGAACCACAGAATTAATGTCTATTTTCCTAGAAATAGCTCATTGATTAGTTCTTGCAGAGACCAGTAGAAGTGGTCAATGGTAAGCCACAATAGGTGTTGGCGAGGATGTGGGGGAAAAGGTACACTCATACATTGCTGGTGGGGTTGCGAATTGGTGCAGCCACTCTGGAAAGCAGTATGGAGATTCCTTAGAAAATTCAGAATGGAACCACCATTTGACCTAGTTATCCCACTCCTTGGCCTATACCCAAAGGGCTTAAAATCAGCATACTACAGTGATGCAGCCACATCAATGTTTATAGCAGCCCAATTCACTATAGCTAGATTGTGGAACCAATCTAGATACCCATAGATGAATGGATAAAGAAACTGTGGTATACATACACAATGGAATATTATTCAGCCTTAAAGAAAAATAAAATTTTGATATTTGCAGATAAATGGATGGAGTTGGAGAATATCATGTTAAGTGAAATAAGCCAATTCCAAAAACCAAAGGCCAAATGATTTCTCTGATAAGTGGTTGATGACACATAAGGGGAGTGGGGGGAGATAAGGGAAGAATGGAGAAGGGATGGATTGTATAGAGGATAATGAGGGGTGGGGAGGGGGTGGGGAAGGAAAGATAACAGAATGAGAGAAACATCATTACCCTATGTATATGTATAAATATGCAAATTGTACGAGTCTACTTTGTGTACAACCAGAAAAATGATAGTTGTACTCCAGTTGTGTACAATGAACCAAAAAAAAAAGAAGTGGTCAATGGTGGTCAGTTTGATAAATATGTTTTTGTGTGCTTATTATATACCAGGACTCTGCTATATGCGTTTGTGTAGAAAAGTCACCATTTTACAGAGAAAAAACTTGGAGTTAAGGGTCCCTTGTGCCACAGTTGCTTTAAGTACTTGGCTAATTACCCAAATATTCATATTAAAGCAAGTTCTTTGCCTGAATTACTTGGGTAATTGCAACAGTGTAGATCTGGGTATGAATCATGTTTAATCTGGCAAAGTGCTGTTAAATTTCTGTAGAATCTATTTCTGTAGACCATTGAATAACTTAATCAAAGTTTCATGTCCTTATGGCCTATCTGTAGAACATATTTAAAATCCAATATTTATTTGGCATAGTTCATCTAAAAAATAAAATGCTCCCTTCTTCCCTTGATAATCTGCTTGCTTTGAGGGTAATATAGCAGACTATAGTCTATAATGTCAGATATTTAAAGAATATTTATTATTATCATTTTATTGTTATTATTATTTTAAATCTCTGTTTCTATTTTGAATCCCTGTTCTGCCCAGGTGGCTGAATTTTTGTCAGTTTGAGGCCTCACTTTTTTCTGGTGCTCTGCTAATTCTTGGGTGGAGATGGTGAGTCCTGCTAATCATCTTCATTCATCTTCATCTTTCCACAGAGGTAGCATTTATAGAAATGGTCATCCTTCATTTCATTTCTTTAGTTGGCTGATCATCACAGTTGGCTATGACCTCCTTTATTCCTATTCATAAGATTTAATATGGCAAAGCAACTCTTTTGCAATTTCCATGCTATTGATTACATTGTAATTTTGATGTGCTTTCCAAACTAAACTGAAATGTGGATAATACCCTGAGACTGCCATTTGTTAAAACCTTCCTATGGCCAGGTGGGGCCTGGGATACTCTGAGGCTATTATCTTGTTTGCTTCATATATTATCCATCCGGTTCTGTGGGATATTTCTGCCTTCCTGAGTCTATACTTAGGAAGTAAGACTTACATTGCCTCTGTTCTCTTGTAAGAAAAATGTTTATATCCATTGTTTCTTTGACACTGATTTTCCCCATTTCAGGGTGTTTTCATTGTCAGGGGGAGGAGAAAGTCTTTCTTATTTACGAAGGTGTTCTCCTAAATCTGTTTTCTGTGCCATATGTTGTAAACCCACCGGCTGCATTTGACCCACAGAACTGCTTTTGTTTGGACAATATTTTAAAAATTGGGAAAATTTACATAAAAACCTGAATTTCCAGATACTTTTTATGGGGAAACAATATGGTATTTCCATATGTTAGGAATCAGGTGGAGCTGCATAGGAGTTCCTTAAAGGATTTGCTCAGTCTGGTCCCCCTGCTTCCTTTTGTTTTTTATTATTTGTTTGCCTGGCTCTGGTAAGCATGTTTTTATGGCCCAGGATTTTGAAATTTGTAGGTCAGAAAAGACCCCTTCTTTCTTTCTTTTTTAAAATTTTGATTCATTGTACACAAATGGAGTACAACTATTGTTTCTCTGGTTGTACACTAAGTAGAGTTGCACCTTTTGTATAGGGTACTTGTACATAGGGTAATGATGTCTGTCTCTGCTGTCTTTTGTCACTCCTCTTCTGAGGCAAGGCAAACCTCTGTACTACCTGAATAGATGGAGAGTCCAAGACCAGTCAGGACAAATATTGGCTAGTTTCAGCAATGTTATGCCATCACACAATATTACCAGAATTTTTTTTAATAATTTGAAAATGTTTTGTCAAGCTAAGTTTTAAAAATCAGTTTTATCAATTATGAAATACATTAAATGCAATTCACCAATTTTAAATGTCTAAAATTCAAACTATTCTCCAAATTGATTACATTATTTTACATTCTCACCCGCAATGTATGAAAATTCAGTTCTTCCACAGTCTTGTTACAATTTTTTTTTAATTTTAGTTATTCTCATAGAGATATTGTGTCTGGTTATATCTCATTATCTCATTGTGGTTTTAATTTACATTTTCTTAGTGACTAAAGATATTGAACATTTTTCATGTGCTTATTTTCCATTGTATGTCTTTTTTTGAGAAGTATGTTTAAAGCTTCTGTTTGAAAAAATTGAGTTATTTTTTTATTTTTTGAGCTCTAAGTGCTTATATGTATTATAGATACAAGTCCTTTATCAGATGCCATCTTTTTCAAATATTTTCTCCCATTTGGCGGCTTGCCCTTTTATTTTCTTAGCAATTTCCTTTTTCAGTACTATGGATTGAACCCAAGGCCTTGTGCATGCTAGTACCCTCTTAACAGTATTTGAAGAGTAAAAGTTTTTACTTTGATGAAGACCAGTTTCCTGATATTTTTGTTATTATGGTTCATATCTTTTGTGTCTTGTCCAGATCACAGTTTTCTCCTTTGTTTTCCTCTAACACTTACACTTAAGTCTACAATTCATTTTTATGTAAGATGTGAGGTACGGATAGAGTTTCATTTTTTTAACTTGTGAGTATCTAGTTGTCTTTTTGAGATTTTGCAATTTTCTTTTAAAATTAAAAAATTCTTCTATCTATACACAGTATTTTGTATTTTAGAGTGCACATACAATTTCTACAAAAAGGCTTAGTAGGATTTTTATTTGAATTGTATTGAATCCGTAGATTAATTTGGGGAGAATTGACATCTTGAAAAGATATCACTTTGTGTTTATACACCTGGTGAATTACATTGATTTTTCAGAAGTTAAGTCTTACGTTTCTGGAAAAAATGCTTTTTCTATATCTTTTGAGATAATCCTGCGTGTGTGTGTGTTACTTAATATGATGAATTACATTGATATTTGAATGTTAAACTAACCTTGTATTTGTGGGATAAACTATACTTGACCAACTGTCTTATTTATAATAGGTATTAATTTGTGGTTAGCAATAGTTTTGTCTTGCTTTATAGAATGAGCTCAGAAGTGTTTCTTCTGCTTCCATATTCTGGAAGAGTTTGTGTAGAGTTGATATTATTCTTCCCTTAAATATATTTTTTGAAAATTTATTTGTTGTTTTTAGATATACTGTAATGTATTATGACACAGTATACATACATGGGATGCAACCCATTACAATTTTGATCCCATTCTTGTGGTCGAACATGATATGGAGTTACACTGGTCATGTATTCATATATGAGCATAGTAAAGTTATGTCTGATTCATTCTACCTTCTTTCCTATTCCCCTCCCCCTTCCTTCCCTTCATTCCCCTTTGTCTAATCCAATGAACTTCTATACTTTCTCTCCCAACCTTCCCTTGTTCTGGGTTAGCATTCACATATCAGAGAGAACATTCCACCTTTGGTTTTTTGGGACTGGCTTATTTCATTTAGCATAATATTCTACAGTTCATTCATTTTTCAGCAAATGACATCATTTCATTCTTCATTATAGCTGAGTAATATTCCATTGTGTATTTATACCACAGTTTCTTTATCCATTCATCTGTAGAGGGCACCTGCATTGGTCCCATATCTTGTCTATTGTGAATTGAGCTGTGATAATCATTGAAGTGGCTGGGTCACTATAGTATGCTGATTTTAAGTCCTTTGGGTATAAACTGAGGAGTGGGATATGTGGGTCAAATGGTGGTTCCATTCCAAGTTTTAGTGAAGCCATTTGGACTTGAGGTTTTCATTGTGCCAAGGTTTTAAAAGGTATAGGGCTACTCAGCTTTGGTAATGTGTATCTTTCGGTGCTTTTGTCCATTTCATGTAAGTTATTGTACTTAGATTCTTTTTCTTAATATTGTTTTACTCTATATCGACATTCTATATTTCATTTCCATAATTAGTAATTTGTATTTTTTCTTAAACAGTCTAGCTAATTAATTTAAAAAATCTTTTCAGTGACCCAGATTCTTCATTGATTTTTCTCACCGTCATCCCTTCTTCTATTTTACTTCTTTCTACATTTATCCTTATTATTTCCTTCCTTCTGCAAATTTTGGATTTAATTTTTTTTTTTTTCCTTGAGGCAGATACTTAGATCATTGGGTAATTTTCAATACAGGCACTTAAAGCTATAACATGTATGTGAAGGGATATGTTATCTTTTTAGGATATTAGTTTTCCCCAGATCAATCTAAAAGCACTGCTTTAGCTGTACCCCAGCAGTGTTGATATGTGTTTAATTTTCATTTTCATTTACTTAAAAGTATTTTCCAATTTTTATTTTCTAAGGCCATTTAGATGTATGTGCTTAATTTGCAAATATTGAGGTGTTTCAGATATTTTATTAGTTTTGACTTTTAGTTTTTACTCTGTGTGGCCAGAGAATTTTTCTATATATCAGTTTTCAAAAATTAATTGAGACTTTTTTTATGGCCCAGCATATGATCTATTTTGGTGAGTACTTCTTGTATACTTGAAGAGAAAATGGATTCCCCCTTGCTGGTTGTAGTTTTTACTTATGTCAGTAAGTTCAAGTTGGTTGATAGTGGTGACAATTTTAGTGATTTTTCTGTTATTTGTTCTATCTTATTATGACAAAAGTATTGCAATCTAACTATCCTGTAGAAATATCTGATTTTACTTCCAGGTCTTTTGATTTTTTTTTTTTTCTTTTTTGGTGCTGGGTATTGAACCCAGGGCCTTATACTTGAGAGGCAAGCACTCTACCAACTGAGCTATATTCCCAGCCCTGTCTTTTGATATGTACTGTGAATATTTAGAAGCTCTGTTATTAGGCACACACACACATTTAATATTCTTATATGTTCTGATGTGTTGACTCCTTTATCATGATGAAATATTCATTTTGATCCCTGGTAATATTCCTTGGTCTGAAGTCTACCTCATCTGATAGCAATATAGATTCTCCAGTTTTCTTTTAATTACTGTTTACATTATATATATATGTGTGTGTGTGTGTGTGTGTGTGTGTATGTGTGTGTGTGTATATATAATTTGTACTTTTTACTTTTATATTTGTGTCTTCATATTTAAAGTAGATTTTCCCAATGTTTTTTGTTTTTCTTCTATTTTAAACTCAATCTAGCCATCACCAATGCAAATATTGCTATGTTTAAGTTTATCAACTTGCTCTTTCTTTTTCTTGTATGTCCTATTTTCTCTTCTGATGACTTATTAACTGTGTACCTTTGTTTTAGTCCCAATGTTTGCTCTGGGGCTTAAAATATACATCTTAACTGGGCGTGGTGGTGCATGCACTCAATCCTAGTGACTCAGGAGGCTGAAGCAGGAGGATTGCAAGTTCAAAGCCAGCTTCAGCAGCTTAGGGAGGCCCAAAGAAATTTACTGAGACCCTGTCTCAACATAAAAACAAACAAACAAACAAGCCTGAGATGTGGTTCAGTAATTAAGCACCCCTGGGGTCAATCCCTGGTACCAAAAAATAAATAAAAAGAACTACTTTTAAATAATATCATACTACTGCACAAACATTGTAAGAATCTTTTAGCAGAGCCATTGTTATACATTTTACTTCTAAATATTTTGTAAGCCTGTAAAAGAAAAAAAAATAGTTTTTCCCTTCTCTTGCATACTCAACACAATAATAATAACTTCACCTTTAGTCATTGAAATGTGTGTGGGTATCCACACACCAAGCATTTCTCCAATGGACACCTGGGTATGCTGTAATTTAACTCAATTCTGTCAGTATATGCCTGGAGATAACATTGAATCCCACAGGTTAAGGGCTCATTTCAAATTATCCCCCACTTCAGATGCCAGTTGTAAGTCCCAAATTGTAACCAACTAGCTATAAATTGGGGGTTCCCCTAATCTCATCCTTGAATGTGAACCCAGGAAAACACTTTACTTATGTTTACTCATTCATTATAAATGAAATTACAAAGAATACAGATTAAAAGCCAAATGGAAGAGGCATGGGTCAAGGTATCTGGGAGGAAGCATGGAGTTTTCATGCTCTTTCAGGGTACACCACTTTTCTGGAATCTTCACATGTTCAGCAGTCTGGAAGCTCTTGGAACTCCATATTTCAGGGAGTTTTATGGAGGCTTTGTTATGTAGACATGATTGATTAAATCACTGGTCATTGGTAAAAAAAAAAATTTCAAAGGCTGAAAAAAATTTTCAGCTTCTCTCCATTCCCTGGAGGTTGGGGTGGGGGCATTGGGACGGAAAGTTCTGACCTTCTAATCACATGGTCGGTTCTCCTGGTATGATGATCAGCTTTCTGTCATAATGACAAAATACTGAGAAAATCAGATTAAAAGGATGAAAGACTTATTTTGGCTCATAGCTTCAGAGGCTTTGGTGCATGGTTTCTTGGCCCTGTTGCCTTTGGTGTGGTTAAGTAGAACATCATAGAGGAAGATTTTTTTTTTTGGTGGAGGAAACTGCATCCCCTTCAAGGCATGCCCCCAGTGCCTAGGCCCAAGACATTCTTCCAGTAGGCTTTACCTCTTAAAAGTTCTACCATCTCCACCATCTCCCAGTAGTACTCCAGGTTGGCAACCAAGCCTTCGACACATGACATTTGGAGGACATTTTAGACCATACCAGAGTACTTGCCAACATCCCTGATCCTGAGGCTATTTAGGAACTCAAGAGTCATCTTATAGAATATCATCCAGGAAACTCAAAGGGATTTAGAAACTTCATCAGGAACCAGGTCAAAGAGCAAATATTAGAACAAAAGTTTGCTTTAGCACCCTTGTCTACAAGGGTTTTAGAACCTCTATCTCTGGAACCAGAGATCAAATATATATATAAATATATATATATATATATATATATTTTTTTTTTTTTTTTTTTTTTCCATATTATAAACCCTACAATATACCATAATAGTTTTTGCCTTAAATAATCAAGTATCTTTTAAGAAGACTAAAAACTAAGAAAAAAAAATCTATTATTTTTACTCACATATTTATCATTTCTTGTATTCTCCAAGAATGGGTTTAAATGTAGAATTACATTTCCCTCTGATATAATTTTTACCTTTCTGCATGAAGAACTTAAGATTTTTTATATAGCCAACTCTCCATAGCTGGAGGGTCTACATGCACAGATCAAGCAAATTATGGATTAAAAAAATTGGGGAAAAGAATCATGTCTGTGCTGAACGTGTGCAGGCCTTTTTCCTTGTCATTATTCCTGAAACAATACAGCATAATAACCATTTGCGTAGCATTTACATTGTATTAGGTTTTGTAAGTAACCTAGGGCTGATTTAAAGTATGCAGGATGATGTGTGCAGGTTATCCAATGCCTTTTTATATAAGGCACTTGAACATCTGAGGATTTCAGAATCCACTGGGATCCTGGAGTCAATCCCCAAGGACATCAAGGAATGACTGTAATATCAGTCTGATAGCATCAATTTCTCTCAGTATTTATCTGGAAAGAGTATTTTGCTTTCGTTTTTAAAGATATTTTGTGGGTGTAAAAAGATGTTTTGGTTTTGTTTTCCTTTCAGTACTTTAAAGAAAATGTTCCATTGTCATGTTTGGGATCAAACTCAGGGCTTTGTGCATTCTAGGCAAGGCTCTACCACTGAGCTACACCTCCAGCTCATCGTCTGGCTTTTTATTATAATTCCTCTGTCCTTGGTTTTATTCTCCTGCACAAAATGTCTTTTTTTTCTCTTTCTGGTTTCTTTCTTTCTTTTTTTTTGTTACTGGAGATTGAGTCCAAGGGCACTTTATGGTTGAGCTACATCCCCTGTTCTTTTTTTATTTTTTATTTTAAGACAAGGTTTTTCTAAGTTGCTGAGGCTGGTTTTGAACTTGTGATCTTTCTGCTTTCTACTTAATCTCCCAAATTGCTGGGATTATAGACATGTGCCACTGGGCCTGGCATCTCTGTTTCTTTTTTAAGTTTTTCTATTTATTTCTTGTTTTCAGAAATTTGATTTCATTGTGGTTTGCTATGATGTTATATATTATCATTATATTATGATGCTATTGTGTGTGACATTTTCTTTAGATTTATTCTGCTCCAGATTTCTTGAGCTTCTTGCATCCCTGATTTATATTTTTTTTGCCAGATTTAGAAATTTTATGGTGAATATTTTTCTCTATTTTCCCTTTTCCTTGTGGGAAAGCAAATACATGTGCTATTAGTCTGAATGGTGTGGTCATTAAGGTAATTGAGACTTTCTTAAAATTTTTAGATATTTTTTCCTTTTTTTTCTGATACTGGGGATTGGACCCAGGGCCTCACACATGCCAGGCAGGTGCTGTACTACCGAGTCACATCTTAGCCCTTTAGGTCTTTTCTCTAATTATGCTTCCATTTATATGGTTTCTGTTGCAACAAATTCAAATTCATTGATCTTTTCTCCTGACAGTGTTCTTTTCCCTATTGTTTATCTTATCCAATATAATTTTCATTTCAGATTTTAATCTTCTCTTTTCTTGAGGCACTTAAAATATCTTTCTTTATTCAGTGTTTTCATATTTCTCACTGTACACTTGAACACATTTATTTGGTAATTGCTTTAATATCCCTTTCTGCTAATTCTACCATCTCTGTCATATTTCTTCAAGTTTCTACTGATCTATTTCTCTGGATTATAGATTATATTTTCTTGCTTCTTTGAAATTCTTTTTATGAGATGCAGAATTTTATGTTGCTGGATGATGGGTTTGATTATATATCTTTAAGAGTGATGGACTTCAGTATGCAAATATTACTTGGAATTGGATTCATTCCTCATGGTTGCTTGTAAGCTCTGGTAAGGATTCCAGAGTAGCCTTTAATCTAAAGCTCAGTTAGCCTCACTGCAAACTCTTCTGATATATCACACGTTGTATATTTGCTCCACTCTGGCAAGTTGGAATTTTTCTTAGTTCTGTTTGAACTATGGGAATTGTTTGGCACATTGTTTTCTAATATTTCTTTCCTCAACCTTGAGGAGATTTACTTCATGCACATGCAGATTAATCTTTAGCCGAAGATTAGAGGAGATCCTCAGCAGTTCTTCAGAGTTCTCTTTCTGTTCAAGTGCTTCCTGTCTGGTAATTTCCTCCACAAATTCCATTTGTATCAGCTTGTCCAGAGGTTTGTCTCTGTCATCTGAGCTCACTGTGACTTTTGAATCTGTTTAGATTCCCCATCTCTACTCTATATCCTAGGAAATGCTTCCAGGTTGATAAGCTGAAGCAATCAGAGGGCTCAGCTAATTTGTTTTCTTTCTTTCAGGAATGACAGTTTTATGTTGCCTGTTATCCAATGTCTAAAATTTTTATTTCATCTATTTTATCCAATTTCTAGTATTTATGACTGGAAGGCAATTCTAATAGCAGTTAATCCTTCATAGGTATAAATCCTTGTCACATCATTTAAGATTTTTGTTAATGTTCTTTATAGGTTATTATTGATTTTTTTGTATTTTTGCTGAAAACATCTATGAATTTAACAAACTTATAGTATATTGCACATGGTAGTATAATTTATTGTTCTAAGATAGAGCATATTTCTTTATTAATAGAGACTGTTCTCGGCTCACTTTATAACTGAAGGCAAGAGATGGTATGTGTTGTATAAAATCTTAATTCTAAATTAATTTCCACTGGTCTTTGGACTGCATTTTGTGATCAGGGACACAGTAGAATTTCCTTTAAATATATAAGCACATGTCAGTGAAATCCTTCCTTTCAGAAATGTTAGTTATAAGCAAAGTAGAGGGCCCACTGCACTCAAACATGCTTAACAATGTCAAAATTATGTCTTAAGTTAATATTTAAATGACTTCATATTTGTTCAGTACATATTGTCTGTTTGGAGGGGTGATTCTGAAATGTGCTCAATGGTAGGGAAAATTCAGTTTATAATTAAAATATGTTACAGTCATAATCAAGAAATATTCTATATTTGAATTCACCAAAAATTCAATAGCTGTCAGTTTTCATCAAAAACTTTCCTCTTGGAAACTCTGTTAACTAGACTTAGTCCTTTTAATATGGTTGCCAGGTTGTCACTGTTGCATTAATCAAAACCCAGATTTATAATTTGTTCATATCTTGTTTATTAAAATGGAGTTATTAGTAATTCTTTCTTAACTCAAAGTATTTTCTGAAGAGTTGGTCTGTCATCTTCCTGAAATGCTTGCAGGTAGTCACAGCACAGTGACAAAAATAGGTGGATGATAACTAATGTAACCTCCTTGGTTGTATGAAACCGGATAGATCAGATTTTCAAATCATTTTAGGATATTAGTGTCCTGCAATGAGTTAAGAGTTTTTTGTTTTTTTTTAAATGTTCCATTGTTAATACTATTTGAGAAACACTGGTTCCTATATTTCTGTTCTGAATATTCATTATGAACATAAAAGTTCTGAGAAATCTTACTGTAAAGAAACCTGCCTGACATCAGAAGGAATTAGTACTGCAGTAACTCAAACCTACAGAGATAAAGCCAGTGCTTCCTCTTGGAAACATATACAACCCTCCACTTGCCCCTGAATTCTCATGAATCTTTCAGCCAAAGTTTTTTCATAAGTGGCTGGTGATTTGGATGTAAGTTAAATTTGATCATATTTCCTTAATCAAAAAGTGAATAGTTTTGTATATGCCCTATGAATTAGGAATGAATCCAAAATGAGAAAATCAAGTGTAAAAAAAGAAAGTTAGCAGACTGATGACAATGACTTTTCTATATTCCAGAGGAAAAATGCCTCCAATTTTGTTGTTCTTTCTTTACCTAGAATAATAACTGACATTTTTAACAATTTCCTTGCTTAACTGATGCTGCTACCTAAAGCAATTTGAAGGGGTTTTTCTGTTTTATATTTTCCTAGTGCTAGCCAATAGAACTTTCTGTGATGGTCAAAATATTCTTTATCTGTGCTGTCCAGTGTGGCTGCTGAGTGTGTAAAATGAAGTTACTGAGCTAGTTCAACTGAGGAACTGAATGCTTAATGTGTTTAGTTTTAGTTAATTTAAACATGATCTTAATCACTTGTGCCTGGTGTCCACCATGTTGAACAGTGCAGTCCAAGACTAGATGTGTTAATTCTCATGGGTTAAAATAGATTTCCTGTTGGGCGCAGTGGCGCACGCCTGTAATCCCAGCACTTGGGAGGCTGAGGCAGGAGGATAGCGACTTCAAAGCCAGCCTCAGCAACTTAGTGAGGCCCTAAGCAACTCATGAGACCTTGTCTCTAAATAAAATACAAAATAGGGCTGGGGATGTGGCTCAGTGGTGGAGTGCCCCTGGGTTCAATCCCCAGTACCAAAAAAAATAAAATAAAAAATAAAATAAAATAAAATAAAATAAAATAAAATAAAATAGATTTCCAAATAAACTGAAATAGATTTCCAACTAGACAATATTAAGGAAGTTGGTAATTAGAAATTCTGATTTGGCAAGAGACTGATGTCTCAATATTCTATTAAGTTTGAAATGTCAAAAAAAATCCTTATAAAAAAATAAAATCAGATAAAAAAAGATATAAGATCTGATATAAAATCAGATCTCTGAAAAAGAAAACTAAAAAGAAAATTGTCTGATTTTTCCCCATTTTATTATGCATTGTACTTGTACATATGGTGGGAATTTACATGTGTCCTTGTACACAGTATCTTGCCAATATCATTCTCCAGTATTTTGCCTTTCCTTTCCTTTCTCCCCCAGGTTCTTTTCCTCTACTCTATTAATCTCCCTTTGATATTTGTGAGATTCCCACCCCTACCTTTCTTTTCCTTTTTCTACTCTAACTTTTTTTTTTTTTTATTTGTGCTGGCCAGTTTATCTGTACAGAAAAAATGTGTGTGGGGGGAATTTCCTCCCCCACGGATACAACAATTACACATAATTAATGCTCAGCTATATTTTCTTTTGAGAAATAGTCAGCAGTTTTACAAACATATTTTGCAATGATATTTTCTTTTTTTAATATATTTTATTTGCTTATTGATTCATTGAGCACAAATGGAGTACAGCTATTGTTTCTCTGGTTGTACACAAAGTAGAATCACACCATCTGTGCATTCATACATATACACAGGGCAATGATGTCTGTCACACATTCTGTTATTATTCTTACCCCCCTACCCCGACCCCACCCCTCCCTTCCCTCTATGCTATCTATCCTTCCTCCATTCTTGCCCCCCCTCCCCCCCCACATTATGCATCATCATTCATTTATCAGAGAGACCACTCGGCCTTTGGATTTTTGGGATTGGCTGATCTCACTTAGCATAACAGTCTCCAACATCATCCATTTACCTACAAATGCCATAATTTTATTATTCCTTATGGCTGAGTAATATTCCATTGTGTATATATACCACAGTTTCTTTATCCATTCATCTATTGAAGGGCATCTAGGTTGGTTCCACAATCTAGCTATTGTGAATTGAGCAGCTATGAACATTGCTCTTTACATCTTGTTTCCTTCGCTGTGCCTTTTAATCCCATTTGTTGATTCTTTGTATTATGTTTCCTGAGCTTCAGAACTCCTATTGAGAAAGTTATTGCCTGCACCTATGTGTTAGAGTGTTGAACCTATGTTTTATTCTAGTAATTGCATAGTTTTTGTTCTATTTCCTAGGTCTTTGATCTATTTGAGTTGATTTTTGTGCAGGGTGAGATTTAAGGATTTAGTCTCATTCTTCTACATATAGATAACCAGTTATCCCAGCACCAATTGTTAAAAATATGCACAAGACACTAGTTAAAAAAAATAAATAGCAGAAAAGTAAACAGCAAAAATATCAGTAGAGGAAAAAGAATGGAGGAGGGAGGAGGAGAAGGAAAGGGGAAGTATTGGGAACTGAATTAGAACAAATGATATTTCATGCATTTATAATTATGTCAAAAGGAATCCTATTGTCATGTATAGCTAAAAAGAACCAAATAAAAAAGACCGTTATAAATATTGATGTGGCTGCATTACTGTAGTATGCTGATTTTAAGTCCTTTGGGTGGGATAACTGGATCAAAAGGTGGGTCCATTCCAGGTTTTCTAAGGAATCTCCATACTGCTTTCCAGAGTGGCTGCACCAATTTGCAACTCCACCAGCGAGGTATGAGTGTGCCTTTTCCCCCACATCCTTGCCAATACCTGTTATTGCTTGTATTCTTGATAATAGCCATTCTAATTGGAGTGAGATTAAATCTTGGGGTAGCTTTTATTTGCATTTCTCTAATTACTTATAGAGCTATAATTCTTATAGCAGCTCAATTCACAATAGCTAGATTGTGGAACCAGCCTGTAGTATACATATACAATGCAATATTATTCAACCACAAAGAAGAATAAAATTATGGCATTTGCAGGTAAAGGGATAGAGTTGGAGAATATCATGTTAAGTAAAATAAGCCAATCCCAAAACACCAAATGCTGAATGTTTTCTCTGATAAGTGGATGCTGATACGTAATGGGAGGGATAAGGGCAGAATGGAGGAGCATTGGATTGTGTAGAGGGAAAAGGGAGGAGGGAATAGGGCAAGGGAATGAAAGATAGTGGAATGAGACAAATATCATTACCCTATGTTCATGTATGATTACATGAATCCTGTGATTCTTCAACATGTACAACCATAGAAATGAAAAGTTGTACCCCCATTTGTGTACAATGAATCAAAATGCATTCTGTAAAAATAAAAAAATAAAAAATAAAAAAAAATTTAAACAAGACTTTTTTCTCCCAATATATGTTTTAGGCCTTTGTCAAGGATTAGATGACCATCTGTGTGGGTTTGTTTTTGTGTCTTTGATTCTGTTCCATTAAGTCTATTTGATTTTAACTCAACATTTTCCATGCTTACATCTAACCACTTTCTGCTGATGAATAGCTCTTAATATTTATGTGTATTAGTGCTCTACAGAACACATTTTTGAAACTACTGCCTAGATAATGGTAACATATTTCATTTAGTTATATATGTAGTTATGTCTAGGCCCATAATAAAAGAAAATACAGTTGAGAAAGTGGAAATATATTGCTAAGGGTAGAATACATTTGAACCAAAAATCCATATTAGTAATTTTGAGGTATAAGGTTTTACAGTCTTTCTCTCTTTAAAATAAGAGCATTCCAAAGTGATGCAAAAAAACCCAAACTCATAAGGTATCATGGATAAAAATTGAACTAAATCATATAGAATAAACTTTCTGACAAAGGTATAAAATAAATCAGAAACACATAGAATAAATTGCTTTTGAAATATATCTTTTCATAAAAGTTGAGAAATGCTTCAAAATGTGTTTTGGGTTTTTCTAGATTAGATATTCAAGTTTAGGATGTACATGATCCTCATGAAGAAGTTTATTCTAAACTTAAAATTCCAGAAAAGAGTTAGAAGGTGAACATTTGTGTTTAGAAGGTACTTAACAGATCTTGACCTGCTATGAAACAAGGTATTTGAGGTGACTCAAATACAGATAGTCCTTCCTAATAGTCTATCAGAGCTGTCTCCTAAAATCCAATTGGAACATTAATTTCCTGGAAATATAAACATGCTCCTTTGTCTTTTATTTCTTTTTGTTGGCAAACAAATAAGACAAAGGGTCTTTAAAAAGTTGTTGTTTCATATAAGTGCCTCTCATTCCAACTTTTGGATTATGGCTTTAGTATATCACTCTAATGGTGTTTATGCAGAACAATAGTCAGTGATGTCAACAGGCCTGTAGAAATAGAATTTCTATTTTTAATGTTTTTGATAGTAAACTATACTTATACATAATATTGGGGTTCATTTGACATACATGCATGGAATATAATCTGCTCCGTCTCAGGCCCCTCTTTTCCTTTCCTTTTCCCTCCCCCTGTTCCCTTTCCTCTACTCCACTAGTCTTCCTTTTATTTATTTAGTTATTGTTTTTAAATTGATGCTTTACAGATAGATATAAAGTTATAATTCACTGTGGAACACCCATAGATGTGCATAGCCTAATTAGGTTAATTTCCTTTTTTTCCAACTAATTTTTATTTTACTTTAGTTCATTGTACACAACTGGAGTACAACTATCATTTTTCTGGTCGTACACAAAGTAGAATCATACAACTGGCATATTTATACATATACATAGGGTATAGATGTTTGTCTCATTCTCTTTCCTTCCCCGCCCCCTACCCACCCCTCATTTTCCTCTATACAATCCATCCTTTCTCCATTCTTCCCATGCCACCCCCACCCCTACTATGTAATTAGGTCAATTTCATTCCACAGTTCTTCCCTTTTCTTTGTCCCTTCTTTCTCCCCCTCAATCACCGTCTTCTACTCAATTTATTTCCCTTCTATTTCCATGGGGTGCTCCCCTTATTTTGTTTTAGCTTCAGCATATGCAAGAAAACATTCAATCCTTGATTTTCTGAATCTGCCTTATTTCACTTAGTATTATGTTCTCCAGGTCCATCCATTTACTAGCAAATGCCATACTAGGGATCTAGTTTCATTCTTCTATATATGGATATCTAGTTTTCTCAGCATGATTTATTAAAAAATCTATCTTTTCTTCAACATGTGTTTTTGGCACCTTTGTCAAGTATCAGATGAATGCATCTATGTGGGTTCGTCTGCACGTCTTTTATTCTATTCCATTGTTTTCATGTCTGTTTTGATGCCAACACCATGCTGTTTTTCTTACTATAGCTTTGTAGTATAATTTGAGATCAGGTATTGTGATGCCCCTAGTGTTTTTCTTGCTCCATATTGCTTTGGCTATTCTGGGTCATTTATTCTTCCTTATGAATTTTAAGACTTTTTTTTTCTAGTTCTGTGAAGAATGTTGTGATATTTTGATGGAGATTACATTTAATCTGTGTAACACTTGTGGTAATATGGCCATTTGACAACAGTAATTTTGCCTATCCAGGAATAGGAGAGGTCTTTCTGTCTTCTAAGGTTTTTAATTTCTTTCTTCAGTGTTCTATGGTTTTCATTGTAGAAGTCTTTCACCTCCTTGGTTTGATTTATTCCAAAATATTTATTTTATTTTATTATTTTATTTTTTGAGGTTATTGTGAGTGGGATAGTGTTCTTGATTTCTTTCTCAGGAACTTCATTATTTCAGTATAGGAAAGCTACTAATTTTTGCATGTTGATCTTGTTTTCTAAGTCTACTGAGATGATCATATGATTCTTGTCCTTAATTCTATTTATGTGGTAAATTACATTTATTGATTTGCATATGCTGAATAAACCTTGCATCCCTGGAGTGAAAGTGAAACCCACTTTAATAGTGTACTGTCTTTTTCTGATTTTGGAATTAGTTTGTTCTTGCTTTTCTAGGGCCTGGAGGTGTAACACTAGATTATTTGGGATTATTATTTTTTTTTTTGTGTGTGTGTGTGTGCGTGTGTGTGTGTGTATTTAAATGTAGGTATTTAATGCTCTAAACTTTCCTTTTAGAACTGTCTTCATACTGAGGCAGAGATTTTGATATAGTATATCCCTGCTCTCTTTTGTTTCTAAGAATTTTTTTATTTCTCCCCTGATTTCTTCTATGACTCATTCAAAAGTGTATTATTTAATTTCCATGTATTAAAATGGTTTCTGTCTTTTATCTTATTATTGATTTCTAAATTCATTCCATTATGATCTTATAGGATGCAAAGAATTATTTCTATTTTTTTGCATTTGCTAAGACTTGCATTGTGTTCTAAAATATGATCTATTTTAGAGAAGGTCTATGTGTAGGTGAGAAGAAAATGGATTCAGTTGTTGATGGAGGAAATATTCTAGAGCTCTCTGTGAGGTCCATTTGATTAATAGTATTTTTTTCTAAAGGGTTTTTACTTAGTTTATGTCTGGATGATCTGTCTATTGGTGAGAGGAGAAGTGTGTCGTATTGGGGTCTATTTGATTTTTTATATTGAGTGGAGTTTGTTTTATGTACATAACTATACCATTGTTTGGGCAAAAATATTTACAGATTTTATATCGTGTTGTTGATTGATTCCACTAACCAATTTGAAGTGACCTTCTTTGTCTCTTCTAATTAATTTTGGCTTGAAGTCTACTTTGTTAGCTATGAGTAGCTACCCTTGCTTTTTTGTTTTTTGTTTTGGCTGCCATTTGCATGGTATATCTTTTTCTATCCTTTCACCTTAAGTCTGTGGATGTCTTTGCCTGTAAGGCGAGTCTCTCCAAACAATATATGGTTGGGTCTTGTTTTTAAATCCATTTGCCAATCTTTGTCTTTGGAGAATTTAGACCATTTACATACAGTATTATTATGGACAGATGATTCTTATTTCCTGCCATTTTCATTTATTTCTAATGCTTAATTCAGACTTGATTCTCCTTTAATTGACTATTCTATTAAGAGTCATTCATACATTGGCTCTTATATTTTATTTTTCATTTCTTCCATGTGAAATATTTCATTGAGTGTTTTGTAGTTTGGCTCAGTGGTTATGAATTCTTTCAGTTTTCGCTTATCATGGAAAATTTTTATTTCATCTTCAATTCTGAAGGATAGTTTCACTAGAAAGCAATCTTGGTTGACACCCATATCTTTCAGGGCTTAGTATTTATTATTCTAGCCCCCCCCTGAAATTTAGGGTCTGGGCTGAGAAATCAGAAGAAAGTCTAATTGATTTACCTCTAAATGTGATATGCTATTTTCTCTTGTGAGTTTTCAAATTCTATCCTTGTTCTGTACATTAGGTTTTTTTTTAATAATTGTCTTGGGGGAATCTTCTTTGATTTTGTGTTTTTGGAGTTCTAAATGCCTGCGGTATTTGGATTTTCATCTCATTTGTAAGGTTTGGAAATTTTTCTGATATTATTTCATTGAAAAGGTTGTGCATTCCTTTAGTTTATATCTCAGCACTTTCTATGCCAATGATTCTTAGATTTGTTTTCTTAATGTTATGTCACATTTCTTGAATATCCTGGTCATTGTCTCTTAACTTCTTTTCATTATCATTGACTTTATTTTCAATATTATATACTTTGTCTTCAAAACCTACGAATCTGTCTTCTATGTGGTCTAATCTATTGATGATATTTTCAACCAAATTTAAAAATTTGATTTATTGAGTCTTATTTCTAGGATTTATGTTTGGTTCTTTTCAAAATCTACTTTATTGAAATGAACTTTCAATTCTTTATTTTTCTCTTTTAATTTGTTCCTTGATCTTCTTTTAGTTCATGGTAACTGTGAACTTTCTAAATTCTTTATCTGATATTTCCTCCACCATGGTGTCAATGGGATCAGTCATTGAAGTGTCGAGGACTGTTTCCCTTGCTTTTTCATATTGTTTGTATGTCTGCCCATTTGCTGGGATGATTATCTCTTCTACATTTATGCAAGGAACCATTTAATGAGCTTCTTTCTCTTAAGTGCCCCATGTCAGGTGAATATCTAAGTATTGAGGCTCCCACTCAATATGTATCTTCTGCTGTGTCCAGTATCCAGTACCACTTTGAGAGAACATACTAAGCCCTGTTAACTGCAATCCCTTTAGAGGAAAGCCATGTACAAATAAACCTCTGATACAGTTCTAGGGTCCCCCTCTGATTTTTAGTGTGTCTAGGTACCCAGTAGCTTGCTGATGGATCAGAAGAGATGGTCCTTTATTGTCTGTGACTTAGTAGCCAAGTTACTCCCCCACTGCTAAGGGGAGCAGTCTTGTGTGCCCCCCTGAAGAAAAGCTCTGTGTATTCAGCCCTGTAAAATCCAGTGTGGATTCTTCCATGTCTATTTTTGAGTATGCAGTGCATGGTGGTCTGAGGTAGGGATATTACAGTCTGGTTGATGTGGCACTGGGTGGCCTGTGGAAGGTGTAAGGATACTACCCCTTCTGGAGTACACAGGACACAGGTTGGTGGGCTTATGTCTGGGCACACTGGGCTGCTCCTCTCTAAGCCCCTTTGTGGGATGTACTACTTTTGTGTATGCATGAGATTCTTCCCTTGAGATTCTCTACTTCAGTTATCCTCAGAAATTTCTTTCTGTGGGTCCATGTGTCTGGCTGCTGTGGGACTCACAGTTGTGGACCTTTCTGGAGGTGCTGTGGCACAGGTGCTACTTCCCTGGTTGCTATGGTTTTCTTACCAGGCAGCACTGTTAGTCAGCCCAGAGGCCCAACTCTGCATGTTTGGAGGGAACTGCATCTGTGGGCTGTTTCTCTTTCTGTTACAGTTCTGGACTCAGGGCTTTTAATGACTGCTATGGAATGCTGAGCACCAGCTTCCCTTTACTGGGACTTATTTGTAGTGGCCCTATCTAAGGGCATGGTGGCTGTCTGCAACTATGGGGCCTGTGAATGCAGGCTCTCTGTGGGAAATCTGTGGAACAGAAGACTCCACCCCGACTGCTGTAGATCACCAGGGTGCTGTTCCTATGTCTGGGGTAGAGTGTCAGTTGGCCTGCTTTCATCTGAGCTCCTACTGTGTTGCTGTGAATCACTGAGCACCTATTCTCTCTGATGAAGCTTCTTTGTAGTAGTGCTCTTTGAGCTCTTGGTGGTTGTCTACAGTTGTGGGGCCTGTGGGTGCAGGCTCTCTGTGGGCAGTATGTGGCACAGAAGTCTCCACCCTGGCAGGTGTAGCTCACCGGGGTTTTATCTGTCACCTTGATGGGCATAGGATGTCAGGTGGTCTCCTGTGCATACTGTGGGGAATCCTGGGTTTGTATTAGCAGCACCTGTGAGTGATTTGTTCTCAAATCAGCTCCACCCCATTCCCCTTGTCTGAGGTGAATGGAGAGACTTTTGGTAACCTTCACCTATTTGGGATACATCTACCAGTTCTTTCTAGATGGATTAATTAGACAACCTGTTTTAGAGGGGTTCCCTATGGTTTTATTTGTTGCTATCTATAGGTGGGGAAAAGCTAGATTGATTTAATTTCTTCCAGGGAGGCTGGGTAGTTGTGGATTCTATAAATTGGCTGCCCTGTCCAGCACAGCTTTCTGCTCACAATTTAGGCTGATTTGTGTGATCTTTACTTCACTGTCTTTGTTGCTTCTATCCCATTTTAACATGGTCTGCTTTTCTTTCCAACTGTTGCTAGGGAAGTAAGCTTGTGAACTTTTCCTCTCTCTTTCTCTTTTTGTTGCCCAGACTTCACCCTGGTGAGGGTTTGGGGTTAAAGAATTCTTTATGTTCTGTTCCAGTAACCAAATTCCAAGTCCCTCCAGGTTTCAAGTTGTTCAGTATTGAGTTTCAGAGTGTTTGCTCTGTCATATCTCTCTGGTCAGCTGTTCTTTCATTGTTTGATTTCAAGACTGTGATGGAGTTGAGAGTTGCTGCCTAGATCCTCTCTCTGACATCTTTTGAGATGGGATCTAGAATTTCTTTCTTTTTTATTTTGGTACTGAGGATTGAACCCAGGGGCACTCCACCACTGAGCCACATCCCCAGCCCTATTTTTTGTATTTTATTTAGAGACAGGGTCTCACTGAGTTGCTTAGGGCCTCACTAAGTTGCTGAGGCTGGCTTTGAACTCGCGATCCTCCTACCTCAGCCTCCCAAGTGCTGGGATTACAGGTGTGTGCCACTGTGCCCTGCGGGATCTAGAATTTCTTAGCTTGTGTTTACTGCACTGGATTCAAGGCAGCAGAGCAGAAAACATTATAATTCTGTAGAAATGATTGTTCTTATCTTTTACAAAGTATGAGATTTACAATAGAATTTCTAATAAAGTATAATAATATAGCAAATTGTCTCTACTTGATTAGTTTTTATAATCATAGTATCTTACGATTTTTTTCTAACGTACTGAAAAACAGTAATATCAGATTTGATAAAACTTGAAGGTGAACATAAGGATCCTAAACTTAATGAGTGACCTGTTACTGGTATTTTTGGAATGAAGAGTAAAGTGAGATAATCTGCATTATAGCTACATCTAAGCCTTTACAATTATAAGAATTGTTTGAAATATTAGTTGAAAGAGAGGAGTATATTGTTAAATATATGCCTCTGTTCGTCCTATTGAGAGTTTTTGGCATGTTCTACTTTATGATATCTTCATGAAAAGAGTATAATCTAACATACAACCCATTATTTTCAAGAAATTTTCTGTAATTTTTACTCATGACTAACATGGGCTTATGTTACGTAGTTTATGTATTTGTAGCTTCAGGACAAACTAATTCTAACTTTGAATTCTAGTTTTTAGTATATACAATTGTTCCCTTAAACATTTTGTATAAATAATTTAAAAACCCCTTTTATGTTCATCTATGCAAGGGTAATAAAAATATTTATTGAATATTATGTGAGTATATGAGGGCCCTAAACTTTCTACATGATAGAAAGTTTGCCTGTGTGTTAATGTTATTAATTTTTTCAATTAAATTTATTTCACATTGTTCATTATTTTACCCCCCACCCATCCCCACCCCTCCCTTCCCTCTATGCTAGCTATCTTTCCTCCATTCTTGCCATCTTTCCCCCCCACATTATGCATCATCATTCATATATCAGAGAGACCATTCGGCTTTTGGATTTTTGGGATTGGCTGATCTCACTTAGCATAAGAGTTTCCAACATCATCCATTTACCTACAAATACCATAATTTTATTCTTCTTTATGGCTGAGTAATATTCCATTGTGTATATATACCACAGTTTCTTTATCCATTCATCTACTGAAGGGCATCTAGGTTGATTCCATAACCTAGCTATTGTGAATTGAGCAGCTATGAACATTGATGTGGCTGCAT
>JAJEJO010000155.1:635571-657150 GCA_020662805.1 Glaucomys volans | reverse complement strand
GAACAAAAAAGAAGTAAGGCAGAAAGAGATCAGTGGTCCAAACTAACAGGTCATTCACTCTAATTGGCAAGTTTCACCTCTCAGTTACATTCTTCTTCAATTTGCTACATACATAGTTGCGTAACTCTTCTCTTTCCCTGTTCTAAATTTGCACACACATGCAGTACAGAATGATACAACCCATCATCTTGACCCAGCTGATGGGATAGCTCACTTTTCATCCTGGTGCTCACCAACAAACCTGGGAAAATGCTCCTGTCTCTTCCCGGTATATGAACCTGACAATTGCCCTATCCTTTTTTAATGATATATTGGGACAACTGCCAAGCAGTTTACATTTTAATCAGTAAGAAGAATGAAATATTTAACCTTTACTTTTTTTCTCTCTGAATAAGCTTATAGACAATAGAATAGACAATTAAAATCTGTGAAATAAACCTAGAAAACAGTGTGGTTTCCCCAGCAAAAAGGAATGGCCACGTGTAAAAGGTCACCTGTCAACTAGTTCTAGTTATTAAATCTCTGCATTTATCATTAACGTGGCTCTATGGAAAATGAAGGTCAAGACATTAAATTATGAAACAGTCAGGATTAGAAAAGGTCACCAAAAACCTAAGCAAAATTTAACCAAACCCGCTAATTCTATACCCCCATAGCAAGCAGAAATAGCCAGGGCGGAACTCAATGCTGGATAGCTCTAGTCTTTCTCATACTTTAGCCCCATACTGAAAATGAATTTCTATTTGATGTCTTGAAATCTAAAATGAAACTTGCTCATCTCAAATAAAAACAGGAGCTTCAATAAATATTTCAGAACAAGAATCGTATTTGAATCGAACCAGCCTAAATTATTAAAAACATTGTTTTACACTACTCTAATGGTTGCTTTCATTTCAACCGTAAGATTGCAATTTAAAAAACGGGAGATGGGGCACTCACCGCACCTTAATGCCTTACAGGACAATTAGCAGCTCACCACTCACTAATTTACTACTTTAATGTTGAAACAAATGAGATCTTTGCTTTTCATCATCCAATTTGAATGAATTCGAACAAAGCAGGTTGAACAAAGCTCCAGAGACACTCTTCAGTTTGCTGTCATTTATTCCTTGACTCTTCCTGAATGTCTTTAGAGTTTTAGTTTTAGAGGCTTCAACATGTATAATGATGCCATTGGGGAATAGATTTTGCCTTTATTCTCCTTGATGTTCTTTTGAGGTCTTTCAAGTGAAAGGTACAAAAGAGGCATTAACAATCTGGCATTGTTTTTATTGCTTAACAAAGAAAAAATGTATTTTAATTTTTCCCGTGTTTCAGGAATGATTAAGCAAGCTGTTTTCATCTACACTGAGTCACTTTCAGCAGACCTCTAACTGTGAGCAAAGAATTGTGAAGACTGTTCTAGGGAGAAATCAACACAGTTCAGCCAAGCCAGCCTGTAAATGTACTTCTTTGCCCCTCCACAAACCAGCATCTTCCAGTTAATACAGCTTTCAAAAACAGTGTGTATAAATCACACAGTACAAGAAACAGCATATAAAAATACAGATTTGATAACCTACTGTTAGGCTTCGACTCCCTATAGATTTTGGATATGGCATTTACCTTGGTTTCTACCTGGTGGCATTATATCCAAAGCATAAAACTTAATATGGGGGTGCATAAAAATGTTAATGCCAAGAAATAATTCTACAACAGGAAACATAAAACTATGCTTCTCAGTTGCCATAGTTGATATGTTCCCTTTATTCGGAAGTTCCTTGAGGGAATGGATCTGTATAATCATGGAGGTGTGCCAAAAGCAAACAGTTTGCTTCCTCCAGACAGAGAGGCAAAAACAAGTCTTCTCAAACCAGAAGAAAATTTTCTCCTACTGCCTTCAATAACAGAAGTCACTGATATTCTACTATCACAATCAGGACATATTAAAAGTAGGGTAGTTTAGTGGCCAGCTTATCTCTGTATTATTTTTCTCTTCTTTAAGGAAGAAAACTCAGAACCTGTTGCTAACGTATGATCCAAGTACATTATGTAAGAGAACTGATGCTTTGCTATGGTATTAGTGTCATAACATGTCACTCAACTAGGGACATGGTTCTCAACTGGCTGCACAGTATAATGATCAGGAGATCCTTTATAAATGATAATGGCTGGAATCCATCTCAGGCAAAATGACATAGACAAATGTCATGGATGGCACCTGCACATTAGTCTTTTCTTTAAAAGTTCCACACAATTCCTATGGGCATATGGGTTTCAGGAACAGTTTCCTAGAGGAATTAGCAATGAAATAAGACCATACTGTTTGATCAAAGGGATGGGGAAAAAAAAGGTAAATACGCATCCCTGGGGCCCTATATGGGGAAGATGCCGGGGTAGGAAATCCTTCTAATTATATTTCAAATACAACAAAATTGGTGAGCAGCTGCTACATGTGGAATCAGTGCTTATGAGTCAGACATTTTGAAGAGCAGAAGGAGAAGATATTGGAAACTAACATGTATCACTAAGCCTGAGAACTGCATTTCCCACAAGATCATTGTTATTTATATGGCACTGAAGTTTTTTTTTTTTATGTTCTGGTTAGAATTTCCTTTTTGACATAAGAAGAATAACATTACTTTATAAATTCTCTTAACTGTCATGTTCCATTCCTTCAGCATATGAAGCTAGTGGTAACTTAGACATTCATGGACATTCATTAGATCTGCATTTTTGGTTCATTTTGTTTTGTTTTTAGTTGGAAGATACTTTTGTGGGTTTGGAATTTGAGTTGAAGGGGCTAGTAGATATGGAGTGATTTACAGGGTCCACCAGTGGGATGAGAACATGGTAGATAAGACTTGATAATTTAAGATCATAGTTGGATAGATAGCCTTGGAAAAGGCAGAGTTGCTTCTTTTGATAAGACAGGAAAAAAACAACAACTAGAAATGAGAGGAGAAACATATGATTTTAAGAGAGGACTGCTATTAGATTTTACTTCTGATTCCCTTATATTCCTATAAAACAATATAAATATAAATATTGAGAGAAAACGTCTTTAGAGGCAAGGCTAACAGGCTTTGAAAGAATGAGTTTTTGAGAAAGATAATATATTGAGTAAGGGTGTTAAGAATAAAAAGGACTGTAAGCAATGTCTCAGCTGGGATTTAGAAGTTACAGATGTGTGATAAACCTCCTGTGATATTATGTATTTTTCCCAATAGTACTCAGGGGCACAGAAGCAGGAATAAAGCTACCCAACTTGATCTAGGGCTGAAATTATGGCAATTCCTGTACTCAAAGTTTAAATCTGATATATAGTCATGGGAGGTAGGAAACACGAATTCAAAACTGAAAGTAGAAGGAAATGGTGGCAAAATTTGTATATGGAAAAGATAGGAAGTATGAATATCTTAGTGGGAATACAGAAATCAGAATCTAGAGCCCAAGAGATAGAAATCAGAATCTAGAGGCCAAGAAGAATAAACATCAACTTTGTACTAGGATTCCTAGAATTGTAAGATGTGTTCCAAATAAGACGGAACTGGAAATAAACCAGCCTTACAAACTCTGTCACTTTATTACAAGGTTCGTGTTGTCTTTGAAAGCCTGTTTTGGAAATTATATTATGTGGTTCTGGACTTCTAATGAGTTAAGACAACTGTCACAAGTGAAGAAAAATCTGCTCTGTAGGAACATAATGTCATCCCAGGCCTAAAGCTTTGTTACAAATAATTTTTCAACTACAATTTCTGATGCACAAAAATCTTAGACAAAGAAGAAAAAAAAATCATTGGGGAAAAGCAACCAAAGCAGTCACATGAGAATGCCACATATGGGATCACAAAATAGACTAAAATAACCATGTTCACCATGTTGAAGGTGATGAAATTCAAATGAAAACTACAGCAGGGAAATAAAAATTATAAAAAGCAATTGAACATATGTGAAAAAAAAGACACTTAGAAGTTATAGAACTGGTAAGTATATGTGAAATTAGAATTCAATAAACAATTTTACAACAAACTTTTAGATAAAGTTAAAGAAAGAATTAATAAAGTAGAAGGTAGAAGCAAGGAACATGGGATTTAAAAAAAGGGTAGGAAACAGAGAATACAATAAGATTTCAAATTAATTTGAAATTCCAGAAGAAGAGGAGAGATACAATGGATAAAGAACAGTGACAGACAATTTTCCAGAATATATGGGAGTCCAAGAATTTAAAAAGCCACTGATTTCCAGACAAAATAAATAAAAATAAAACTACATCTAAACATATCACAGTGAAGATTCATAAAGACAAAAACAAAGAGGAAATTTTGGAACTTAAATTATTATTAAAAAGCCTTTAATTTAGGAAGGGTAATACTTTATTTTAAAGTTCTTTTATTGTCATGGGAAGAAGAAAAATGTATGAAAAAACAGTATACATTCATAAACCTAGGGCTGAGTTCTCAGACTTTTGGTCTCAGATCCCACATATAGTCTCAAAAATTATTAAGGGTTCTAAAGACCTTTTTGTGGATATAACTTAACTATACATTGATATTTAACAATTTGAATTTGAAAAAAATTTGAAAAAAAATCTGTTAATTCATTTTAAAATAGCAATAATATTCCACTTCATGTTAGCATAATGATTTTATAAAAGTAACCATATTTTCCAAAACAGTGGGAAAATAGGATTATTAGTATTGCATTATTTGTACTATTTTTTTGTATATTTTATTCTTCTAGCTTAAGTGAATGCAACTGGATTCTCTACTTTTGCTTTCACTCCATTGTGACATGTCATTTTAAAGTAGATGAAGAAAATCCAGTTTTACATAAATATGTAATAGGAGCAGGGAGATAACAGTGAATATTCTTCTTAAATTTATGCCAAATTTTGACAAGTGGCAGTTTCTTGAAGTTTATTTATAATGTAGAATCTGAAATATCAGTAAAATGTTCTATTGTTACATTAAAATCCATTGGTCTGCCTTATACTATTTGAATGAATCTTTTACTAATGTATGATTTTGTAATATCATACATTGTTCATTTGAAAAATGTAAGTTCATTGAATTATGCAGGTATTCTAAAGGTTGAAACTCTGTTTTATTTTTTCAGTCTTAATCTGTTTAGGCTGCTATAACTAAATACCATAAGCTGAGTAGCTTAAAAACAACAAAAATTTATTTCTCACAGTTCTGGAGGCAGGGAGCCCAAAATCAAAGCATTAGATTTTAGTGTCTGGTGAGGGCCTGCCATCTCTCAGATGAGGCTTTCTAGCTGTGTCCTCACGTGGTGGAGGCTAGAGTCTTCTTTGAAGGGCCTAGTCCCAATCACAAGGGCCCTGCCCCCATGCACTAATCACCTGCCAGAATGCCCCATCTCTTAATACCATCAGCATAGGAGTTAGGATTTCAACGTATGAAATTTGGCAGGGGTGGGGGAGATAAAACATTCAGGGCATAGCAATATTAAACACTTTCATTGATATTATCACCAATCTCATCAGAGAAGTCTTTCAGTTTTGAAAAAATAACAAGCTGGTGAAACAAAGTTTTCCAAAGTGCTAATTTTGACTTGAAAGCTCAATTCGTGTTACAGGTAAAATATGCTGCCTATTGTTTACTTGATAATAAGTAAACATTAACATGTTCACTTCATTTATTTTGAGACAATGTCTGTCAACCACCTAAATCTGAATATTTGCAGTCTATACTGCAGCTGTTCTTTCAAATGAAAATGGTGTTCAGTGAAACTCGAAATTCATCAGGAATTTTTCAAAATAAAAAAATTGGGGAGAAAAAATAAATCAGTGTAATTGGCAATATCAACAGTATTATCATATGGCTTTCTCAAAAATAAAAATCATATGATCTTCTAAAAATGAAGTAAAAGGACTGATAAAGTTAATGTTGACTAGTGATTAAAAACTGTAAGTTAATGGCTAGTAACAGGAACTTTATTAATCTGATATAATGTTTCTAAAAAAACAAAAATTCTATAAAAAACATTGTACCTAACATTTAATGTTAAAATATTGAAATCTGTTTCTTTAAAATTGGGAATAAAACAATGATTTCCACTGTGCAATATTATATTGAGGCACTGGGGTTAGGGCTGGAGGAGTAAGGATTGGAAAAGAAGAAATAAAAATGTAATTATCCATAAATGATATTGTTATAGCCACAAAAAACAGATTGGAATGTTCATGTTCCCCAGGGAGATTCTCCATTGTGATTGGGAGAGTCAGCCCCACCCCCAAATCCCAAATCCCCTCTCTGTAGCCCACCCCGACCCCTTCCCCTGCCCTATAAAAGTTGGCAAAGAAAGAACTGGCGCAGAATTTCCCCACACCCCGCTTTTAGGGGTAAGGGAGGTCGTCGCTGGCCAGCTAAAATAATAATAATAAAAGGCTTCTTTTGGCTTTACGTGATCGGCTTGGATGATTTTATTTTCTTTGGGTACAACAATATGATGGTACAAAAGAACCCAATATAATTTGTTATAATTTTTTATTAGAAATACAAGGGTTTCTACATCCAAATCAGAGCACAAATCATTTGTATTTTAATGAACTGGTAGCAATAAAAATTTAAAGATATCACTTATAATTGCCTCAAAAAAGAAAATTCCCAGGAATAAATCTAATAAAAGATGTGCAAGATCTTTGTGGAGAAAATAGGAAAACTGTATTGAGAAAGATTAAAACAGATCTACATAAATGAAGAGATATAATATGTACATACAATAGAAAACTCAATAAGGTAAGCACATAAATTTTCAAAGTGACCTATAGATTCAAGGTAATCTCAATCTAAATCCCCATGTAGCACAAAATTTCTCCCATGGAACTCTGCAAGCTGATTTTAACATTTTTATGGAAATACAAAGAGCCAAGAAAGCTGAAACAGCCTTAATCAAGAGGAACAAGATGGTACAGGCACAAGGACAGACGCAGAGACCCAGAGAGACATGATAATGAGGCCAGATAATTTGTGACAAAGGTGTCAAGCAAAAGAGTGGGGGAAAATGTCAATCTGTTCAAAAAGTGTAGTTGAAAGATTGGGATAATCTCATGGAAAAAAGTAAATCAATTTCATTTACAGGTCCAGGCAAACTGGAAACTATAATTGAAAGGTAATACTTTAAGGAGAAAATATAGGAGATTTTCATAATTTCAGAGTAAGGAAAATTTCTTCTTAAAATACAAAAGCACTTACAGAAAATAAAAAACATTGATAAAAGGAACATTGTTAAATTTAAGAATAACTGTCCTTCACAAAACATTAAAACAATGAAAAAGTAGACTCGGGGAGGGAGAAGACACATTCTAGAAAGGACTAATATACAAACTACACCCCTTGTATGTTTAATATGTCAAAATAAACTCTACTGACATCTAAAAAAACAAAAAAGTAAAATTTAAATATGTATACATATATGATATATGTATGTGTATATGTGTGTGTGTGTATATATATATATATATATAATATTAATGACAAATCCCTACAGACAGTAAAACAAGGCCAAAACAGTAGAAAAGAGGGAAAAAAATTCATTTGCCAAAGAGGAAATTCAAATGGTAAATAAGCATGAGAAAAGGTGTTTAATCACTGGTACCCAGGAAAATGCAACCTAAAACAATGAGATGTACTGCACATCTACAGGTAACCCGAAAATAAAATGTCTGATGACATGGAAGGTTAACAGAGCAGAGACCAGAAGTCTAGTGCAGTGACTGGTAGAAGTATTAATTTACCATTAATGTTTCAGAAAATTGTGGCTTTTACTGTGCCCCCTACCACACACACATCATGACCCAGGAATTCAGTGTGCTATCCTATTAAAATCCATTCTTTGATGTGCCAGAATTTGTGTACAATAATATTCAGAGCAGCATTATTGATAGCATACTCAAATTGCAAACAACATGAAATTTTATCAATGTACTTATGCAGGGAAATAGTATCCTGCATTGAAAACAAATGAGCAACATGGGTAAATCTTAAAAACATCACATTGAGCAAAAGCCAGATACAAAAGTACACATAGTAGAAGGTTCTATTTATATAACTATTGTAGTAGCTAAGAGCAGGATAATTTCTTCACACATTAAAGAATATCATTTTGAAATCAAAACCAACATCACAATCAATAGTACCAGAGAAGTAATGGTGCATTATTTTGTAAGATGTCAGTAGCTGATTTTCAAATATGATGTTCCTAGCTGGTGCATGCCTGTAATCCCAGTAGCTTGAGAGGCTGAGGCAGGAGGCTCTTGAGTTCAAAGCAGTCCTTAGCGAAAACAAGGTGCTGAGCAACTCAGTGAGACCCTGTCTCTAAATAAAAAAAACAAAACAAAATAGGGCTGAGGATGTGACTCAGTGGTGGTTGAGTGCCCCTGAGTTCAATCCCCAGTACCAAAAACATAAAAAAAAAGAATGATGTACTTTGGACAAATATTCTGGGAAAAGGTGGATACTTTCTCCTTCTCGAGAAGATCTAACAATACATATTAAATGCTAAAACCTAAATAGCTCATTCACTGAAGAAATTGGTCTCATTTTGGTTAATTCTGTTTCAGAAAATTATTTGGAAACCTCATCCTCCCACAACAGCTAAGAAACCAATTACCATTTTGTGGGATAATGGTTTGGATCATAAACTGGAAGTTCTGAGCTAGACATATTCTTTTTAGGGCTGGGAACAAGACATAAATGCCCACTGATACTGTAATTACTTAATATTGATCTAGAAGTTCTATTCAATGTAATAACAGAAATCCAATGGTGGGCAGAAGGGAGGTATTAATGTAAAAAAAGGAGGAAAAGTCATTCTTATTCACAGATGATATGTTTTCCTTGCAAATATAACAAGTCATAAGAAAATCATTATAATTATTAGAATATAAAATGGTGACCGGCTATGATATGGGTAAACAAAACCACTAACAAAACCTCAGCAAAATTTAAAAAAAAGAAAAAAGAAAAAAAAAAAAGAAAGAAATCTAACGTACATAATGGAAACAAAAATGCAAACCACAGGGGGACACACTGAATAAGAAATGTGCAAATGCTCTATAATGCTCCATGAAAAATGAGCATCTTACATAAGAACAGGGTATCAGTCTGGATATTTAATTTGAAAGATTTCGAAGCAGAAAATTTAATCTCTATATCCAGACTAGATGCTTGCTGAAGTTTATTTCAGGTTTAAGATTTTGTGATCTTTACATTTGGAAGAACTTAAACCTGTTGAGTTATAAGTATCAGATATTGAGGGGTTGGGGCTGTGGCTCAGAGCAGAGCTTGCCTAGCCTATGTGAGGCACTGGGTTCAATTCTCAGCACCACAAATAAATAAATAAAATAAAAGTCCATCGACAGCTGAAAAAATATTTTTAAAAAAGAATCAGACATTAAGATTTAAATGTAATATTTATGCTTGCTTTGTTATCTCCTCTTCTTTTGTTGCCATGGTAATTATAGTTTGAAATCCCTTTCTCATTTAATTATTTTTTAAACTATGTTAAATATTCTAGATATCATGGGCTATTGACCCAGTAAATGAAGTTACTGAGCCCATAGTGTTTTTAATGCTTTAATGGATTGGCATTCCAAAATACTCAGTCGCTATGACCATGTAAAGCATAGTTATTAGCTAAAACTGAAAATGACCACCCTTCTACTACCCAAGACTGCTGAAACTACACAAACTATAACTACACTCAGAGTTTAGAAGATCAAGAATACACAACATATAAATGATCATTCACAGGATGACTGTGGGGCATACTTGCCAGAGGTTTAAGAGCAGATTTCAGCCAGATGGTGCAACCTCTAATACTAGTGGCTTGGGAGGCTGAGGCAGGAGGATTGTGAATTCAAAGTCAGCCTCAGCAAAAGCAAGGAACTAAGCAACTCAGTGAGAACCTGTCTCTAAATAAAACACAAAAAAGAGCTGGGGATGTGGCTCAGAGGTTGAATGCCCCTGAATTCAAACCCAGGTACCGTCCCCCTCCCCCCCCCAAAAAGCAGATTTCATACATAGGAGATGTCTTAATCTCAGTTGTGCAGCTATAACAGAATATCTGATATTGTATCATTTATAAATAACAGATCTATTTCTGACAGTTCTAGAGCTTGGAAAGTCCAAGGTAAATGGCCTGCATCTAAGGGCCTTCTTGCTTGTGTCATCCCACATAGAAAGCAAAAGGCAGAAGGCCAAGACAACATGTGCACACATGAATCATAGAGAGAGAGCGAAAGGGGCTCAACTTACCCTTTTTATCAGATACCACTCTGGAAGTAACTAACAAATTTCTACAATGACAGCACTCTTGCATTGGGGGATTAAGTTTCCAACTTTGGGAGACACATTCAAACCGTAGCAAGGAGACTTTCTTGGTATATTCTCCCAAATTCTATGGACCTCGAATTGATGTCTCTCCATGGGATAATTTTGTCAAACAGTAATGGTGGTGTCAAAGAATAAAATTTCAACAAATTTAGTTTCAAAGATTAAGTGGCTGTCATTAGTTACTCATGAACCAAGTAATATTTCATCTGCAAAATGGAAAGATGCTCCAGTGAGCTGAGCAGAAGGGCTGGGTTTTATAGGTTGAAAAGGGTTGACAAAAGTAGAAACAACAAAAAGTAAATTATGGTTTCAAAGTCAGTTTCCTTCAGAATTAAAGCAAAGGGGACTTCCTTATCCTGCCTTCTCAGGTTGACTGACCACCTTTGGTTTGGGTGTTCTAAAGCTCCAAGTTTTTGGAAAATTGACCTGTTTCTGAGTTCAGTTTGAATGTGACTCCTAGGACAAGTGACTCCATTCTAGTTGGGTCTGGACTGTTGCTGCAGCCTAGTGTAGAGGTTCATTCCAAGATAATGGCCTCTGATATGTTATGGAACTCAAATTTATGACTCATCCAGTATAATTTTGATAAAAGGTAATAGTGGGATCTTCTAACTACATATTGAAGTAACTTCAAGTTAAAAGATAAGAAAACAAGGGGCCTTAAGTTAAACCAGATAAATTGCCATAAAACATGAAAGCATAGTCAATCCAAAATGTAGATTAATTTTTATTTTTGTTTCCTTTGGGGAAGTTGAAGTGGTGGGTTGTTACAAGCCAAATAATCTTTCTGGGAAAAATAAGTTCTAATTTTTATTAAAACTTATGCATGTAACTATTGTAACCAAACAAGTGCCTGTCAGTTTTCTGTTACAAATAACTATTTATGACTAATTATCAAGCATAGAGTTTTAGACAGAGAGTAGGTAATACCACAAACACTGAGATTTATTTCAAATAAATGTGCATTTCTTAGTAGAGAAGAAAAAAATTTAATGTACTATGGCCACACCATTTCTCTCTCTTTGGGGGGCAAGAGCATATATTTATTTGCCCATAAGCCATATTTGCCAGTATAGGTTAAATGATGAAGACATACTTTAAAATAAAAGCTATTACTACCAGGACTTTGCAAATTTAATGTGAAAGAAATATGCAGTATGTATAGAATAATTTTGATACATCTTTGAACATTTCACCATACTCCACTTCTCTCTTATCTCAAAGGATTTGATGTTTTGAGAAAATTATCTTAGAAGCACTGCTACAGTTTGGATCTTAAATATTCCCCAAAGGCCCATGTGGTAGCTAAAGGCTTGGTCCCCAGAGTGGTGCTATTGGGAGGTGGTAGAAACTTTAAGAGGTGGGCCTGCTAATCCTCAGGTCACTGGGGATTGCCCTTGAAGAGCACTATGGGAACCCAACGACTTCTCCTCCTCTCTCCACTGCCCAGCCACGAGGTGAGCTGTTTTATTCTGCATATACCATCAGCATGATGTGCTGCCACGTGCTCAAAGCACCAGTGCCAACCAATCACAGACTGAAACCTCTGAAACTGTGATCCAACACAAACCTTTTCTCCAGGGAAGCAGATTATCTCAGGTATTTGTTATGGTACATAATGACAAAGCTGACGAACACAGCCGGTGTCTAGCAGTATAGAATAAAGACAAGCATTGGCTCTGTCATCAGACTTGGGTTCAAGTACCACTCTGGCACTGGCAAGTTTTGTGCTTTCACATAGATTTCTCAACTTCTCTGTTTCCTAGTTCTGCATCCCATTTATTTGTAATCCATGAGTAGCTTCTGCATTTGCCCCATGGTAACCATGAAGAGCACTCACTACAACTACTCATCCCCCACAAAAGGAAAACCAACCCACAGAGCAATGTAGATGGTGTAAACTTTGCTGGAGATGTTGTGGGGGTATGCAAGAGGGTTTATCCTCCCAGATCTTCATTTCTCCCAAGACACACACCCTAGATTCTATTTCTCTCCATTTTTAATTTTTTTTTAGTTGTAGATGGACACAATAACTTTATTTTTATTTATTTATTTATTTATTTTTAATAAATAGGTGGTGCTGAGCATCAGACCTAGTACCTCACACACACTAGGCAAGCACTCAACACTGAGCCACAACCCCAGCCCTCTCCATTTCTTTACAAAGTGATTTAGTTCTCCTGATTTCTCCAAGTTTGTAACCTCATAGCTGCCAATTATTCAGCACACTAAAGACTCCTTAGTAACCAGGATCCACCCTTCTTAGGGGATACTAGGGTTTTGTCAATAACAAATCATATGATTCATAAATAAAAGTGCAGGCAGCCGGGCGTGGTGGCGCACACCTGTAATCCAAGCGACTTGGGAGGCTGAGTCAGGAGGATCGTGAGTTCAAAGCCAGCCTCAGCAACTGAGCGAGGCCCTAAGCAATTCAGTGAGACCCTGTCTCTAAATAAAATACAAAATAGGGCCGGGGATGTGGCTCAGTGGCTGAGTGTCCCTGAGTTCAATCCCTGGTTCAAAAAAAATAAATAAAAAATAAAAAATAAAAAAAATAAAAGTGCAGGCATACACATTCTACAAGAGGAAGTGCATCCCTTCAACTTCTTGATTGTTACCACATGAGGATCCCTTCAGGACTTATAAAATCATTTTGTTTTTGTTTTAGTACTCTTATTTTTCTTAGAAAATGCTAGTAATAAAGTTAAATGTGTTTCAGAATACACCATATACTTGATACCTTCATTTTTTACACATAGTCTGCTTGGTAGAAAAAATGCTATTTAGGAGATAAAATGTCAGCTGCAGCTTAAGAATACACAGAGCAAAGGCTTTTATGTGAGTTGGATAATGAATGTTGAGTATGAATTGTGAATGAAATCATTCCTCCAATTCACGATGGGAATAATTCTTCAGATCTAAGTTCTCCCATTGCCCCACAGAGGAAATCCTAAATAAGAATCCTGATCCTCTGTTAAGATTGCAGGAAAAGTTTCAAAAGACAGCCAAAGCCTGGAAGACTCCACTAGCTGTTACCTGTCTCCCCTCATGACAAGATGATAGTTACAAATCACTGCCCAAACAGAACACTGGGTGTTGTTTCTTAAAAATAAAAGGATACATTACCCTCAATTTTTTAAAAAGAAAATTAATTTTAAAATAGATTTCCTGGCTGGGTATCAGGAAGACCGTTCTCAAAATATAATGCATTATTTGTGGTTCTTTTTGGAAAACTGGTAGGGTATTATGGGTACTATAGATAACTACAGATTGCAGTGAAATTTTATAATGTATGCAAAGAGAAATGGTTCCAGGCTGATATTTTTTCCCTGGAAAATTTGCTAATACTTCCACATTAATAATGGGCCATTATCTAGAAATTGAAGCAGCTAAGTCCGAACACTACAGTTCTTGTAGTTATGCTTTGAATGTGTTCTTGCAATTATCCAGCTGCAAGTTAAACACATTGTAGCCTATAATGTTCCAAGCTGAATTTTGACTTGTATTTCTCATCAATTGACTTGTGCTCTGCTTTTTTACTGCAACATTAGGTCAATCAACAAAAATATCCTGAATGAATGAGATGATGTTACCACCAAACCCTAAGTTCCAGCTCTCTGGCTGGAAGTCTAACCTCTAATTTACTCCAGTCCAGGCTGATTAGACTTATTATTTAATGAAGCTTCCCTTGGTTGTCTGTCTATCAAATTATTTGTATTCATGGAGAGAAAGTGATAAGCCAAAATGCTAATTATCCATTTTTCTAAAATAAAAGGTCCATGCTAAGAATAACAATGAGTTATTAAAATAGCACTTTTTATGTGACATAATACATCTTAACGAGCTCTTTAAATCCAGGGATTTTCATTGCTGGACATTTTATCTAATAAGGAAGATGTTTACTTTCTATCTATTCAGACTTTACTAGCATTGGACATCTGCTTTTGAATTTGAATGCTGTTGGATATAATAAGCAAAGATGGGGGCAAATTCAGTCTTTAAAATCTGACTTGTTAAAATAAAACTTATACTTAATTTATTGGTTTATGTTATCATTTGTCTAAGTATCCAGGTCTGAAATAGCTGTTCTTACCTGGGAGTGATTTTGTCCCTACAGGGACATTGGACAATATCTGCTAACTTTTTGACCATTAAAATTGAGGGATACTAATTTGCATCTAGTGAGTAAAAGCCAAAGATGCTGCTGAAGATTCTCCAATAAAGAGCATGTCATCAATCCTCTAAAAAAAAGTTATCCAGTCCAAAGCATCAACAGTGCTGATGTTGGGAGACCCAGGTCCAAAAGAAAGAAAGGAATCCTCATAAGTAACTTGATAATCTGTGTAATGAACTTAGACTACATAAGTGCCATGAAATCAATCTTTTTTTGGTCCAAGTTTGGTTGATGTTGTTTTTTTTCCCACAGAGTTTACCTTCTTAGAACTATACTAATTGTACTAAAGATAGGTCAAGCCTTAATTTCATATGATCAGACATTTATATCTCAGTTTTGTGTGAAGTAGAACATTATTTCTGGTGATGAAAACTGCATGGAGAAAAATAAATACTGGTGGAGAAGTAGGAAAAAGTAGAGAAACCTAGGACAAATAAGGAAGGGAGATAAGACAGTTGAATGAAAACGAGTAGAGTCAATTCTAATGTTATGGGTCAAGAAGAAAAAGAAAGAAAGAGAGGGAGGGAGGGAGAACAATGGGTGCTCCTAATAGCTTTACAACCTATTTCTGAAGAATTTTCAATTCTGCAAAAGTTGTGTTAGCTGACTAATTTACTGTCTCCTCCACCCCCTGCTATAAACTCACAGCAAACACACCAGAAGAGTTTCACAGAGATGGCCTTTGTTCAGGGCTGAAATGACTGTCATCACAACAACTACAATGGACATTTTAAAAAAATCAGGAGATATTTTGGTAATTGGAAGTAAAATGATTTGGAGAGCAACCTAATACACCATTTTGTTTTATGTGCGAAATCATAGCACCAAACTTCCAATGTGAAGTCCTAAACTATTTCCTAACCATAGAACAATTTAGAGGTTCACCCTCTTCTACTTTTCCTAGAGGACAAGTCCAAGAGAAAACAGTTTATTTTCTAGACAGGTTTCTGTTTTCTTGGCACAGAAACTCCTGGCACTGAGGAGCTGTGAAGCACACAATGGCTTCAGGTTGGCAAGCGATCAGCAGTTGGGTTCCCAGCAGCCAGGCTCCTCTGAGTCCTGCCAGAGCCACCAAGCAACACTTAGTCTTCAGCGCCAAGAGCCCTTGGGAGGGAACCATCCTCTGTGCAAAAACTCAATACGCTTCATTAGATAAAAAGCTGATTACCAGGACTAGAGGTTTTAGTCAACTGTAGCTACACTTTGAAATCTGAAGAATCCTAGTGTCACAAGAGTTTTGTAGTCAATTACATTTTAATAATGTAGATGTCAGAGAGGGGCAATCATCTCTCTTTAGTTAATACCAACATCCCTCTCATTGACTCAATACATTCCTTTCAAAAGTAAAGAAACCTGGAGATTAAAGATAATAGCTGCAGATAATAGAGGAAAGAATTATGAACATTAATTATATGGAACAGCTTATCCAGAATCTATGCATATCCAATGAAGAAATAGTTGTTAGAATAGGAAAATCTCCACCAAAACAACCAAAAAAACCCACAAATAAAAGCACCATGAAACCAACATAAATAATAAATCATTTCTATGAATAAATGAGCACAGCAAAATCTATCAAAACACATTAAAACAAGAATCATATGTATATATATATATTTATATATATTAAATATATAAATAACTGAGTTTGCATGTAAGAACTGGATTAAAGGTCAGTAAGATACAACGATAGGAAGTGGTAACAGATTATTCATAGAGGAGAAAGCAAATATCCAGCTGCCTAAATTGTTGGCTATTATGAAAAATTAAGCTATGTACATACTTAATAAATGGTACCCAAAAACTAAGGCTGAGTGTATAAATGCTGTCGAATACTAAATCATCCAGAAAACAAATGCACTGAGCTGTTTGGCACTTGGCCTTATTTTGCGTTCTTTTTCCAAAGTATGATAATTCTTTTTCACATTCTCCTTGACAGACAAATTGTGTCCAATACAAAAATCTTCCAGAAGAAATTAATTAAAATGTCACTGAAGTGTGCCATACTTTCTTAAAAGAGAACTTCTTTTAAGAAGATGAAGTTAAAGTGATATCAAAGATTAAATGTAATGAAGTGTGTCTGAGATACACAGTTACCAATTAAAAACATATTTGTGGTAATTAGCTTTCAAAATAAATGTGGAGATTTTAAACTCCGGAATCCACATCTCTTACTCTCACAAGGCATATCAGTCCATTAAAGTAAATGAATCAAAACACTAACCACACAAAGCAAGACACAGCTCTCTGGCGCATTTTGGTAGGAAAAGAAAAAATTAAAGAAAACTGCTTTGTTATTTATGTTAACTTCAAAATCAACAAGATTTTCAAGATGTGTCCAGTGAACTCCAAACCCTTCATGTGGCTTCCTGAGCCTTGGACTCAGGCCCTCTCAGTCACAGTGAGCCAGGACACGTAAGATCTTGAGGTTTCTCAGTCATGCCCTGATGTTGCCCCAGACTAAGAATTCAGCACATTCTGTCTTTATTCCTAGAGTTCTTTGTCCTCTACTCCCTTTCCCATTTTCCAGGTACTTCTCAGCATCAGGACACAGCCTAAAACATCAGCTTCTCCAAGAAGCCTCTTCATTATTGCCCAATGAAGCTCAGGGCAAGTGCTCCCAGTTAGGCATAGAACTCTGTTTAATCCTTGGAGATATTTATTGTAATTATAATCAACTTCTGATTTTTGCATTCATTTGTCTATGGTCAGTCTCTCCCACTAGGCATCAGATTTCTTAGAAGAGAGCATTTCATTTCCTACTGTATCAACAACACTAACCAAATGCCTGGCTCAAAGCAGATGTTCACTAAGTACTTCTGAATGCATAAGAGCAGAGTCCAATGCACTATAAATATCACACTGGTTAAAAGATCAGATGAATTTACCAACAAAGTGCTTTTAACACTATTACCCAACATCAGTGTTAAGTAAAGTCCCACTTCATTTGCACAGCATGTGATATTTTTCAGATCATATGACTTAAATTTTTTGTTTTGTTTTGTTTTTTAAGTGCAGTGAATTCTGAGGCCTCCAAGAATAGGGATACATCAGCTACCATTAGGACATACAGTTTATCCACTTCCTATTGAACTGAGAAACAGCATAAAATCTCTTCAGTATAGTCAGTGACTAAGCCACACAGATACATGTCTACATGTACATGAGCACATGAGCACACATATCAAAACACACCTGTGAACTAATTCCTAGTCAGGGGCCCCTGCTAGACAGACTGTCCTGAAGTAGATATGTGAGAACTTAGCACCCAAGTCCTTTCTTACCCTGAACTTTTCAAAAATTGTTTTCATAACCTGCATTTTCCTTTAACATTCAAGAGGCCTAATATTAAATTTCAGATAAAGGACAATATTGAGTTAGAGGGAGTGAATCTATCACAGACTTCAATTTGTAATAAAAAGGCTATGATAACTGGAGAGGCCAGGATCACAGAGTATTTCTTATTTGAGCAGGTTAGTCCAAATGGGCAACATGAAAAGAGAAGAGGGGTTTGAAGGTCAAAAAATAAGGACTAAAGGGAGATTTTTAAGTGTTATTCAAAAAAGGCACAAAGTATAACTTTAAATTGCAATTTTAAAAATAATAATTAGTAAATCTTATGAAAGCAAAGAAATTATTTCTTTCTGTACAATTCCAGCATTCAGAATACCATCTGACATCTAGTAGTCACTTCATAAATATTTGTTGAATGACTAATAATAATGACTATTAACAATGTCAGATACTGTGCTAAACAGTTCATAGAAAATAAACCAATTAACAATCACACAAACCTTGGAGGAAGCTTTGTCATTACCACTTTAAAGGTAATATAAAGTTGACAAAATCCAAACAATTTCTCAAGGATCAGAGGGCAAAGCCAGCATTCACATCCAGGACCAGATGAGCCTGCCTTCTTAATTGCTACACTAAACAGGCTTCCAGAACATGCAGAACTACACAGAGCAGAAATGTGACCACATTTAAAAAGATGTGCGGGAAAAGAAATCAGAAAATAAGATGAACGGCAGAGCAGTAGAACAGGGCCTATTTCTGTTCAATCAGTTCACTGAAGCTGCTAGCACAGTGCCATAGGATATTATGGAGGTGGCTAAAGGCAGGATGGGGTGAGAAAGGGAGTCAGGAAAAAATATATAGCAAATAAAGAGCTTATTCCTTTCCATAGTAACAAGTATACCTCTAGCCACAACATCTCCAGTGCTGTCAGAGGAACCTTATAGAAATGAGGCACACTCTGTTTTTCAAAAGAGTAATAATGAAAAAATAAAATCCTGTGGTGCTTTTCCTCTATCAGCTCTGCTTATAAATTCATAGCACAGCATGGAGGTTATTAAAATCCCATATGTGAGCACCACACACAGCACAAAGAGATATGAATTGGTGTTCCATGGAGATAATGCTATCTAATGGGCAAAACAAGTAGTAGGGTTTCATTTTTATTCTGAGTACATTTGAAAAGGGCTCAGCATCCGACCACTGTGTGTGGATAGCTAACGTCCAAAGACCATTTCCCCCTTCCTTCCTATGGATTAATGAGTGGGATGTAAAGAGTAGGGTTGTTATCTGCCCAAGTCGGGATATTCCCATGACACTTTTTTTCTCTACTTGCAACTGTTTAAAATAGAGTGGATTAAAAGCTTCTCAGGCTGCCTTGACACAGGAGGAAAGTAGAGCAAATCTCCCCTTGCACCTCCTAGGGTGTCAGGTGCCAAAGGATTCAGAAGAAACTTGTGATTTCTGGTCCAGAATTCACCAGAGACTTGCCTGGAGACTTAGGGCAAGCTGCCTCACTACTTCTCTCCTTGGTTTGTTTGTTTAGGCTTATCTATTTATTTGACCAGAAAAGGCTGCTTCTGCCAAATGTGCTGTCAGGGTACTAATAGTAGCAAATGCTATTCTATATGATTTGGGAAGAATAACAGAATGTAGCAACTCAGCAGCCAGAGACAAAATTAAGAATGACCAATGTGATCCCACAATATGTATAATCAGAAAAATGAGAGATTATAGTCCATTTCTGTATGATCTATCAAAACGTATAAATGCATTCCACTGTCATGCACAACAAATATAAAATTAATTAAAAAATTAAAAAAGAATATCCTATTACTTTAATCAGCAGAATACCCTGTATCTAAAATTTTAAAAATAACATTTAGAACTTATTAAGACAAAGTAATAATTATTTCTAATTTATGTACTACAAAATTCAACCTTCAAAAGTGGTAATTTTGTGCTCATAAACACTTGGACCAAGGGATAGTAAAGAAACCATTGGGAAGCTAGGAAGGTTAAAATCCAATTCTAACTTACAGTAATTCTATAGCTACCCCAAGCTACTAAGACCAAAAACAAACCAAAAAGCACCTAAATGGAATTTAATCAGGATATCTGAATGGTACATCAAAAGTGATTTAAAAATATGTACAATTAACCTATGAGGGATTTCTGAGTTGGGACTTCATTCCTTCATTCAGCAAATATCTAATGAACCCTCACCGTGTGCTGGGCTCTGTTTCATATCCTGGGGGATTCTGCTGGAAGACAGAAAACAAAGTCCCTGTCCTGATGGAGCTCACATTTAATGCTGAAGGGAAGATTGAAGAACACCTCCTGTAGCCGCAGAGTCAATATCGTGAAAGAACACAGGGCGTGGTTACTGACTTAAAGTTTCTTCAAGGAAAGCTTCAGTCCCCAATGTAAAAAGTCATTGCTAAGTCTCAACTGATAGCTTGAAATGAAGAGGAGCTGTCTTGGGAAATGTGAGACAATAGTCTTCAGCCAGATAGGGAGAGAACCCAAGGAAGCACACCTAGGTGTGAGATGAATGCAACAAGATGACAGTCCTGCTGGGAAGAGGTTGAGGCCAAATGAGCCCAAGTGCAGGAGGTTGAGAATGGGGGATTTGGACACCAAGCCTCTTAGGCCTTTTAAAAAGTTCTGCTAACCTTAAACAAATATATAACTATCACATCTAAATAAATAAGATTTCCTTTTTCTAGTAATGTTTTCTTACTGGCTGTATTAGGAAATAAGAGTGGTGATAGAACAGAAAGGGATAAAAATCTCAAAGTTGGCATTGAGGACCCTTGGGCTCTAGGCTCATCTATAACATCAATAGTTAGGAAATTTTAGGCAAACTCCTTTATCTCTGTCTCTGTTGTCTGATAGGCTTATTGCATATAGCGCTCTACCCTCTCCCCAGCTTTGTCAGGGAAATAAAAACAAATATTATTTGCCTGTATGAATATGCCACAATGAAATACAGTGTTCTGTATAATTAAAATGCACCGTTTTTTTTTAAAGAAAGGAACACAATCTAGCTATAGTGAAGTGAGCTGCTATAAACATTGATGTGGCTGCATCACCATAGTATGCTGATTTTAAGTCCTTTGGGTATAGACCAAGGAGTGGGATAGCTGGGTCAAATGGTGATTCCATTCCAAGTTTTCGAAGGAATCTCCACACCACTTTCCAGAGTGGCTGCACCAATTTGCAACCCCACCAGCAATGTATGAGTGTACCTTTTTCTCCACATCCTCACCAACACCTGTTGTTGCTTGTATTCTTGATAATAGACATACTCATTCGGTGAGGAACACATTGAAAGCTTACCTAGCTAATTTTCACAAATACATTCAGCTTGATCTGACCTTCTTGATTGAGAGAAATAAAAAGAACAGCATGAACAGTAATAGTAATCGCTATGATACACCAAATGCTTAAACATATACCAAGCACACTTCCTATTTAACCCTTAAAAAATTCCTGTGGAGTTCCTATGATTACTAGCTACATATCACAGATGAGGAAACTAGGGTCCTGAGAATTTAAAGTGTTTTGTGAAAATTCACATATGTGGTTAATCAAACTCAAATCTATCTGGACTCCAAAGTCTATGAATTAAACTACTACATCTTTCTGGCTCTTTCTCATCTCTCAAGATTCACTTCAGTCCCAGTCAGTTCAGTTCAGTTCAGTTCAGTTCAGTTCAATTCAATTCAATTCAATTCAATTCAATTCAATTCAATTCAATTCAATTCA
>JAJEJO010000155.1:378450-635561 GCA_020662805.1 Glaucomys volans | reverse complement strand
CAATTCAATTCAATTCAATTCAATTCAATTCAATTCAATTCAATTCAGTCCACAGCCTTTTTTCCTGGTTCAGGTAGCCTGCGTATTTTCAGAAATGACACACATACCCTAAAGATGTTTCTACCTTGCTCAGCCCTGAATGAAGAGTGCAGTGAAAGGAAGTGACCGCCAAGAGGCTCTGGAGCCACACCTCCCTGACACTCACCACTTGGTTACCTGAGCAGAGCATTACTAAGCTGCTCAGGACCCTCTTCAGGGTCACAGGGGCCAGCCAGGGATCAGAAAACAAATTCTTCGTGTCTTATTCCTAACACTTACACCAATTTATGCAGCTCTATGTAAGTTCCTGGTTCATGAGCCAAACTTGTCATCAGTGTAAACTCATCCTCATCCACAGCAAGAAAGCAGTCAGTTCCCAAAATATCTTTGCCTCCAGCTTTCCAGAAAGCCCATCCTGATTGCTCAGTATAGTTCTAGGGATTAGAGGGATTAAAAACAAATATAAGAAATGATCCAATCTGCCAAGGTAATTATAGCAACAATCACAAACATTTAGAGAGTGCTTGTGCCAGATACTGTTTTAAATAATTATTGACTTACTTAACTCTTAAGACAACACTAGGGCATTGGTATTGCTATTCTATCTTGCAGTGAGGAAACTGAGACATAGAGTTTAAGGGATTTGCCTTAATGTCAGAGCTGAGAATAATTCACGTAATCTGTTTTAACTGTTCCCTGTGCTACCCCACATGTAATCTAGATGGAGAAAAAAGATTTGAGACTTAAATAATCCCACTAGCAGGTTTTCTATAACATATAATAGATATGAATATTATGGGGAGGAGTATATATAACTTGACCCAAACAAAATTTTCCATTTGTAGTTTTTGCCATCTTTCTTCACTTGAAAGACGTTTCTGCATTTTTAAAGAAATCTTGAGGTATTTTTGGTTTGGGTTTTTTAAATATATATTTTAATGAACAATAGCATGTATGCAGGGAAAACAATATGCTATTCTGACCTGCCTCACGATAGCTCAATTTTACCTGTTTTAGAATTTGTAAATGAATTAATATGGTATGCATTTTCTGTGTCTTGCTTTGCTCATCATTGGATCTGCAAGGCTCACTCAAACTGCTATGTGCAGTAGTAGTTCACTCATTATTTCACCATGTGAATATGATGTACAATTTTTCCCTTCCACTGTTGATGTGCACAGTGTTATTTTCAGTTTTTATGAACATCATCGTACATTTCCTTTCATGTCAAATGTACCCATGTGTGTTAGGTATCTAGGAATGAAATTACTGGGTCAAAGGATAAGTATATGCTCTTGTTATCTTTTATGTTGTTGATTTTTAACTTAATTCCATTGTGATCAGGGTGCAATCTAAATCCAATGAATTTTTCTAAAGACTTAATTTATTGACCAGTATGCGATCAATTTTGTTAAGCATTATATATTTACTTGAAAAGAACATGTATTTTTCAGCTTTTGGGTGCAGACATATCATTTAGGTGAACTTTTTAAACTGTGCTGTTAAAATCTACTCTATCCTTATTCATAATTTGTCTGCTAATGCTAGCAGTTAAGAGGGAAAGGTACTTTAAAATCTCCAATTATAGTTACCACATGGCCTACTTCTCTTCTTAGTCTTGTCATTTTTTGCTTTAAGCATTTTGTGCTATTGGATAATCCTGTCAAATTGCTCATTGTGTTGCTGTGACAGGGCTTCTTTCATTTTTAGTATGACTTCCTTCCTTAAAATTTGCAATGCCTAATATCAGTGTAGGTAAGCCAGCTTTCTTTTGATTAATGTCTGCATGGCATATCTTTTTCCATTCTCTTGCTTTCAACCTTTATGTGTCCTAGTATTTAAGTGTGTATCTCATTAGATACCCTAAAGCTATTTTTATGTAGTTGAGCAATATGACTTTTAATGGGAATACTTAGGGCATTTAATGTAAATAAACTAGACTCAGATTGGAATCTACCACATTCCTCTTCATTTTCTCTTTCCATTTGTTCTTTATTCCTATGTGTTTCTCTTTTTAAAAATTAATCAAGTATCTTTAAATAAATTTTGCCATTTTTGTTACCTTCTTTTTCAAATTCTTTCCAGTGACTACACTAGAAACTGCATGTTCATCCGTGGTTTGCTGTATAACTCAGTACTTTTACCAATTTCCAAACATTGCAGAGACCTAATAACACTTCCACACCTTACCCTGCTCCTGTATTTTTAGCTACTATTGCATTATTTTCATTTCACCAGGCATTATTAATTTTGTTTTGCACAATGCTCATCTATGTTTTCTTTTATACCAACGCTGTCTCTTGCTCTTCAATGCTTTTTCCATTTCTGGACTTCTATATGGGATCATTTATTTTTGCCTATCAAGTTCTTTTAAATATTTTAGTGCAAGTCTGCAATAAACTTTCTGCTTCTATTTGTTTGCAAATGTCTCTATTTTTTCTTCTTTTTGAAGGATATTTTCACTTGACGTAGAATTAGGTTGGTAGTCTTTTCCTTTCAGTCCTTTTAAGATGCTATTCCATTGACTTCTGTATTACACTGTTTCAGTCTTACTATTGTTCCTTTGAAGATGTTTTGTTTTTCTGGTAGACTTTAAAATTTTTATTATTCTTCCATATTTTCAGCAGTTTCATGCTGATGTACCAAGGGGTTCTTTTGTTTGTATTTATACTGCTCAGGGTTCATGGAGATTCTAAAGTTGTACCTTGAGGTTTTTATCAGTGTTGGAAAATCCTCAGTCAATTCAGTTTCAAATGTTACTTCTGCCTCATTTTTTTCCCTCTCTGATTTCTGGGACTCCAAATATACTTACTGATTCTCAAACAACTTGTGACAGTTTTTCCATTTATCTACAGTCCTTTGTTAACTAATGAAGTTAAAAAATTTTTAAAGATGTGGCATAGTCTTTTGCTGTTTAAAAAACACATTTACCTATTTTCTTATCTTTCTTGGTACTAGAAATGGTTTCAGGATCATACCTTGAGAAGCACCATGTTAGATTTTTTACTGTTTTTTTCTCATAGGTCTGTTGTACTCTTCTTTATCTTTCATCCTTTCACTCTTGATTCTTCAATTTATTATTCTTATTAACATCTTCAGCTTTACTCTTAATTGACCCTCTCTATTATGTGTAATCTGATACTCAACACACCTCTTACATTATTTATTAAAATTTTTAATTCTAGGCTGTCCATGGGTTTCAACTGTGAAGGAAATCAATCTTTCCATCTATATTCTTAAACATATTAATTAGAGTTATTTTAAAATCTGTCTAATAATCTCATTTTACCAATAACCTATCTTCTCTTAGAAATTCAGTTATTTGGTCCTGTTATCTGACAGGCCTGGTAATCTTCTACTGACTACTATACATTGTAAGTGAAACAATTTTGTATTCTCTGGATAATTTTACCCTCCTATAGGAAGGGCTCCATATTTCTTTCTGGAATCCACAACACAGCCAGGTATCTTGATTCAGTAGAAAATGGTCTGTTTCCAGTTTGCCCTTACTATTAGATTTTGGCTCTTCAGGATTTCAATTGAGGGTTGGTGATGTTTACTGGTGCACTTCTTCCTTGGGGGACTCTGGACTACAATTTCTGTTCCTTCAGTTCTATGGGATTGCATAGGATTTTGCAGTTCTCTGCTTAGAATCTGGGATTTTTAACTGCTGCATCTTCTTGGCTTCTCAGTTTCTCTGCTCCTTCACAGTGCAGAAGTCCACAGATTCCTCAGGGAAGTCAAGTGCAGAATGCTTCCTCAGATCTCTGTGGTTCCCTTTTCTAAGGAATGTTGTCTACTAATCCCACTGCATATCTAGGCCACTACTTTCTGTTCAAGCCTTTTTACCCCTTTATGTATTGCAAATGTATCACAGGAAAAAAACCACAGAGGTCTTCCTCAACTCAGTGCATTTCCTTCTCTCAGTGGTCATGACTTTCAAAGTCTAGCCCTTTTTGGTGCTCTCTGATCCCTTCAAATGGTAGCTTATCCAGCTTCCTGGTGGGAGGGTCAGTCTGATAACAGCTACTCCATCATGACTGCAAGCACTGTGATCTTTTTAGGATTAAATAATGCATAAGAAATAGCAAACTCTACTAAATGATAATAAATTGTCAATAAATATTTACTGATATTATTGTTGTTACTACATGTTAGTGAATTATGTCAGGGATATCTTTGTCTTTACTCCAAAATCCCAATTCCAAAGGTGCTTTATTTCAGCACTTGTCCTGGAACTGTAGTAGGCAGATGTTGCTTTAAGTTAGCTGGCCATGTATGGTGGATTTTCCTGGTGCCTTGTAATCTCTTATTGTCTTCTTTTAGCAGCCCAAACTATTTTCAAGCAAACTTTATACAGATACCCAAGAAATGAATCCAGAGGTACCTATTTTGTTCACTCCTATCTCAACCTTGCCTACAGCAGATGGATAGATAGAAAGATAAACAGAATAACAAACACTCCAGAGTTTTAGTCATGGAGCCCAAGAGCATTGTATAATCTATATTAAGAATGTGTGACAGGCATCATTGCCCTGTGTACTTGTATGAATGCACAGATGGTGTGACTCTACTTTGTGTACAACCAGAGAAACAATAGTTATACTCCATTTGTGTACAATGAATCAAAATTAAATTTAAAAAAAAACTGCTGTCAAAATAGTGACAATTTCAGGATACCACATCTCTTAGAGAAAAATAATAAACATTAATGATATAATTTGGGAAACATTACCCAGTATTTTATCCTGTTTAGGTCCCATTATAGAAAGGCCCAGTATGGTTCAACCAAAATTTCTGGTGATTTTTACACATCATTCCATCTCTTTAGTGCTCACCAGAACCCAAGTTATTATACTTCATACCGGCCTATTTATCCTCCAGAATTAACCAGCAACAGATGAAGCAGCAGAGTCATCTTGTACACTCACAAAAAACTCTGATTCAGGATGCTCTTCATAGCTGAAGAGAACTACCCAGAAATGTGCAGTGTGAAAATGCAAGGGCAGGAAAAGGGAGGGAAATGACCAACAAGCAAACCTGCTATATAGATGGGTGGACCTTCTAGGTCCCATGGGATATTGGATTGTAAGGAATAGGGTTTGACAAATACAATGATTAAAACAATCCCATTTTAAGTTCAGTATCTCCAAAATAAATATACAAATAGATAAAAAGAAATCTAATTCATAATTTCATCCTCTCTTTCCTTTAATAAAGTCAAAGTATGCAATCCAGAAAAAGAAATAAGTGTATAGTTTAGTGGATCATTTCAATTGATCATAGGTATGCAACCACCACCCAAATTGTTTAAATAGAATGCTATGAGGTCTTTAGAAATCCAGTAGGCCCTTTCCCAGTTACTACCCTCTCCCTGCTCCCTGAAGGTGACAACTATCTCAAACACAGAATAGCTCTGTCTGGTTTTGCATTCTGCATAAATGGAATCATACAGCATTTAATTTTAAACATCTGATATTTTTTCTGTTCTCATCATTGCAAGACTGGTCTGTATTTTTTACTACATAGTGTTCCATGATACAGATATGCAAACTATCCATTTCATTGGCAATGAAAATTTTTGTGATTTCTAAATATGGCTATAATGAATAAAGCTACTAAAACAATTTATGTATTATACTCACTGTGTTTGAGTACACACCCAGAAGTAGCATTGCAGGTTGTAGGATACACACGGGGGTTGTACTGGTTATACTCACACCACCAGTGCAAAAGAGTTCCAGTTCCTGAATATCCTTATCAACACATGGTTTTGTCAGTCATGCCTGGTTTAGCATTTATGGGAGTATTTCCATCCCATTAGGCTTTTAACTTGCACTCCCTTAATTAGTAGTAAGAGAACCCTTTTGTTTATTTTTTTGTCCATTTAATTCTCCATTTTTGTGCAGTACCTGTTCACATTTCTTGCCCCATTCTAATAACACTTCTTACAAGTCCCCTTCTGCCCTTCTCCTGTTCACTCAAGACCTTCTCTCCAAATTCCTCTCATTTATTTTTCTTAAAATAAAATGACATGGCTTGGATACCATACTTTACTCTTTATGTCTTTGCTTCTTCCAATACTCAGATTCTCTCTGACAAAAGAGAGCTTAGGAACTGAGGCAGCCATCAAGTATTCTTCCCTCCCCCACTACTGCTGTCTACCATCCTCCTGTTTCTGCATCACCAAAGCCTGGAAACATTCTTTCAGACATTACGTGTACATTCTTTGAGTTTTTAAAAATTCCTTTTCATGACTCTACCACTCCCCTGTGCCATGTGGGGCACCTGGCATGGACTGAATTCTGCAGATGGACTAGGAGAGAGAGGATACCTACAGGGGGCCACTTTCAGGTCTCAGATACCAAATTTGACCATTTGCCAGGAGAAGCTTGTTTTTCTGGGAGACGAGCCACACATTGCCTCCCAGCTTCCCAAACTTCCTCCAGAATAGGCTCATTTCTCACTAACCCCAAAGCAAAAGCCATTATCAGATTCTCTGCCTTTTTCCACCATGGAAAACTACTTGGCCACAGTTTGACAGGCACAGATGGTACCACCAGCTGCAAGTTTTTTCCATTCTTGTTGACTCTAAACTGCCCTTAGTATTAATCTTTCTGCAGTTTGCTCAGTAACATGAAAGATGGGGCCAAACCTCTAACCTGGGAATAAAATTCATGGTAGGAGATTTAGCAGGGTCTGGTGGAGAGTGAGATGGGATTAGAGATATTGGAAAGATGTATGGAAGAACAGCCCTGGAAAGAAAATGTGTAGATAGATAAAATGAATTAGAATTGTTTAAATAAAGGATAAGGGCCCATAGGGGAAAAGGTCAAAAGAGAGAAATGTAGTCTTAGGCTCAATGATAATTTTTTGCTGGTCTGAAATGGAGCCAGGACTTCACACCATGAAAGTCGTGTATCAAGTAAGGAATGAAGGGAATAAAGAAAGACTATTTCAAGGAAGTGCCCTCTTTGTGGTTAGAGGAGACTAAGATGGCTATTCTGACTGACTTGCCATTCTCTCTCTCTCTCTCTCTCTCTCTCTCTCTCTCTCTCTCTCTCACACACACACACACACACACACACACACACACAAAACCCCACTAAAATCAAATTAAAAAACATCTCAAAGAGTTATTTGTATATATCCAGGGTCCTTTATAAAACAAGTGAACATCACCTATTTTCTACAAGAGATTTTTTTCCAAAAATCTGTCAACAAGGATGCATGGGAAGATGGAAAAGACTGATCAGACTTCTTATTGCTAGGGACAAGGTTAAAACTTCTGACAACTTCTTCTCATCCTCCCAAGGTAACAAAATATGAGTTCATACTTAACTGTTTTTCACTCTTTCATTTTCATATCAAAACTACTATTTCACATATCAAATATCAAAGTCATTAGTCTAAGAGTAGGAAAATGGACCAAAAGGGTTGGAGTAACCCCTCTCCACCCCAAGCATATGATATGGCAAAATCTGGCCTTCATGGGAAAAACTAGAGAGAGGATGCCATCCACACAGTCAGAGTGACTAGTGTTTAAGGAATCTGTGTGCATGTCTGGGGAGCTCTCTTCCCCAGCTGAGGAATGGCACATGTCCTTGTGCACCTGCAACCTTTGGGGCCCCCCAGGGGACCCTCAGGAAAGTTCAGATATATAACAACAATAATACGTCTGAGTCTTTCCATTGACAGACAAGACACAAAGAACTTTACATATATCTCCTTAGTGAATCCTCACAGTGATTCTATGAGCTAAGTTCCATAATTATAATTGGGCTTTAAGGAATGGAGTGAGATCACTAGATAGTAAATGGCAGGTACTAAGGACCCAAAGCCTGGTACTCAGCTCCATGCCTCAGAGATCCTGGGCAGCCCTTGATTTTGTTTCTCAGGCATCCCTAAAAAAAATCTGCTCTAATGCTTTCTTCTTAGTCAGGATTTGTTTGAGTTACTCCATCTGAAATGCTTGATCTTTGCTTCTCTTCCTTGTCTACAGCCTGACTGTACCTAGGTGAATTTTTGTTTGTTTCATTTATTTTGAGTGTATGGGGGAGTGTTTGGTTTGCTAATTTTATTTATTTTCTAAAATTTAACTTATAGGTAGTAAAATGTAACCTAAAAGGTAAAAAAGGGAATGTAATCCTAGTAGAATTGGCTAATTTATAAATGTATATTATAATACCTAGAGTAACCACAAAGAAAACTATTCAAAGTGATAGATTAAAAAGTACTACAAATAAATAAATGTAGAATCCTAAGAAAATGTTCAAGCAACCCTCAGGCAGATGAGAAAAGAAAAACAGAAGCCTGAGAAATGGAGATGATAATGATGAACAAAAAACAATAAAATGGTAGACTTAAGCCCGAACATGTTAATAATTACCTCATGCAAATGATCTACCCCATTAAAATTCAGATTTTCAAAATGGATAAAAACAACACTCCAACAATGTTCTGTCTATAAGAATTGATACATCTAACAACTGGGATGAATGTCAAGGGAATTTTGCAGAGTTTAAAAAGGTAATTTCAGAAGGTCCCATCATGTATGATTCCATTTATAGGGCATTTTTGAAAGGACAAAAATCGTGGCTACGGAGAATACATCATTGGTTGCCAGGGTAAGGTGGGGAGAGAAGGAGGGAGTTGGCTTTGGCTCTGAAGGGGTAGCTAAAGATAAAGTTGTAATGAAACTTTTGTAGCTTGATTATGTTATTGATTACAGAAATGACAAAGTTGCACAACACTAACACAGACAAATGCATGTCAAACTGATAAAACCCAAGTGAGCTGGATTGTATCATTGTCATCTCTCTAGTTATGATATTAAATTGAATTTATGTTAAATATTACCTTTGGAGGAAATTGATGAAAGATGTATCAGATCTCTGTATTATTTCTCCCTCCCTCCTTCCCTTCCTCCCTCCCTCCCTCCCTTCCTTCCTTCCCTCCTTCTCTCCTTCCTCCCTTCTCCCTTCTCCCTTTCCTTCTCTTCTCATGTCTTCTCTTCTTTTCTGATTGGAATTGACCCCATGCATGCTAGGCACATTCTCTTCCTCTGAGCTACAATGCCCAGCCCTCTCTATTATTTTTTATAACAGCATGTAAATCTGTAATTATCTAAAAATGGAAAGTTTCTTTTTTTTAAGTTGTGAGGAGGAAATGCATACTGAAAAGCAGACTTCCCATTGACCAGTCTCCTAAGCCTTCCATTCTTCTCACAGTAGTGACCACTGGACATTATTTTACATATTCTTCCACAGATATACTGTCTTCACATATCAACATGCATGGATGTACACGCACATATAGATTTACAATTGTTTTTACATAAAATCTAACACTATGTACACTTTTTCTGTCAGCTTTTTTGCTGCTATGACAAAAGACCTGACCAGAATAATTTCAGAGGAGGAAAAGATTTTTTGGGGGGCTCACAGTCTCTAAGGACTCAGTCCATAGACAGCCAGCTCTTTTCCTCAGGGATGGAGATGAGGCAGAACATCATGGAGGAAGAATGTGGCAGAGGGAGGTAGTTCACATGATGATCAGTAAGCCAAGAGAGACTCCACTTCCCAGATACAAAATATATAAACCAAAAGCACACCCCCAATGACCCACCTCCTCCAACCACACCATACCTGCCTTGAGATACCACTCAGCTAATCCCTATTGGGGGATTAATTCATTAATTGGGTTAAGGCTCTCATAAGCCAATCATTTCACCTCTAAGTTTTATTGCATGGTCTCACACATAAGCTTTTGGGGGACACCTAATATCTGAACCATAACAATATTTTCTTCCACTTTTTTTTTATTAATTCACATTTGAGATTTTAGCAGTGACAAAGCTCTTTGTTTTCAATAGCTGTATAGTATTCCATTATATGGATAAATCTTGATTTATTTATCAAACCCTTTCTCCACAGAAAATCATGATCCAATACAAAAGAGACATTTGGTTTATTTCTAAATATTTCCTATTATAAACAATGTTCCTGGGTAATCCAGTGATCACTGAATTGATTTTTTTCTAACCATATCAGCCCATCCCATCCAAGTATCTTCACAACACAATGGTTAGTCTTGGACTCCTGGGAGCCAGGTCTAGGCTGTCCAATCACTTCACAGGGTGCCATGCTGTTTACTTAGAAGATGCTAAGCTGATTCTCCTTTGTCTTCATGAATATAACCAAGGCTCTACAACACTTGGCATCTTGTTATTGTTATTTTACTTTATTTTAGGACTCTAACTTTTCCTTAGCAAAAGTGAGCCTATTAGCTGGGTGCAGTGAGACACACCTGTAATCCCAGCTGCTCAGGAGGCTGAGGCAGGAGGATCCAACTTCATGAGGCCCTAAGCAACTTAGAAAGACCCTGCCTCTAAAAAAAGTGCAAAAAAGGAGGTGGCATATGGCTCAGTCGTTAAGCATTATGCAGAACTGGGTTCAATCCTCTGTACTAAGAAAAAAGTGAACCTACTTATGATATCTGTCAGACATTTTTCTCCAAGGTAGCAACATTTTCACTCTGAATTCTCTCCCAATACCTAGACTACTGTCTGGTCTTTATCACTTCCCTACTACCTCTTTTATGACTTGTCCTCTTTGAATGGGGAAATAAATGTTCTATAAGAAAAATCTGGTGTTTAGTCAACGATTTTGTTGCTGAGACCAAAATACCAAACAAGAACAACTTAGAGGAAGAGTTTATGGTGGCTCATGGTTTCAGAGGTTTGAGTCACTGGTCAGCAGCCTCCATTTCTTTGGGCCTGAGGTTAGGTAGAGCATCCTGGTGGAAAGGGCATGGCAGAGGAAAGCTGTTCAGCTCATGGCAATCAAGAAATGGGCAGAGAGAGCAAGAGCGAGAGCAAGAGAGAGAGAGAAAGAAGGTGGGGAGAAGATAAGCACATCCCATGTTGCGGTAGACAAAAAGCAGTGCCTAGGAAGGTCTGTTGTTCCTGGTGCTAAAATAAGGACTCCAAGGAATGTGATGTTGAAGGAAATGGAGAAGGGATACTGGTCACTTTCCTGATCTCCAATTTTTAGGTGGGGATCAAAGCAGAACAAACTTGGTTGTAAAGTAAAAAAAAAAAAAAAAATGTAATCATAGAACATCTGAGAAAATTCATTTGCTCAGTGGCATGTGACCTGCCCCTGCTTTGTAGGCACAGTGGTGACCTTCTATTTTGTCCCCACCTGTTGTCACTAAGGAGACATGAGTAATAGAATGTCTAAACCATTTCCATTGAGTTTTCCAAGTTCATTTTTTGGGATCAGTAAGCAATATAGTGTATCTTTTGCAGTACTACTGTTGAACACCCCAGTGACCTATTTCCTGCCACTAGATCCCACCTCTGAGTAGTTCATTTAGCCATCAGTGAATTAATCCACTAATAAGGTCCAATCCCTAATGATCCAATCACTTCCCAAAAGCCCACCCTCTGAACGAGAATCTGGAGGACATTCTAGACCCAAAACATAACAAATCCCATTTTGACAAGCACCTAAATAAAAAGTATTTCTCTTCTTCAATATAAAGGAAGGAACGCATTCTAATAAGCCTTGCAAATGCATAATAATAATATGGTATACACTCAAATGTGGTGCAGGCACTTAGAGTATTGCATCATATGATCCTTCTCTCTTTTCTCATGTGCCACTTTCATCTCTGTGGAATTTACACATTAAACAGAATATCAGGTATAGATCAATAGACTGCTCTAAAAAACAAGAAAAAGGAAAAGAAAAGCTGGACACTTCTCAATGCCCATTGCAGAAAGCTACAACACAAAGCATTTTTTAAAAATTTAGTTTTCGCTACCAAAGGTGTAGCTCAACTTTTGCAGTAGGACGTTACCTCATTTTTGCCAATTAATCAACAAAGAAAAATGTGGATTGGATTTAACATGCATATGTATGCGTGTGTGTGCGTGCCTGCATATGTGTCGATATTTTTGTGAAGTTAAGGGACATGCACTGTGATGTATACACAATCATTTTACAACTGTCCCTATGTCATTTTTAAACATACATCTGCAGTGTCAGTACATACTGGTTGAAAATTTGAGTGAATACAAGAGAATACCTGTTCCTTGCAAATGGGTTATTCTTAGAGCCACTGTGTCAATGTGTCTATTTCATTAGTCTTGTATGTGTCCTCAATTATGAAAGTTTAATAAAAATTGGGTGGTGAAGCTTCTCTTTGGTTTTTCTCTGTTGGGTAAATATTCTGTAACCCTTGCAATATTCCATTATGTGCAAGCTCTGCTGTATCCTCACCATTATGACTCTGCGCAGCAGGACCATTTTAACGTCTGATCTATTCCACCAGGTGAAGCAAACAAATTAGACAGAGCACCACAGCTGCTTGATATAGGATGTCCTCATGTTTTTGCTCCTGTTTTTAATACACCCAAGCATCACATTTATTTTTTCAACAGCTGCTGCACATTGAGCAGACTTCTTAATTAGCTAATGTTTGGAAAGCCCTTTGAAGATAAAAAGCCCTATATAAGTGCTAAGTGTTATTATTACCTTGACAAAAGAGTTCTCTTTTACCTTGGCTCACTGAGAAATGTGTGAGCTTTCCTTCTCTCTAACTAGCAGTAGTCAAACTATAGGCAACATAAATCACAGGAGAAAGAATTTAGAAATTCAGCTGTGGCCCCTGAAAGCAGGCAATTGGGCACCCTGGAGTGTTCCCTCCTGCCCTAATGTAATCTTCAACAGGCACGGAAAGAAAGGAATTCTGGTGCTGGGAGGTGGTTAGAAAACACATTTTCAGCCTCTAGGATGTTTAAAAGGAAATGAAAATACTTACAGCACCCTTCTTCCTGAAAAGGCTTTTCAGATGTCAAACCTAAAGAGACCTTGTTTCTTTTAGCTTCCTTTTGGAAAACAAGGCAAATGTTTAGCTCTCACAAACTGTTCTCTGCAAATAGACATCCATGGTCCGGAGATGAAAAACGATTTACCTGAACCAAATTCACCTGAGTTGCCTTCTCCCCCTCCTCATTGCCAGGAGGCAAAGTACTAAGGAGAATCTACTAGAAAATGAAAAGCAGAGGCTAAGAAACCTCAACAGATACTGGTCACACTGTACCCCTGCTGCTCAGTTCTGCTTGTCAAAAAAACTACTCTTCACAGTGTATAAGGTACAGCTTCTGCTCCTGAGGAAACTTCCATTTTAGTATTAGTAAAACAACAACACAACAGTAATCACTTCCACTTATTTACCAGGTCCCTTGCTATGGGCATGTACCTTTGTGCATCATTTACTTTCCACAACAACCCCCAAAGAGGACTATTATCATTTTCATCTTAACAATTAGAAAATGTCCCAGGGAGCTCAAGTGGCATGTCCCAAGCTAGGAGGTAGGTAGTAGAGTCATCCTTTGGACCCAGGAATGTCTGGCCACAGAACTGAGCTCTTTCAACAAGGATGATATTTTAAAGCCATAGTCATCAGAGTGGGAGAGCAGAGCAAAATAGACACAGCATCCTACCCGTTAGGATGTGCTAGTGGAGAGGAGGCAAGGCGCTCATGTGGCTGTTGATAGGGAAGTCAAGGTGAAATGAATTCCAGGGCCTTTGTGAGGAGATAGGTTTACTGTATCTAGCAGAGTGTAACAAGTGAGCACTCTCTGATCACCATGGATATTATTCCCCTACATAATTTGTTCAAAAGATAGGAATAAAAAGAATGGAAGAGATGAACTAAAAAAAAAAAAATCCAGGCAGTGGAAATTAATGCTGGTTTTTCGTCAATTATTCTTATTTGCTTAAATTTATTTTTAAAAAATTTTGCTATTACCAGTTTCCCCACGGACATTCAAGTGTCAAATATGGGCACTTGTAAAGCTGGGAGAGGTGGCATTAACCGACAGGTAATGAAACTAAGAGGGAAAGGAACTGGAAAGGGGGAAATGATAAAACTACGAAACGATCCCAAGTTGGAAATGTTTTCCCTTAAAACCCTTGAACTATCTTGGCTACTGGGAATAATGCCACAACACAGTGTACACATGTATCAAAACTTTACGTTGTACCTCAGAAATACATACAATTATCTTTTGCCAATTAAAAATAAAAAAATAAGTTTAAAGAAAAATAAGCCCAAACTAAAGTGATTTCAGCAAGGACAATGCAAACAGCTTCAGTACCATCCGCCTGTGCGGAGCTCTTAATCGCCTGCTTTCCCCATCACTCTGAAAGCCGCGGTCTCTGCTTCCTGGTGCCAAAGTACACTTATGGAACAATGCCGCACTCAACAGGTTCACATGCCAAAATAGAAGCACTCCTTTGGTGTCCTCCGTAAATGAGGCTAGCCATGGAAAACACTCGCTGTTATAACACAGCTCTAGGGCTGCAAGCTAAACTGGAAGTAGGAATCAGTACTCAACATCAGCTTTGCACAATTCTCTAGGAACTGGGGACAATTCATTGCTCCCCCAGGATAAGCCAGAGCAGGGAAGTGAGATGCTCAGCAATGAGAGTTTGTTTGTGGCTAATATATTAGATAAATTATTCAAAAGCAACATCCTTGTGAGCCCTGTAATTACTGCCAAGTAACTGAGCTTGTTGACCTACAAAATGTAGATCAAAGACTAAATCTGCATTTCACATAAGATTCCTTCCAGGCTCTAGCAAACTGGGCTGCCCAAGTGGCTGCTTTGAAACCCAAAACAGGAAGCAGAAAATATTGTCACTCAGAAGTCCTGATGCAGGGGAGACCAAGAGGTTGAATTCACTTTCTCCAACAGGTAAATCCTCCATAGTCTGGCCCAACTGCTTTTTCCAGTAGATCTTGCCTTACAATCTGCAAGGTTTCCAGGCTTACTCTAAAAGGAAACAATTGCTTTTCCACCTGCTACATACCCTGCATTTCCCACCTACCCTTGTTAATTCCTATTGACACTTTTTTCTAGGAAGTCTTTCCACCACAAGTCTCCAATTTCAATTCCTTCCCTTTGTTCAATGTCTGTCTCATGTCACTTCTTCAGGGAAGGTCTTCTCTCTGATAGAAGTATAAATAACACTTTTATTACATTTCTCAAATGAAAACATCTTTCTCCTGCATAGTGATGCTATTAAAAGGATTAATTTTAGAGATGACATTCCAAGTCTATAATCGCCATGACAGGGATCCATGTCTACTTCATCTTAGACCCTTATTGGCACTCAGTCCATTGCCTTAAAAGAAGTAGATGCTAAAGAAATATTTATCTAATAAAAATTCACTCAATATTCCTCAAATTTATTATCATTAATTTCCAAGTACTATTTTAAGCACTGAGAATATGTCATGAACAAGATGGACTGGTATTCCCCATCTAATGGAATGACATTCCAAAGTGTGAGGTGAGAATCAACAAAATTAAAAAGTTGTATAAATAGCAGAAGATGACAAGTGCAAGGAAGAAAAATAAAGCAGAGAAGAAATATAGAAAGGGCCAGAATGATTAGATTGAATGGGTGGATGGATGAGTAGATTTGTGTGGGAGGGGGGTGAATGCATTCATTACGCTGCAAAAAAAACTGGCTTTTTGGTGGGAAAATAAACTCCCGAGGAGCATTTTCTATTCTATATATAAATCAGCTTCAGAGGCCAAAAGGTAATGAATGGTTCATCTCATTCATAATAATCTTAGAAAAATAAAGGTCAAAGAATCTGATCTCTCAATTTATTGCCATACTGACTTCAGATACCCCTAAATAAGTCACTGTTGATGACCTTGCAAAGAACATGTTAATTCCTAAGAGTTTGTGAAGAAACAGTATCTTTGGGTCAGAGAGAACATATCTTAGTTTGGGGATATTCCTACAAAGAGAATGAGAATAAACGATTGAAGATGGAATTGTGAGCAGGAAAAATTTGGGGGTTGCAGGGGAGAAGGAAAGAAGTCTTTTAAGTTGTAGATGCATGAGTTACCTGATTCCCTCCAATCAAGTCTAGAATAAAGACGGTGTTCACCAAGCAACAGGAATGTGGTATCTTCAGACCCAGAGCAGCCAGTTCCTGGGTCACAGTTCAGCTCATTAAACCTCTCACTACCCACTTACTCATTTTCATCTGCAGCATGGATTAGTGAGACTCGCTTCATGTCTCCCTGTCTGGAAGGGAGAGTGCACCCAGCGTGAAGCCCAACGGGGTGGCCTTGCTTCTCATGATTGGTCCCTGCTGCTTTGTCATTGGGGAAGACAGCACTATATTTTCTACATTATTTCACAAATTGATTTCAATTTTAGGGAAAACATTTATTTGCAGTGAAAACTCTCCTTCAGTCTCTAACAGTGAGAAGCACTTAGTGAATAAGAATACCCTGTTGGTGTTCCAAGCCCATTCTTCGAAAAGAAAAAACTGCATAGCTAGTCATGGGCATTTCCATCTCCCTCATGATTTCCAAAGCTTAGAATATCCTGGGCTTGAAACCATCTACCTGTTATGCACATAGCATTGCCTAATATCCAATGTGGCCTCTGAACATTTCCAATCAAGTCTCAGCCTCTAATATAAGTAATGCTGTTAAGTTTTTCTGCCTTTCCTTCATTCCTATTTTCTGAGATCCTTGGAAATTGTAGACTGTAGGCTGGATATGCTATGGAGGTGGAGGTGGGGGCCATCAGTCAGCAATCACTGTGACAGCAGCATGGGTTTAGTGCACCAACTCAGAATTAGATTGTCCAATTCCTAGCTCCATAATTACTAGTTGTGTATCTTAAGGCAATATGGCTAACCTCTCTGTGCCTTAGTTTTCTCTCGTTGATAAAATAAAAATAACGTGATAGAATTTCCATGAGGGTGAAATAAATCACTTACAGATAGTAAATGTCTGACATAGAAGCATTTATTATTAGTTGTTGTTCCCCCTGCAAGAGGGAGAGGATAAAAAGAGTGGTCAAGATTCCAGTTAGCTCATTAGGATTCAGAGAGGTGGTTAGGTATGCTAACAATTGGAGGTCAGGACCTTGAAGTGTGTGCCCCAGAAGGTTGGAGAAGTTTTCTGGGAATAGTGCTTCCCTAGGGCCCAGGCAATGGTTTGGCCCAGTAACAAAGCACTGGTCTTGGTGGAGGAGGAGTTTTTCTTCTGACATTTAATTATGGTTGCAGGCTGATCAAAAGCACTTGTCTGGGTACCAGGGTGACAGTGAAGGTACATTAAAAAGAACAGAGATGTTTCTCTAAACATTCTGTAGAACACCAGAGCACAGACTGCTCTAAGCTGGGCCCCCTGTAAAAAGAGTGAAAGTTACACTGAAAGGATAGAGAAGTGCTTTCTCCACCAGAGAGAGCAAAGTTACAAGACAGAGTAGGGGGCAAAGTCCTTTGCCAGAAGAGCATTCTTAATTCGGCTAAAGTGAATGATTTCCACAGCCAGAAGGCATGCTACTGAATGCAAGCCTTTGTTTTGTTGCAGTTGAGTCAAATGGTGATGTGGCTCTTAAACTGTAGAGCTGTACATAAATTTCACCTGCTAGCCTTACGATCCTATCACAATAAGGAATGTAAAAATAATTCCACTTATTAAGCATTAAACAAACATCTATTAAGTGCCTCCTGTGTTCCAGCCACTGTGTATTAGGTGCCAGGGACACACAGAGGAGAAAAAGCAGGTAGGTTTCTGCCCTCATGGGGCTCAAAGAGACAAGTCCCCAACCAGCCAGCCAGGAATTGGTCGTGATCTGGGGCAGGGACATATCCCCAGATCTGGGCATCAGTACAGATTCTACCTTCAAAAAGTGATTTCCACTAAGAGCTGAAGAATGACTAAAATCTAGCAAGGCAGAGAGAGAGAGAAGAGGAGCCCGCCAAGCCATGGAAACAGTGTACACTAGGGTCCAGATATGGTGCCTTAGAAGATTGCTCTTAGACAGGATCAATAAACTAGACCTTGCTGGACTCCGGTTTGGCAAACTTTTATGGAGACAGGACAGTGTCCATTCATTTGCATATAGTCTGTACTATAGCTGGTTTTGTCCCACAATGACAGAATTGAATAGCTGTGACAGGCTAGGAGGTCCACAGAACCTAAAATATTTACTAGCCTTGCTGGCTCTTCGTAGAAAATACCACCAACCCTGGGCTAGAGCACAGGGGGACAGTGAGCAACCTCTCAGCACAGCTCCTTCAGCATCACTCAAGTGCTGGGTGACAGTGGTATAAAGTAAAATGGATGAGTCGGCAGTTTCACTTTTCTGCACACTTTACAAGTCAGATTTGCAGCAATTGCCCCCGTGGCACCAGGAAAGGAAGAGGTGTTTTCATAGCACGATTTTATGTTGGCACTTCATGAAAACTGTTTGTAGAATATATTTTTATCCAAGGTATGGGGGGGGAGCACTAACTCACTGCATGCCACTGAGACTGAGACCTGTTTCTAGGGTAGGCTCAAATTTCTAGCAATGTGCAGAATAAATACACTATCTGATAACCTTCATCACCAGACCTCTTAAGCAAAATGCTGAAGGGGGATGGCATACTCTGCCTGGCTGTAACATCAGTTTGTGACTGAAGTCACAGTTGTCATTCATCTAGTTTTGAGAGTGATCTATAATATGGACTTCAGAGTTTTAAGATAACAACAAAAGCCTCACTGAACTTTTGCCCCATTCAAAATTTAGCACCAGCTTCTGCCTGGAACCCTCCCCTTGTTCTCCTGGAACACTCCCATCCTTTGGTCTTGGTGCATGTGGATTGCCTCTGTCTACAGATTCACACTGGTGACCCCACCTCCTGCTCCCATGGGACACTCTGTTTCCCACATAGTGTCTCCATCCTTGCCATCTGCCCCATTCCTGCAAGATCCTTGAGAGGAAAGCTACATCCTTTCCACCATTGTCACTCCAAGCCTGAGATGTTTGCATTGTGTATTTACTTAATCTATAAACAAAAAAGGAAAAACTAATCATGATCTGATTTATACTTTGGAATTCAAATTCTGTATACAGTTAATAGTTAACCAACATAATTACATGAATAATAAGCCATATGTTTCTGGTATCGACTCCCATTTCCTTCACACCAAGAAATTGGCCTGGTGTCACCCCCAATGTTTGCTAATATGGTGTCATCTAGTTCTGCCTTTCTTTACCCAGATTTTACAGCCCTGCTGAGTCTTACCTTGGAAGCCAACGCGGTCATGTTTTCATGCTGACCCGCTAGCATGGTCACTTCCTTCTATAAGAATTTCCAATACTTACTATGAAGCTTTTTCAATGTCACTGTTATATAAGCTTTGGTTCATAATTTATATTACAGAGATTTAACTACAATATTTCTATGGAAGTTAATTTACTCTTATTTGCCCTGCAACATGTTGGCTTCCAAATTTTATGCCTGGCAGTGGTAATATTTAGCTGATTTTATCATTTTCTGTTTTCAGGACCTGTGTTTTTTTGCCAGGCCAGAGAGAACAAGAGACAATTTTTATTAGTAGAGAAAGTGGTTTATTGATTGATTTCAAGTTATGATTTCAGGACACCTTCACACTTGCTGGATAGGAACTTCCTGTTCTGTTATTATACAATGATTATACAGAAATCAAACCAAATAGGAAAAGATCTCAAGCTTCTCAGCAAAAAAAAAAAAAAAAAAAAAAAAAAAAAAAAAAACCTCAAAAAGACAGTATACAGCAGTCTTCAATCAGTAGCATTATGTTTATTCTTTTTCTTGTCATTTAATGCTTTTGGTAAAGATTTCATGGGGGAAGATATCAGAGTTATTCTTTCAACAAATCAGGAATAAACTAGAATTGACTGTGCAAATTTTTTGCACTTAAGATCTACTTTCAAACTTCTAACAACAAAAATAGTAGACAATTCATTTTTTGGCTAAATTAAGAGCCAGGAAAAAAAGATTGAATTTGGAGGGGTCAATCAGATCAAGTTTTTAAAAGGAGATCATGGGGTTGAAATCAGAGAGTTCTTAACTGCCTTGCAAGCAAAAAAGGGTCCCTCAACAAAATTAAGCTGGGTTGAATGTTGAATATTTTATGCACAGGTTGATTTATAAAGAAACATGACATAGAGGCAAGGGATTCTGAAATGAATTCAATGAAAACGAATTCAATCCATTAATTTTTTAAGTGAAAAAAGAATTCAATTTAATAAGAGAAAAGAGAGAAAATTCAGTTTGAATTAGTGAGGCAATAGTAATTCCCAGACTTCACACCCAACACCTGTACTGCCAAGGACTGTGGATAATATAAGCGACTGAGAGAAAGAGTAGAAAAGGAAGAGTGAGGGTAAGTGGAAGATTGTGTTTATCATAATCAATACAGTTGACACGAAAACTATAACCATGAATTAAATTAATGAAACTGATCTTCAGAAAATTAGAGACGAGGTAAATGGTGCTGTTAGTTTATCAATTTTTCAGAATGTGAAAAACTGAAAGACTATTCTTGTCATTATTATAAAAGAATGCTAGGATTTATTTTTACATACATAAAGCCCTTGTGAATTCTTCGAAAAGATCGTGATTATGTGACAAGGCATTGATTTCCACAGCACAGGCCTCTATGCACAGTCACTTGGCTCAAGGAATTAGCTAAGATAGCAGAGAAAATTCTACTCACTATAGTATTAAAGCAAAAGTAAGGTCCTTACCTTCAACAAGTGTGAAAAGAAACTTAATTTCAAAGAGTTCTTTTAAAAGGATAGGTTTGCCTTTAAAAAATCTGACCCAAGTGTCCTTGGTCCTTCAGAAGCTTAGAACTATTCATTTCCATAGTCTATTTGTCTATCTGACAACCACATTTAATATCTATTTTCTCAGTTTTAAATACTTCTTATACTGATTTTCACAATATTATTCTGTCTAAATAAATGTGTGGTACCCTTTTTACCAGAGGATAACAATTTAGAATAAGAAGTGTTAAGTGACAAACAGTTTTAGGAATTTTTCAAGTACATTAAAATATTCTTCTTTCCTTTTCATAGAGGAAAAATTGCAAATGGATGTGACCTAGGAACTTTATATTTTCAAGCACATTTAGCTGAAAAGAAGTCACAATAGCCAAGAAGTAGAAGCACCTCAAATACCTGAAGGCAGAAGAAGGCACAAAACATATGCACAAAATGAAAAACCACTCAGACTTAAAAAGGAAGGAAATCCTCCCTACACCTTTTTTAAAGCAGTCCATTCCCTCCTCCCATGTACTCTTACATGTTGCTGATTCATCACTTAAAACCCCAATGATGTAAATAACTTGTATCTCCCAGCAGACTATGAGCCTCTAGCGACAGGGACCTCAGTCTTAGCTTTGTGTCCCTAGTACACAATTGGTGCTCATTAAATGTGTGTTGGATCCACTGCTAAAAAAAAAAAAAAAAAAAAGGAAGCAAATCCTATTACATGGAGGGACATGAATGAACCTTGAGAACTTCATCTTTATTAGGTGAAAAAACCTAGTCATCAAAAAATACATAATGCATGATTCCACATAGAAGAATCAAGCACTGCAGACAACAGTTACTGGGTGTGGGGAGGGGAAGTGGGGGTTGCTGTTTAATGGATCTGCAAGATGAGAAGGTCCTGGAGATTAGTTCAACAAAGTGAATATACTTAATACCACTGAACTGTACATATAAAAATGGTTAAGATGGTAAGGTTTGTATTACAAGTTTTTAACCCAATTAAAAAAAAATACCTAAGGTATGTTTCTGACTCATTTACATTTATCGCATGTTTGCAAAGGATGCAGAAGGCCATGAAACTCTTGCCTTCAGTCCTTTAATTAGCCTCTAGCTCTTTTTTCTTAGACATAAAAATCTTGTATTTTGACAGGATTAAATGAACAGGAGCACATGAAAGGAAAGGTTTAAATTTTCCTTGAAATTGAGGCACAAACTCCCAGAAGACCAATGAGGTTCTAAGCTTGAAATGTACACTTGACGATCACTATTAATAACTAAGATATACCTTCAGACGAATTCCCCAATCTACTTATTATGTATGAACATAAGCAATTATGCCTTTGCACAACACATAGACCATATACTGCAGAGAATGGAACCAAATTAATGCATAATATGATTTCACATGGATAATTGATAACAGGAATATTGATTAGCTAGCAGAAATATTTTATCTCAACACTTTGTATTTTCATTATTAAGCAAGGAAATGGACAGGCATATTTATTACCAAAATATTGAATGAAATAGCTGAGGTAGAGAATGAAAATGAGGTCCAAACTTGTGCATTTTCAACAGAGCAGCAGTTATTAAGTGATTATGTATAAAACTTAGTATTAGGCTCTGAGTGCTGGCAAAATTAACAAAACTTGGTCTTTGCTCTTAGAAATTTGACCACAAAATGAAGAAGATCACTAGGCCTTTATATAATCAGAATGTAAACAGAACAATATGAGAGCAATAAAGAGCTATAAGAATGCAAAAGAGAAGGATAAACAGACTAAAATCTTAGACTCATGGTTATTCAGAACTGGCATCAGAGATAGAAATCTATACCCCAAGGGAATCCATTTCATTTTGGGGAGCTCTGATCGATTAAAGTTTCTGTTTTAAGTAGAATGAACGCATACATCCATTTAACATACAATTATTTGGAGAAGTTACATGTTAAGTCTTCTTCCCATCTACATGGTAACCCTTATTATTAGTCATCCATTATCAAAGTGACTATGGATAATCCAAGTAGAGTTGAATTAGCATTCAGATATGAAAATCTGGAGGACTAGAGAGAAGCCGTAACTAAAGATGGACATCTGGAAGTCATCAGTTAATAAATGAGAGATGAAATCCTCCATCCTTCTCAAGTCAATCCTTCCAACTTTGCAAGCCGAATCTGCCTGTCTTGTTGATCCTCCTTTCAAAATAGCTTTCTACTCTTCCCCACAGTCACTATCATCTCTTCTTTTAATAGCCTCAGATCATCTCCTTGTATCCAGTTTGCCAATATATATGAGTTATATATGAGTTTGCCAGGGCTGCTCTACCAAAGGACCACAAACGTGTTGTCTCACAATTCTGGGAATCTGGAAGCTTGAGATGAATGATGATGAGATGAGATGATGTCGGCAGAGCCAGGCTACCTCTGTGAGTGTCAGTGAAGGATGGTGCTACACCTCCCTCATAGCTTCTGATGGGGCTGTGGCTTATTGCATCATAACCCCATCTTCACATGGCGTTCTCCTCGTGTGCATTTCTCTCTCTCCCACAGCATTTTGAAAAATACAGACACCCAGTCTCACTGGTTTAGGTGCCCGCCCTGTTCCAGCATGACCTTGTCTTACTCACTATATCTGCAATGACTTGTTGCTAAATAAGGTTGCTTTTCAAAGTATCAGGGTTATCACTTTAAAAAACAAATTATGAAGGGACACAATTCAACCCATAACACTTGCAAAATATAACCATGATCCTGTCATTTCTTCTTAAAAGAATCTAAAGGTTCATCACTGTCTCCAGCACAAATTCCTAAACATTCCTACATTTCTCTCTCTTTTACTCTCTCTCATACATTAGGATCTCCCTAAGTTGCTGAGGCTGGCTTTGAACTTGTGATCCTCCTGCCTCAGCCTCCTGAACCACTGGGATTCAGGTATGTTCCACCATGCCTGACTTAACCTGGTTTACAAAATTCTTCACAGTCTGGCCCCTAGTTTTCCATTTAGCTAGTCTCTTGACACTCTCCTTTTCACCCTGCTCCCTCCAGTGCCGCACTGCTAGGCTAAGAGGTCTGGTGGGTCAGGTGCATGAAATGCCTCTTCAGCTTAGGGCATGTGGAATTTACAGTAGGTTTATCAGATGTTCTCTTCACAAGCCAAGGAGCATTTGTAGTTCCTACTGCATTATGCTTAAGCAGAGGTGATCTGTGTAGTTTGGTATCAGGACTTGGAGATTCAAGAAACTGAGTGATAGAATCAGGATGCTTTTTGATGTATTCTTTTTACTCACAACACTCCTTTGAGTTTTCTCTTTCATTGTCATTCCCATGACCTGCTTTTGATCCATACCTTCCCTGTCCATCCCCCACAACATGGTCCTTCACTGCTTTTCTTTTCTTCATGCTCTTAACATCCAAATACTATATTTTCTTTCCTTTTTGTTCTTCCCTTATCTCTCTCTGAACTCTAGAATATAAGTCCCATTAGGTAATTTTATTATTTGTTTAACTCTATTGCTCATTGCTATATCCCCAGAGTCTAGATAAGAGTTTAGCGCAGGTTAGGCAGTCAGTGTTATTAATTACTTAATTCGTTTGTCTTTTACATGTGGATCTCACCAAAAGCATTCTAAGTAGATTGCCTTCCTTCTAGGAGGACAGCAGGCAACATCATGAGTCCAGGAAACAAGGGCAACAGAAGGTGGACTCAAGAAATAGGCATGAGACAGAATCCAAAGGAACTGACTGTCCAATAAATGTTTGGAAGAGGAGAGAGAAGGAAATCAAAGATGATTCAGGGTTTCATAATGAATGAGTTGGACAAGTAGGAGCTACTGGCAAAAACAGAGCAAGGAATTCTAGCAAAGAAGCAGACTTGGAATGGCATAAACTAATGTTCTAGAAACTAATCAACTTTATAATATCATTTCCTATAAAATATTTGTTCCCTCCATAATGTACTGCTTTGAAAAAGTGAAGAAACTTGGTAAACCTCTGCATTCCAAATAACCTTTCTTAAGCCAACAGTATACACATGTGAAACAATAGCATATGGGAAGACGAGAAAGAGAGAGGCAGAACAAAGAAACTCTGACTTTGATAGATTAAACCCTCGACTTGATAAATGGTTCATGCAGATCAGTAACGGGAAGGCCTACGTGCCAACAAGAAGAGCCAAAAATAATCTTGTAGTTTAAGAGAGTGAATGAATGATACAGCACTCTGCATTTGGAAAAGCCTCAGCCGTGATCATGAAATATGTATCAAAAGCATTGGCTCTATGGGTGATATGTAAAGTTTCCTCTCTGGCTGTGGTGAATGTTATTTTTTCTGATACAGAGTGAGCCAAATTCACATTACAGATTCTACATTTTATAATTCTTCCAGCATAAATTGCTTCAAACCAAGCAAAATCCAGAATTCACTTTTTCTTGCTTGGTAGAAAAGGTGGCAGTCTATAAAAGGAAATGAGCCAGCAGATTTATCCTCTTTATCACACAGGGAAATCACAATGCATATCTCAAAATGATCATACATCAGAAAAATAACTGAAAGGAAATACACTAAAATGGAAATTATCTTTCATAGGAATACACATAATTTCTATTTTATTTCTTTACAATGAATATATATTATTCTCCAATTAGAATAAAAAATAAAAGGTTCTCTTTAATGAATGTTCACTGGTCCAAAGCTGCTTGGGGATAAGCTTGTGAGTTGTTTTTAAGAAATTCTGACAACATTACATCTCCACTGAGAGAAGAAATTAATCCATTGGGTGGGGGGATGCCTTTCATTCTAAATCATTTTGAATTTAAGCAAAAAGGAATCTGTGATTGGTTTGGAAACAACTAAAGCACAGGAAATTCTAATCACCCAGATGTGATTCTAAGTACATTACATCAAATTCATAGATACTTCTTAAATTCTGTTTAAGTCAATAAAGTCAACCTCTGCATGCAAAAATTATTTCAAATTGTTTCATGTGTTGTAACCTCTGTAAAATTTCTCTTCTTATCTTAATGACTATCTACCAAAACGGTTTTGATTGTCATGTTTTTGTTTTGTCTTTTTTTTTTTTTTTTGTACTGAAGATTGACTCCAGGGGTACTCTACCACTGAGTTATGTCCCTAGTCCTTTTTTATTTATTTTTTTATTTTGAGACAGGGTCTTGCTAAGTTGCCTAGGCTGGCCTTGAACTTTTTATCCTCCTGCCTCAGTCTTCCTAGTCACTAGGATTACAGGCATTCACCACCACACCCAACTTTGCTTTGCTTTTTTTAAAGGACCATAATAAAAAAGAAAAACAGCAGATTCGTTTAGAGGTTAACAACCAACCTGACAGTTGAATGTAGATAAACATAGAATTGTCTATATTAGAAACATTTCCCTGAACTAACATTCCTAGAAGTTCTGGGGCACTTCTGGCAAAGCATAACTAATCATTTGAAAGCAAATAAAAGAGAAACCTCTCTCCTACATATTCACCAATACCAGCACACACGTCACCAAATTCCACAAAATTTCATATACATAAAAAATGATGGATTACTTGATTTTAAAACCAACCAACCCATCAATCAACAAAACCCTCTAAATACAGCAAACCCTCAGCATTGAATGACCTCATAGTTATCATCTATTAGAATTAATTGCAAAGTCCATAAAATAAAAAGTACACACAAATATGTATACAGACACTGTTAGAAATACTAAGAAAAAAAATGTGCTGTACATGGAGAGACAAGCCCCTTCATGGAGCTGACATGACACAGTGGGAGGCCAAGAAAAAAGATGAAGCTATACCCCAAATTAAGATAATTCTAAGAAGACAATACTGGACAGCTGCACCTGGCCAAGGAGAAATGGCAGGGGGCTGCAGGGTCCAACTGAAGCTGTTGAAAATACATGCTGTGGGATGTGGAATTGGCATGGCCTCACTGGGACCACCATCATGGAGCCCTAGCAGAGGTGATTGGCAGAAACAGGCAGCTACTGGAAAGGGGAGGGTAGATATCTGATATCCTCAGTTTCCATAGCCATGGCCTCTATAATGGTGGGGATATGCCATACTGGTATTAGTGGTGTTTGAAGAGGAGTCTGGTGACCAGGTGTATCTGACAAAGCTGTACCAGGGCAATAAAGGTGTGCTGTTTGGAGTCCCTGAGGCATTCCCCTGGCTCTTTAAGACCCACCTGCTAGGGTTTTGGAGTAGTCTAAGCCTTTGAAGACCATGGGTGTCCAGGTCCATGTTGGAGTATGTGTTCTTATGACTAGCTGGTAGGGATAAGCCTGTAATACAAAAGGCAAAGTTCATCTTGAGGCTGACCCCACTGAGGCCTTTGGGAAGGAGATAGATTTGTGACTAAATGATTTTGTGGCCCATACTCTTTGGGATGAAGGCTCACAAGCTTACCCAGAATAATGGAGGGCAGCATATAGTGAAAGCCCTGAGTGGGCCTGACCACAAAGGCTTCTCCTCAAACACCATCTAACAACTCAGACCAGACTCAGTCTACTCCCTCCACCCTATCCTGACTAACTACCCTGCACAGGGGCCCAGAGCAATCTCAACTGGGCCACCCAACTAGAAATGTGGGCAAATTTCTTCAATAAACACTCTGATTCAAAACAAACAAACACACTGGACAGAGTAACCTAGTCACTGGAGGAGAAGAAATGACATTAGTGGTAGCTCCAAGTCTCTGAGGGAATGATGTATAAATTGAAATTTTTCAGACAAGAGTCAGTAGCCACTTGGAGAAGGGGGCCTAAAGTGTCTGGATGGAAGTAACAGCCAGCAACTCCCCTGGCATGTCATGTTCTGGGTGCAGACAGAGGCCAGTGAGGCTGGAAGGGAGGTGCAGGCAGGATCCTTAATGGCCATCTTAAGGAGCTCCACCTTTATTCTGACTGCAGTGAAAGGCCAGTAGAAATTTTGAGGGGACCAAGTAATCATTATATTTTATAGCCTTCAAAGATCTCTTAGGTGGCTCTGTGGGGAATTGATTATGAGGACGGGCTGGAAGATCAAAGTGGAAATAAGAGACCAGTCAGGAACCTAGGTAAAAGTTGAAGGTGCTGTGGATTAGAGGAAACATGGAAAATCAAGAGAACACAGGTCTGCCATGCTGATGGTTGGGATGTGGAGGAAGTCTGGGCAGCAAAATTTCTAGGATGCGTTTTAGTGTCTGACTTGAGAAAATCAGTAGATGTTAGTAACATTTACTGAGATGAGGAGGCATGGACAAGAGCAGTTGTGAAGAGAACACTGTATTTTGAATATCTACCTAATTAAGGAACTATCATACATCCACATGGGGATGCCAGCAGGCAATGGGATGTGCGAGTCACGAACTCATGACAGGTGTCAAGTGTTACCAGCCAGACCTGCTCTGCCCATCACACAGCATGCAATCACTGAAGCAACGAGTTTTGCAAAATAGACTTTATTCAAAAGGCAGCCAAGCATGTGAAGATGGAAGAGCTAGTCTCAAATTCACCTCCCCAAAGATATAGTTTAAGGATATTTCTGGGCTGAGGTTGGGAAAAGGTGATTGGAGGTTAACCAAGAGCAGATTAAGTCTAGAGGGCTTAGTCAGGAACTATGAGCAGGTGAAAGGGTTAAATCTAGGGGGTTTAGTCAGGTTTTCCCTGGGTTTTATCATGACTGGAGGTAGAAAGTTATACAGAAGGATTTAAGCAATGAAATCAGATGAGATCACCTAGGAATGGAATATAGAAAAAAGAGGGCTCATGCTTTTCAGTATGTCAGCAGTTAGGTATTAGCCAGAGGTGGAAAAGCAAGCCAAGTCTGAAAATAGTCAGTGAGGCAGAAGGAAAACCAAGACACAAGCACAATTCTAAGCACTTCATTGTTTTAAGTTTATTTTACCCTGTGAGGTAAGTATTATTCATGGGAGGGAGCAGTCAATTTGGTCAGGTGTTCTAGAAAGGTGAAGTCAGTCGAAGATGCAGAGGGACAGCTGTGTGGGCAATGCTGATGTCACTGATAATGTCCCCAAGGGTGTTTAAGTGTTGAGACATTAACCTTTTGGAGTTTGGGGGTATAGCTCAGTGGTAAAGCATGTGCTTTGAATGAGAAGGTTCTGAGTTTGACCCTACTACCACGAAATAAAACAAACATTGCTTTAAAAAAGCTACAGTTACTTACAAATTATAAAATGCCTAAATACCAATTAAGTTTTTAAAAAAGAAAATAATTAATTAAAGACAACTTCTAAATAGCATTATGCCAATGTTTTTCAACTTCACTTTCACTTTGTCCTTCTAAAGGGCCTGGTTTAGACTACCTTTCCCCCACCCTCATGAACTTTTAATATTATAGATAAACTACACAGTTAACATTGCCAGAGAACTGGTCCCCGGGTGGACACCTAAATCTGGGATTCTCAGACGTCTTATAAAAAAATCATGTAGTATTTGCATTTAACCTACCCACATCCTCCTGCATAGTTTAAATTGTCTCCTGATTATTTATGATACATAATACGATGTAAATGCTATGTAAATTGTTGTTATTCTGTATTGTTTAGGAAATAATGACAAGGAAAAAAAACTGTAATGATTCAATACTGATGCAATTTTTTGAAATATTTTCAATTGATGGTTGGTTAAATCTGTGTATGCTGCTAACTATGTATCTATTTATGTATTATTGCCCTTTAGATGGCACAAAGTATAGTATCAAAGACCTTGTAACTCATCTCCCCAACCTTCTGGAAGTCAATTTTCACTCCCCTATGGATGTGACATCACCCAGGTGGAGAATGCATGCTTTATAATTATAAGCTATTTCTCTGTGTGACAGTTAGTTTTGCATTACTGAGACCAAAAATACCTGACCAGACCAACTTAGAGGAGGAAAAGTTTATTTGGGGCTCATGGTTTCCAAGGTTCAGTTCAAGGTCTGCAGAGTCCATTGCTCTGGAACTGAGATGAGAAGGAGCATCACAGTGCAAGAGCATGGCTCAGGACACAGCAGCTAGCAAACAGAGGAAGTGGGAAGGGACCACCAGGAAGGTGAACCCTTGTAGTGACCCACCTCTTCCAGGCACGCCCCACCTGCTTACAGTTGCCACCTAGTACAGTAGTCCTTTCAAATTATTAATCCATCAAATGGATTAATCCACTTATTAGATTATAACCCTCATATTCTAATGATAAGCTCTTGGGGGGATAACTTACATCCAAAGCATAACACTGTGTTTAGGGGAAATTATACAGTTCACTGGTCATTAGATTGGCCATCTAGTTTATTTTCCAACAGACAAATTTTTGAGAAGAAAAGTGGTATTTCTGGTGACTACTTTGGGTTAGGAAATGTACTAGAATATTCCAGAAAACTGGGATAGGTGATCATCCTACTTATCATGAACTCTGAAAAGAAATAAAGAAAATGTTAAAGAGAAAATTGACAATATATGATTCTAAAATGGACAGATAAATCTAAGACTTGGTTTCTCTAAAAAATGAACAAAAGGGTGAACATGGAAAATCTAATAAGGATAGAAAAAGAGAAAACAAAAAACAAATCAGAAGTTATAACAATAATATAAAAACATAGAAACAATGGGCTTAAAATGTATCATAAAATCTTATATAAGCTTTATAGTAAGAAATTTGAAAACCTAGATAAAAAGATAATTTTCTAGGAATGCATAAATTTTAAAAACTGAAAAGTAAAAAATTGAAAAGTAAAAAATAATAGTTATAGACAATCATGATAGAAATTTAAAATATTATCAATGAAATATTTTCAAAAAGAATTTTTGACCTACACATTCCTTTGAAAAAGAATTCTTTTAAATCCTTAAAAACACATAATGCAACTATACAACATGGTCTATTCCCAAGGTGAAAAGATAAGAGTTGTTTTATTCATTTTACGAAACCAACATAAACCTGATGCCAAACTTTTTTGTGTGTGTGTGTGGTGCTGGGGATTGCCCAGGGCCTTGTGTATTCGAGCCGATGCCAAACTTGACGAAGCTATTACACAATCAAGAAAATTCTCACCCAATCTCATGTATGAATATAGACATATACATCCTAAAGAAAATTGAGTGAATTAACATCTCAGCACAAGCTATTCAGTATGTAAGATTGAGGATGAAATCCACCTTGCTTCTCAGCACTAAGCTACACTCTGAACTTTTGTACTCAGTTTTAACACTTTTCTCAGTCACATGAGCAAAGAGTGGGAGAAGAATGTGATGCTACAAATCCTCCAAATTATGAAAGTTAAAAATGAGACAGAATATTAAGATATGGGCCTGGGAGAGTAGCTCAGCAGTAGAGCAATTGCCTTGCACAGGCAAGGCCTGGGGTTCAATACCCAGTGCCAGGGAAATAAATAAAGAAAATTGAGATGCGCTGAAAATAGTATGATCATTTATCAGTATAATAATGCTTAGGAAAGCTCTAAGAAGCTAGTATTTGCTCCACAACCATCAGGCCCTATAATAGCACATGTCCTAAAAGATATGATGGCAGTAATATTTCATGTTTTAGAAGAGATAAACCAATTATTTTAATCCATTATCACAAATGCCACCCATGTCAGGGTTGGTATAATGGAAAGATTATCCAAGAAGCTGGAAAACATGTTTATTTTCAAAGCTGTTTTGGTATAAAAATCTAAGACATGATTCACATTTTACCATCTTAATCATGATTCTTAGATTATTAATTGTACTTGGGCTGAAGAAATCTAATTCTAGCTAATGTTTTAAAATGTGTCATTCAAAGGACACTTCAACGTTATTTTTTCTCAATCTTATCTCTATTGATAGTTGCACCTTTAAAAAGTTAAATCTTACTTATTCCCCTTTGATTCCAGTACTAGTAAATTGTATAAAGGGGATGTAAGCCTGTTTACATTCATTTATTTTAAACTTGTTCAAATATCTGTAATTAGAAATGGATTAAGTTTTCTTTTTCAGTTTTTATTTTGAAAGAATTTAAGCCAATAAAAAAGGGACAAGAATAAGAGAATGTACACAGGTATCCCTTGCACCTAGATTGACCAAGAATTAATGTTTTGCCATATTTACTTTATTTGATCTTTTCTTATATTTTATATAAACACATTTTGCTAAACTACTTGAAAATATATTACAGACCTCATGATCTTTTAGGATGCACATCATAACCCTAATGATAGCCCTTTAGGTTAGTACAATATACTTAACAAATTCAGAAATATCAAGTGAAATAATATGTTCTAATATACAGTCCATTTTCAAATTTTACCAATCAAAATAATAATATAAATCCAATTTTCTATTTTTCAACTTTCATAATAAAGTGTTAGAAAACTTACAGACCTTAAATGTGGTTGTAGTACAGAACATTAGTGATCTTTTCTTAAAAAATATTTTGTTTTAGCTGTAGGTGGACACAATATCTTTATTTTATTTTTATGTGGTGCTGAGGATGGAACCCAGGGGCTCATGCATGCTTGGTGAGTGCTCTACCACTGAGCCACAACTCCAGCCCACATTAATGATCTTTACAATGAAAAAAGGAGATTGCAGAGTATGAGCTAATGCCCCATGAGGTGGACATTTGGAGAGGCTGCCTTAGGTGATTGGACATCAGATCTCAGTTCATCACTAAAAACCACAAAGGAAAACATCAAAATCAAAATACTACTATCATTATCAAACTTTGGGAAGAGAAGGAAAAAGATATTAGGAAGGAATTATGAACTGAATCCCCATTTTTAGAGGCAATCAATGTATAACGTCTGAAGTTGATAAATCAATGAACAGTACAATAAGAAAATACAGCCATCCCTCTAACACTGTGGTTTCATATTCCACAGTTTCAGTCATCTACAGTCAACAGAGTGGTCTGAAATATTAAATGAAAAAACACAGAGATAAACAATTTGTGGATTTTAAATTGTGCACTATTCTGATTGACCGGGATAAAACCTCCGGAGGTCTGGCTGCCCCACCCAAGATGTGATTCAGCCCTGTGCCTGGAGCATCCTTGCAGCATAGCTAAACACCTGTTGATCACTCAGTGGCAGTCCCCTTTATGAGATCTACTATTACAGATCTACTATCTCAGTGCTTGTGTTCAAGTAACACTTGTTTCACTTCATAATACCCCAATGCAAAAGAGCAGTGCTGCAAAGGAAGCACAATGCATAAAATAGGTAAGGACCATGGAGCTCTGGTCGTCTGTAGCATCACTACAGGGAAGACAGGAAAAAAAGAAAAAAGAAAAAAAAAACCCACTGTATATCTGAGGTTCAGACTATCCGGTTTCACACAGGACTGGTGGTCTTGCAACATATCCCCTGTGGATAGGTGGGGACTGTGCTAGCAGAATGGTCCTATCCTGAAATATTGATCTAGCTATTCTCTGCATTTCCCTCCAGATCTTTTGTGTCATCTGTACCTGAAGAGCTATTTCCCTTTCCCTCGCACCCTCCCCTAGTCCATATCAAAGGGGAAAACATATTAAAGAGGCAAATAGGAAATCTGAGGGTTTCTCTTCTTGGAGACCCCAGAACATAAAGAAAGGTGTGAGAGAAGACAAGGGGGAACAAAGCAAAAGGCAAAGGATGACATACCAAAGGGACAAAAGGGGATTGCCTGAGCAAGTTTGGAAAGCAGTGCAGAATGGACTTGGAGGATGGGTGGTCCCCCACTGTGCACTTCCCATGCCAACTCATTTCCTTAAGCAGCTGTTCTGGCATCCAGCCATCATGGGGGCCTGTGAGAATCCCACCTGAAAAAGGTACCTTCACCCCTGGCCAAGATGAACCTAGACTGGACCAGTAGGGAATTTCCCTACCAGAGAAGGTGCCTCCCTTCCAGGAGAAGGTGCCTCACCATTGGTGCTCATATTATTCAGTGCACTGTAAGTATCAGAAGAACTGAATAATTCTTTTTTTTTTTTTTTAAGTTAAGACTCTGGAGACAATGATTAGGAGAAAGTAGAAGCAGCATGAAGAATTGTTACTTTCTCCCTCAACAACCCTTCTGTACAATTCACTATATACATTTATTACTTATATAAAATTGGAGAGGGAGATTAAAACTAAGGGCTTTCATTACTGAATACCTACTATGAGCTGGCATTATGCTGGCTGCATTAAATGCACTTTTCTTACTTATCCTTCAAGAATTAACTATTGCATATGTAATGCCATAACCAGAGAGGCTGGCACTTTATCAGGAGGTCAACATTGATTTAATCAGTGGACTACTCAATGAGTGCACAAATGTTGCATGCAAAACTTCAAGAGGTTTCAGAACTACAATCTCCTCCTCCAGTCACCTTGCCATATATGATCATTCTGGCTGGATGGGATAAAATTGGTATCAACACTTTCAAAATTTTTGGTTTTCAGGAAAGAAAAGAAATTAGAAAATCCATCACACAATGATAATTTCAATTTCAATTTCCGTAGCCTCCCTCTGTCTTGGGAGTCCTCAGTCTCCAGTGGTTTGGAAGAGAGGAGGTTCATCCTGGCACTGAAAACCTTAAATTAGAGTGACTAAATGGAGACTTGGCATAGCACTTCTAAAAGGTTACCAACCTCTGCTCAGCTGCCTTTTCTACATCAACTCTCATGTGCAAAGAAAACCAGAATGTACAAGTTGCTGGGAAAGATACTTCCACATTTTGAAATGTACAAAAATCACAGGTGGTCTCTCACACTAAATTAGACTTTCAGGGTAAATCAATAGGGTCAGAAAGTGCACAAGACAATAAAGCTACAGACTAGACCAGTCGCTGCTAAATAATAAGTTATCTCTGCCAGGAACACAGTATAGAAAGTTAGAAAATAAATAGTGGAGGTCATTTTTCAAATTCATTCTGCATTGGCTATTTTAATTTGTACGGCTCTCTAAGAACCAAATACCCTTCATGGTAAACACTTGCTTCCAGAGATTCTCATTGGCAGGCTTCTATGTAAAGCAGGAAGAATGTTGCCTTATTGTACAATTATTGCAAGAATTTGCAGAGAGAGTATTGAAATCAAGCATTAATGAACTTTCAAAGTTCCATTTTCATTCAGCTCCTAAAATAAAAATCAAGTACAATTCATAAGTAACATCTATTGAACATCATGGATCAGATCCCATGCTGAGCACTTTATAGAAGGTCCCCAACTTATGATGGTTTGACTTAAAATTGCTTTACTCTATGATGATGAGAAAGTGCAACTGGGCAGTCAATCTGTTTTTCATTTTCAGTACACTGTTCAATAAATTACATGAAATATTCAACACTTTATTACAAAATAGGCTTCCGTTAAATGATTTTGCCCAATTTGGGGCTAAGGTAAGTGTTCAGAGAAGGTTTAAGGTAGGCCAGGCTAAGCAATGCTATTTAGTGGTTTAGGTGATTCAATTCATTTTTGACTTGATGTTTCCCACTTGTAATAGGCTTATCAGGATTTATCCCCATCATAAATCGAGGAGCATCAGTATATGCATGATTTCATTTATTGCTCAAAATAGAATTTTTGTTGATATGATTAAGAAATTGTCCCAATCAAGTGTTTGGAGCAAACACTTAGACTCAGGTATATATGCTCCAGAGCCATACTTCTTAACCACTGTGATACACTGTCTCATATACAGTAAGCAAAAATAAAATTCTACTATAAGTATTCAATTAAATCAGAAGTAGCAGCACAGGAACTAGGTATCTGGTATAGTTCACCAAGGTTTAAATTGCTTAGATACTAACCAATTTCTTCCTAGTAGATCATCCTATATTAAACAACCATTATCTTTTCTTCTCCTCTCCTTTGCCTTCTCCTCTTCCCTTTCTTTTCTTTTCCCTTTTTCTCTGTCTCTTTCTCTCTGTCTCTGCACACATACACGCAACCAGACTTTCTTAGTATATAGGTAGTAAATAAATTCAATAATGATTATAACAACAGTAGCTTCTTGAGTGCTTACTATTTTAGTCATTCTTTTTACTGCTATCACCAAGAACAATTTGAGAGGAGGAAAATTCTATTTGGAGGCTCATGGTTTCAGAGGTCTCAGTTCATAGACAGTGGACTCCATTCCTCTGGACTCGAGGTAAGGCAGAACATCATGGTAGAAGAGTGTGGTGGAGGAAAGTGGCTCAGGACATGATGATCAGGGAGCAGAGAGAGAGAGAAACTCCACTCCCCAAGGACAAAATATATACCCCAAATGCCCTCCCTCAATGACCCACCTCCTCTAACCATATCCTATGGGTCTTCAGTTACAACCCAGTTATTCCCTATCATGGGATTAATTCACTCTTTGGGTTAAGGCTCTCATATCCCAATTATTCCATCTCTAAACCTTCCTGCATCGTCTCACACATTAGCTTTTGGGAAACACCTAGTATATAAACTGTTAATACTTAGCCCTACATGAGCCAGGTACTGTGCTGGAAACAGTGTGTATTATCTTGTTTAATCCTTAAATCCACCCTAAGGGTGGGCATTATTTCTTTTTATCTAACTCCATTTCATGGAGGAGGAAATGGATGCTCAGGAGTATTGGATAACGTGGCCAAAGACTCAAAACTAAGAAATAGAACAGTAAGAATTTGAATCCACAACTTCTATCTCCCCAAATCACTACCTACTGCACAACCATTGCTTCCCTGGATTATGGCCGAAATAAATCAGACAGGCAAAGCTTCATCAATGTGTGCTGCCACCCACCCTGCCTCACCACCCAGGTTTTGCTGTCTCTTCCTCCTGTCTTGCTTTACACAATTACATTTGACTACAAATAGGACATCCTAATACCAACCTGTCTCTTGGGTCAGGGGTCCTAGCAGTGTGGAAAGCCCCTGGGGAGCCCTCTAGCACAGGGGTGAAGAGCAGGGGCTCTGGACACAGGCGGAGCTCTACTGGAAGCCTGGTTTTGCCACCTCTTATCAAGGACCTTGAGAACTTGACTACCTGATGTGGGCTTAATTTTTCTCTTCTATTACCCTAGGAAATAGTGAGAGCCCACAATGAATCAAGAAGAAATCCATCATAGTCACTGCACTCATTCAGAGGACAAAGAAAAACAACTGTATAAAATAATATCGTATGTTTGGTGGTGATAAGAAGGATAGAGGACATTAAAGCAAAATACAGAGGCAGATAAAGCAGGAAGAGACAGTAGGGGGGAGCGGACTTTTATAAGGTGTGTCCAGGGAACTTTTGCTTAGAAAGTGAAGGAAGAAGACCCCTCTAAAAAGAGCAAAGGAGAAAGTCATGACTACATCTTAGAGAAGACTATTCCAGGCCAAAGAACAACCAGTTCAAAGGCCCTGTAGCAGGACAATTGTTTGCTCAAGAATAGCAAGGGGGCCAGTGTGCCTGGAAGGAGGGAAGCCAGGGAAAGGGCATGAGGTGCGGTGGGGGACAGATCCCACTAAGATGCTGGCTTTCACTCCCAGTAAGATGGGGCAGATTAGAGAATTTTAAGCAGAGGCATGATTGGATTTGCCTTCAAAGGAAAGGAACATTTGATGAAGATAACTTATACAAAACTCTTGGCATAGTGTTTGATGAAAGATATTGTGCTATTACTTTTATCATTAGAAATGCTATTATAAAGAAGAGCAATTTATTATACCACACTAGGGTTTCCATGGAACTTGCTGTCAACATCTCTAGATAAAAGCTAAGCCAACACCTAAGAGGCTCTGTTTACTCTCTGCTTTTCTGCTCTTTTTTCATTCATTCTCTTATCTCTTTTCTCCCCCACTTCCTCTCAACTCTCTGTGCTCTCTCTACTCCTCCTTAATCTTTAGCTTCACTTTCTGAGGAAAAGGAATTCAAAAAGCTTTCTTGAGGTTAGTCAGCAAGCTTGAAAATGGGAAAGCCATGAGGCAAACACCAGCAGTGTCTCCTCACACCTGGCAGAACAGGAGCCCAAGCCCAGGAGCAGCAGGGTGGTGCCAGTGTGTGATGCAACCACTCTTTCTTTTTTGGGGGGTACTGGGGATTAAACTCAGGGACACTCCACCACTGAGTCACATCCCCAGCCCTATTTTGTATTTTATTTAGAGACAGGGTCTCACTGAGTTGCTTAGGCCCTCACTAAGTTGCTGAGACTGGCTTTGAACTCGTGATCTTCCTGCCTCAGCCTCCCAAGTGCTGGGATTACAGGCGTGCGCCACCGCAACCAGCTGCAACCACTCTAGTTCACACAGGACCAAGGACTGGCAATCAAGCTCAGGGTTCAGCACAAACTGGTTGCAGATTAATCAACTTTCCCTTGTCAACCAGAGCCAAGGATCCTGAGGGATTAAGAAGACAGACAGGTAGGACGTGGTGGGGCATGAGGGTAGAGAAGAGCTGATATGGTGTATGACAGAGGGAGTCACTGAAAGAGACTAGGGTGATCCCAATAAAGGGTCTTATAACTCATTCTCACAGTGTGTGCTGGGAAAGAAACAAATGGGAAACCTCCAGAAAACGATATTTAGTTGACCATTTTGTATACCAGCATGAAACTTGTTTCTTCTGCACATTTTCTCATTTTAATCTAAAAACTGTGTAAGGCATAGCCTGTTCTTCCAGATGTAGCCATTTTCAAAATTCTTAATCTTTCTTCTATATCTCCTGGGAGGTGGGGGACCAAGAGATATAGCTTAGAAGAGTAGAAATGGCATTCACTGAGTACCTGCTCTGTGCCAGTTACTCTTCCAGGCACTGGAACAGAATCCTCACCAACAGAATAGATGAATTCAGCTCCTTAAAGAGCTCACAGTTCATGGGTGGGGTGCAGGGGTTTGGATGTGAGTTCATACACTGGAAGTTTAGTCCTCAGAGGTGATAGAACTTTTAAGAGGCAGTGCCTACCGGAAGGTGCTTAGGTCATAGGGGCACTTTCCATAGCAAGGATTAGTGCTGGTCTCATGGTGTGAATTTATCAAAAGAGCAGGTCTTTATAAAGCAAGGCCACTGTGTGAGCATGACTCCTAGACCACACAGCATACTCCCTTTCTGCTTCTCTGCCATGTTATGCCAGCACTGTGCTGTTTGGACCCTCCAGCCAACAGAAGTGTAAGCCAAATAAACCTCTTGATAACTTACCCAGCCTCAGGCATTTTGTTATAGCAACAAAATGGACTAATAAAAGGAGACAAACCAGATAAATAAGTAAATTGGAGAGTATGTCAGACATTAGTAACATCAAGAGAGAAAAAATAATGCAGGGAAAAGGAACATAAAATGTAGGCAAGGAGGCAAGAGAACCAGGAAAATTCTCTTCAGAAGCATAGGAATGAAAATCTCCTCTTTAGACCAGGTGAACTTATAAATCAAACTCTCTCTTTGTAAACACATGCCTTTGTGTCTTCCCAGGATAGCCAGAGTGAAAATTGTCTCCATTTCTGACCTGTAATAATACACCTAGTTGCATTTTGCCCATCAGGTCTCAGATTAAATTTCAGGAAGGTTTTCCCTGGCTATTCTATCTAAAGTTGGTTCCCTCATCCTCTGCTGATCTTAACTCTTTATATCAAGGCTGTTTCCTTCAGAGCACTTTCAACAATTTGCAATTTAATTGCATACTGTGTATTTGCATATTTGTCTCCCCACCTCATTTACATTATGAATTCCACAAGTCCCAGGAGAGGGTCTTGTCTCAGATTTGTTCCTCATCTGAAGCTCAGCTCAACGCCAGGCACCTAGTGATGCCACAACACTTTGATGAACAAATGAATGAATACACCATCTGAAGCAATTCTCCTACCTGCCTTAATTCCTCTGTAAAGACTTGTCTTACAATTGCTTTTCAGTAGCACATTTATCATACAAAACCAGAGAATCCTGCTATTCCATGCCATTAACACACTTTTGAGGCTTTAAAAAAATAAAAGGCAAAGATTATCAAAGGACTTTGGAGCTAGAAGGCCGTGTTTGGTCCTCACTCCCCCTTTGTACTCTGTAGGGTTTTGCTTTCGATGTGAAGGAGAAGAAAGGAGAAATACCATAGGAGTCTGTTCTGACCTTGCGGGCAGGGGAGGCTGCATGTGCACCAGCATTTGACAGGCCACAGTTCCAAAGAGTTTTTCTAGCTGTTCATCCTGGCCGCATGCCTGGTTTATTTCTGGTTTGGACTACTTTCCTGAGCTTTCTAGGATACAGATTCAGCTCCCACGGAACTCACAGAACATGCTGATCTGACCTCTTTCTATTTTCCTTTCTCCAGATTTGGAGTTTCCCGTCTTGCTTGGCCTTCCTATACTTTCCTCTTATGGCTCCTCCAGGCTGCGGAGGCAACGGATACTGAAGTGCAGGTTACAGAGGGAGGTTCTGTCACTGAAGCAGTGGCGGAGCTAAAGATGTCCATTTTGTTTTCATTACTATGTATATAAAAAGGGAACGCTTTCCTACTCAGACTATTCTGGAAAAATTTCATTCGTCTTATCAAAAAGTAGAGAAAGACAGCTTAGAGAAACTCATTTAGGAACAAAAAAGGTCTCCTATGATAATCAAATTAATGAGAAAAGAAAGACTTTCATCTAAAAATGAATATTCCAGCATAAAGGAAAGAATATGCACACCTCTTCCCTCGCCTGGCCTTGCCTTGGTCATTCTTAGAGGTACAGAAGGCATTGAAAGAGTTCCTGAAAACTGAAGTGTTAATGGATGTATAGACAGGCCAGCTCTTGACCTTGAGAGCCTTCTGGGTGCCCCACAGTCTGAGCCTCCTTTAATCGCACCCCAGTTTTCAGGGAAAGTCCTGCTCTTGAACACAAAAGCCATGAACAACAATTTAGCATTTTAATTTCCTTAGCCTGTTATAAAACAAACAAACAAACAACAACAACAACAACAAAAAAAACAGACCATTTCACCACCTGCCTTGGAAAAAGCAGCATATGGATAATATTTCAAATACTTCAATTTCATCCTTTGGCAGAGCTTTGATTCTTTCTGGAGGATCAGTTGCTGGCAAGGCTGGACCAGAGGCCATCCTAAGTGCTTCTCACTGGATCTTGGCCAAGGAGGGGTTGAGGTCTTGAATTCCTTGATGAATTGTCTCTTAGAATGGCTGTATGCTCCGGTGAGAGACCTTCTCTGAGTCTACCTGGCTGGTGGGGAGTGCCCTCCTGGACATGGAGGTATGAGGGCCACAAAACCAGCCCTCTCCCTTCAGCACCACCTGAAGCTGGACTATGAGAAAGGCACACATAGAATCACCATCAGCTCCATGCTGGCAAAAAAAATTGGGCTCTGTGCATGACTTCCAGGGCATTGGCCAAGTACCTTGTTACTCTTCACTTTAGACAAAAAAATAAAAGTTACCCTACAGGTTACTTGTCAGGCCCACAGAGGTACTCTTAGGGACCACAACAGTGATAACTAATATTAGCATAGTGCTTTGAGGTTCAAAGGACTTTGTGGATATTGCCCAAAATTCTCACCACAGCCTGGTGAGGCAATTCTTACTTATCATTATCATGGTAGGGCCCTCTCTATTCTTTTGAGTCTCTGAAGTCTCGTAAGTCAGAGCATGTGTTCTTGCTGTTTCCTCTAAGAACACTCTTCCTTTAGATATTCACATGTCTGTCCTTCTCATTTCTTTCCAGCTTTTACTAAATGGCACCTTATTCCACAATTCTCTGAATGCCTCATAAGAAACAGCCACAGAATCCAGCTTCCTTACCCTGCTTCATTTTTTTTCATAACATTTATCACTTATATATCATATTTATCTATGTTTTTTTTGGTAGCTTATTATCAGTCCCCTGCCACTAGATTAGAAGAGAAGCTTGGTCTGAGTTCACTAATCTATCCAAAGTGCCTAGAATGAGGGACACATAGTTGGCACTCAACAAATGTTTGTTGAATTAATGAATTAATTAATTAATGCTCAAGGCCCATTTTATAGTGGGCAAAGCCTTATTTTGCAGTGATAAATTCAAGAGAAAAAATTATTTTCTCAGTGTATTAGTTTTCTATTGTTGCAATAGCTTAGTACTATCAACTCAATGGCTTAAAACAAAACAAGTCTTAATCTCATAGTTACAGAGGTCAGAAGTATGAAATGGGTCTTACTGGGCTGAAATAAGGTATCAGGTGACTGTTCTTTCTGGGGGCTCTAGGAACAAGTCTCTCTCCCTGCATTTTCCAGTTTCTAGAAGTTTCTCAAGTTGCATAGCTCAAGCAAGGCCCTTTCCTCCATCTTCATTCCATTGTCACAAACAGCATCATAGCCTCTTTAAATCACTGACTCTGATCTTCCTGTTTCCACTAATAAGGACCCATTTAGCTAATCCAGGATGATCTTTGCTTTTCAATATCCTTGAGTTTTTCACATATGAAAATCCAGAGATTAGAATATGAGCATTTTGGGGACCATTACTCTGTCTACCACCCTCAAGGTCAAACAGCAGACCTAATAGATAGCAAAGCTGAGCCCATATTGTGAGTTAGGCTTCCAACCCATGGCCAGTTCATCAGAATACAGGGAAATGAAGACTAGGATGACCCTGATGGCAGAATGGCAACCAATGACAACGTCAGACCTCTCTGAGCAGATGACAGTGAATGGACACCATTCCAATATCTTGTAAACTCATCTTATTCCTATCCTGGGCATATATCCCAAATGATAATACTAGATAACCAGATGTGATTCCAATATGTAGTTATCTGTTGACAAATAGAATCCAGACCTGGACCATTTCTTTGGTTTAGACTCACAAGCGAAAGTGTTGCAGAATAGGGTTTCTCAAACTCAGCACTATTGACACTTTGAGTCAGATAATTATTTGTTGTGGGATTTCTATGAATTTTAGGATATTTAACATTTCTTCCCAAGTTATGACAACTAAAATGTCTCAAGACATTTATAAATGTCCCGTGGGGGGAGTAATCACTCCAACTAAAACACCACTGCTATATAGGAATCAGACCCACCCTTGCCAAATGCTCCAGTTCCAGAGCAGGGGGCAGGGGCAGTCAACCCTCACTGTCCAAGAATCTAGCATTAGCAGAGTCTTTGTCTTTTTCTACATTTAGGTGCCTGTCATTTACAATACAGGATTTTGGCTGAAAGACATTTGGCTGCACCAAGCATAAAGTGCTTTCCCATCCTGCTGGCAAAACATAATTAACCAAATGACAATGGCTTTCACATACACATTGATTCCTGTAATTTCAAGTCTCTATTACTAGATAAATCAACAGCTGAATTATATTTATCAGCAAAAGCCTCCTCTCCTGGCACACTTTTTGTTAAATATATTAATCCTACAAGAGTAATACTTTCCCCCGGCTTTGCAAAGCAGTTCACCCATAAAAATGTTAATAGCCACAACATCATTTTCAGTATGCTGCTCCTCTATTAGCTATGCTGGTCCCCCACACGGGGCAGCTGTTGGCTTTTCTAACTATAAGGTGCAATATAGAACACAGCAGCTCCATTGAGGACCATGTGATTCAGGCGCTGCCAGAGGAAGCTTTGTAATGCTTTGTGACTGCAGATTCCTTGTCTAAACATGTACCACCCAACTGGCCCCTTTGAATAGGTAAGTCTGGGTCAGAGGAGATGGGAGGGTTAATAACACCCCATCTCAGATTCTAGGGGAAGTGTTTACTACAAAAGTGTACAGGAAGTGGCCCAGACCCAAGGGTCTCCTGTCTTTGTCAATAGGCTCATTAGTATTGTTTAGGGTGGGCCTTTTCAAACCAAACAAATCCTCTAGCAATCTTGTTAAAATGCAGATTTTGATTTGGTAGATCTGGGATGGACCCTGGGATGCCACAGTTCCATCAGGCACCAGGTTGATGGTGGCTCACAGGACACACTGTAGGTGTCAAGTATTAGACAACCTACTTTTATCCCATTTACCCTTTAGACTGCTCAGAAAGGCCTCTTCCCAATAGGAGGCCACCTCTGAATGCAAACCACTGGTTCACTGGCTGCACCTTGCACAGCACCAGAAGTTTTGTACTGCCTCAGTTACCTTGGATTCCAGACCCAGTGAAGAGATATTTTCTGACTTCTTTCTGTGTCACTCTGATTGCACAGTAGCTCCTGCCATTTGTTAGCATACACACCTGGCCGTCCTCTTGCCTCTAGGCCAGCAGCTCCAGACTCTGGAATCCTGCAGGGACTGGGCCAGCATCCAGTTGCTGACACAGCAGCCAGAGAGCACTTGGGGAATGTGCTCAAGACCAAGGGGGCTCAGCTTGGCCTTTGCTTAAGCAACAGGAGGGGATGGATCTGGGATAACAGAGAGCCCAGAGATTAGAGGCTGGGCTCTGCATGAGGGACCTGTCATCCCTCCAGCCTGAGCAGATTTGAATAATTGGGGCTGAGAGGCAAATGCAGATGTCCTCTTGGGCCTCTGAAGTGAGCCTGCCTGGCTCCACTCTGCCAGCACATGAGCTCATCTGGAGGAAGCCCTGGCTATTTGCTAATGCAGCTGCTGTTCACAAACACCCCACAGATGAAAAGAGGAGGGGGAATAACTAAGAATCCCTAGGTATGGCAGTGCCAGGAGGATTTCTGCCTAGATTGGGGGAGATGCAATTCCCGAATCACTTCTCACAAGATCTCTCTTTCTATCCTTGACCATGTCACTCAGCTGCCCCTGCCTTATATTTTTCTTGTCAAATATTGAGTGATAAAAGAGGTCCTCCTAATCAAGGTGCTGGGGGAATTTGTCCTGTATCAAAATATGGGCATTTAGCAAGGGGGAAAACTTGAGATGCTGCCACAGCCCTCACTACTCATTAGTTGTTTTATTCTAGACTAAGTCATTTAAACTTCTAGTGACATAATTTCCTTACCTATATTATGGGGTTAATATCTCAGTGATTATCTTATGAATTTCTAATGAAGATCAAATAAGTATACAACTGTGTTGTAAACTGTGTAATGTTCTGAGATCCCATCAATGATAAGGAATCATAGGGAATATTACAGGCATTGTTTATATCACAAATGTACACAAGGATTTGGAATTGGAGACCTCTAGGCTGCTAGTCTTGGGATTCACTTATACACTAAATTCAAGAGCATTCCAGGACAATCATTAAGGAAAAGCAAATCTACACAATATGAAGAAACATGTTTTGGGTCAAAGTTCTATTTTTCAACAAGTAATTGAAATGATGCCAAAAAAATTCAAGATCACCACGCTCTACCTTGCTTCCCTCATGTAAATGCAATCTACCTTGTGTTCTTCTTGGTAAGCTAATGGCACTCTGAGGAAATCCACAGTGAGAAACTGCAGCTTCCTCGGGCCTTCTCAGCCTGCTCACGCATTTTAATCTTTGCCTCCTGTCAGAAAGGCTTTGAGAATGTGACCTGCCCTCCAGACTTGCTTATTATCCTTCCCAGAAATATGAGTCCTTATTAAAATCCATGTAGTCTGTGCAGCTCTGGCACTGCTGGCTGAGCCCAAATTGGAAAAATGAAAATAGCAAGCAAGAAGAGGAAACAATTTTACATGGTTCTTTTTGGATCAATAAAATTAATGACATTTATCAGGAACAAGTCACTCCTATTCCAACATTGTTACAGATATGTGGTCAGTCAACTTAGCCTGCTGGGGTGTTTTTTTTTTTTTTATTGTAACAAGCATTACTTGAGCATCTGCTATGTGCCAGGCAATGTTTGTAAGTGGAAAACACAACTGGAAAAGGAAGTTCTAAAACCCTCAACTGATTGCTTGCTTGGTCTTTGTTGTGTAGGTTTCAGGCAGAGTTCAACTCCCAAATGATTTTTAAAGCAAGTAGATGCAACTTTATCTAATAGTGAAAAACACAGAACGTTCTAGACCAAACAGTCAGTGGAGGACTGTATGAGATTCACTTAAGCACTTCGAAAGATTTGGAATAATACTACAAATATAGGTAACTCCTGCATGTGCATTAGAATACTTGTGCATCTTTTTAAATATACTGTTTCTGGGGACCCAGACCAGCCTGTGAATCTATAGTTCTCAGAGTATGTTTCAGGACCAGAAGCAGCAACACCATCTGGGGACATGTTACAAATGTAGAATCTCACACTGACCTCAGATCTACTGAATCTGAAACCCTGAGGCTGAAGCCAGCAAGAAGTTTTCACTAAATCTTCAGGTGAATCTGAACATGTTAAAACTTGAAAAATCACTCCTCTAAGTTACATTTTACAAGAATTCAAGCGTTCTTATAGGAGTCTATCAGTCAACAAAGGAAAGAATTATTGTAATTTATTGTCTGCCAGTTGTGAGATTACCAACATGATAAGCAGTTCTAAACTCTCTCTAAACTCTGCTCTTATACCAGTGGAGACTCATAATGAATATTGGTGAAGCACACTTTTGTGATTGGCTATTTCCCTTCATTTGTCCAATATTAATTTATACTTCTCACATGGCACCCTTTTTTGGATGCATATATCTTTTGTTTCCTCCTGGAATACACTCTTCATATGGCACACTTGCAGTAACATGGAAAAACAACTATATCCAAAACTAAGAAGCTATTTGTTATTGTATGGTATTATGGTTTCCACAAAAGTAAAATATGAATGGAGAAGTCTCAGGGATGGATAATTAACATAATCCTTGAAATAAAAGCACATCCCTAAGAGTTCAAATTTACGATGTGTATTTAGATAAGTTTAGAACATCAATAACAGTGCAGATGAGATAAACATGGATTTGGCTGCCCAATGCTGGAATAAGACTGGTTTTAAACACATGCAATTCCACCATATGGAATCATCTTTGATGGAAAGAGAGCTTCTTATTAAATTAATTCATGAAGAGGCAATAATGCTTAATGGTTAATAGTTCAGATTTTAGATCAGATTGCTTATGTTCTTCCACCTAATGGTAGTATAATCTTGAGGAAATTAATTAGTCTCTGTACCACAGTACCTGCCATAGAAAACAATACCTACCACAGAACATTTTTGTGAGAAACATGAGTTCATAAATTAAAAAATACCAGTAAGCACTTGATACCACTTAATTACCAAAATCATTATCATAGTTTCTGTGTATATATATATATATATTTGAAATCTCCTATTGTATCCAGTCTATGGTTCAAGTATTTCTTGACATAAATTGATAGATATTTTTGAAAATCTTAGAAACCCTATGACACAAAGAGAGAAGTGAAAGGAAGCATGGGTAAATGAGGACCACCAGGTTCCCTGGAAAATGAAGCAAAAAATATTTTTTTCATTAAATTTGATTATTAAAAAAATTCAAGTGATAGTTGAGATAAATTGGTGTCTATCAAAACTATAATTATAAGAAGGTAGTGATATTTGAACTAGATTATAGACTTAAAAATCGACTCTTGAGATTAGAAAGGATCTTGGCAAGCACCTATCCCACATCAATTTGAAAATACATATGATAGTATCCCTGCGAGCCTTGGTGCAAATACTTCCAGTCTTGGGTACTATTTGACATGATAGCATATTCTGATTTTGATGCATATTCTGAGTTTTAATGCCCATAAAGTTATTACTTATATTGAGTTCAAATCTGCCTTTGTACCTTTCAATCACTAGCCTACTTCCTGTGGTTTTTATGAAATGCAAATCTTGTTAAGTATTCTTACCCATCAGACACACCATAACTTAGGAGAGTCACATAACATAACTTAGAAGAACCCTAAGATAAAACTCATCTTAGTTTCTCTTAGGACTGAAATAAGCAGTGAAATGCACACATCCTAGAATATTTTGGGATGTCCTCATCCCAAGTAGAGGCACCACTGGAAGGAAGGAGATGAGGAAAGGAACTTGAGATACAAAGAGGGTCTGAACTTTCGAGATCTTATGGTTATGTACAGGGAGAAAATTCTATGCACAAGGAATGGAAAAATAATAATTATATATATAATATATATGTATATAATATATATATGTATATAATATATATGTATATATGTATATAATATATATGTATATAATATATATAAAATATATATATTTATATATATATAAATAATAATTATATATATGTCTGCATATACCCCTTGGTGTTCTAGAAACAGGGGCTACACTAAGAACTTAGAACCCCAAAAGAAGGCAATTAGAAAAGGTCTATTAGGTGAATAGTTCAACAGGCAAATGAGGGGAAGAGCAGGCATTTGAAAATTCAGAAACATATGAAGCATTTTGTGAATTTTAAAATTCACAGTGACTCAAAATGGCCCAAACATTGAGCACCACAGGGAGAGTGTGAAAGAGAGATGAGCCTGGAAATGTGGGCAGATATCTGCAGAATGAACAGTCTCAAAGACCATACGTGGTTAGACTCACAACACAGGCTGTATCTTATAACCAACTTCCACTACCTCGTGAAATGCCATTAGCCCTGAAACACTTAATACAGCCTTTGCATGGGAAAACCCTGGCTCATCACAGCCTTATATCTTTCCAAGAAAGTGCTATCAACTTTGTCCTACAGAAGGCAACTTAGAGCTTGGTGAAGTTAAGTACCTTATCTTAATCTGAGCACTATGGATGCACCTGGGAAAATCGATCTCACAATTTGCCAAGCTCTAACTTCTCTAATTGTTTCCCTGTCCCTTTCCCAAATTAGAAAACCAGAAAAAAGGAATTGTTAGATAAAGAAAGTGCAACATGACTCACAGCTTCAGTGAAGAGGAATTAATGGAATGCAGACTCCAGTTGTTGACAGGTTAGTGATGAAAGCCCAGAAGAGCACTCTAGCAGGTTCAGCTCCCATAAGACATCTGAGGCAAGTGCCTGGTCCCTTTTGGGGATCCCCATTGTCATTAACCTTAGTAAGCTCCATTAAAAACACACAGTTGGTGGAAGATACTCTGCCCACGCTGACACACTGCCATAGAATTAACACTGGGTAAGAGAAATTGTGAGTACAAGGAAATTTATAACATTAATGACTTTAACAAATCTGAGCTGATTAACAGGATGCCATGAACTGAAATCCTTGTGTTCCAATCAATCGTCCAGGAAACTTCATGAAAGCACACTTAATGGCAGAAAAATCCATGAGCTAGTCTAGGTAGCTCTCTTCAAAAAACAGAGGAATAATCAAAAAAGACACAAGGCACTGACAAATAGAGAGGTTATTATCCAGTAAGTATTAAGTTACCACTCTTTTTGGTAAATAAACATCTACATTTACATTTATATTCATTCACCATAAAAGGAGTCTTTGGAACAAAGGCCCACTGGAGATACAAGCTCAGCAGAGCAAACTCTGCCCTAATCAGTTGAAGATGGAAGAAAAAATGCAGAGCAGGAAACTTTTCATACAAGAACTGTTACCAGAAAACAGAACTGCAAGCAATGGGTGAAAAGAATGGCTTGGTCAGATGAGGAACTGATGGCAATCTACCTGGTATTTAAATAATCAATTTGCGGAACATTTAGTAAATGGTGCTTATGAATAAGAAATAATTCTAATGAAGTAACATTTGAGCAAGAAAGGGGGAACAAAGGTTCTATTGGATCATTTCTTAGTTGAAGGATTAAGGAAGCATTTGGGTGGTTGCACATCCACTGAGTGGTTGCAAATTGAAACACATCTAGATACAGCCCTCTCGGCATTGGTTTGCCCAATTAATTTTCCTTAGCATAAGCTTCTCCTCATAAACCACAGACACCATCCACTTCTTTTTCATTCCTTTTCCACTGCTCATTAACAAGTAATCTTTCTTTAAAGTATCAAACTATGCAGTTGTTCATCTCCCCCTAGTAATCAGGTGATACCACTGAATAACTGATTGACAACTTCAGTGGTCAAATTAACAGGGTCATGTGCCAGTAGAGTCAGGTCATTATCACAGCTCTGCTAGGAATCAGTAGTATCTACTGGTACTCACTATCCACTTTTACCTTCTCTACTCCTCCCCTGATTCTGCTTAGCAATAGGAATCTAACAACTACGTATCCTAGACTTTTTTGCCACTAGAGTATTTGGTGCCAAGCAAATTTTGCCAATGGAATGCAATACTGCAAAATATGAAATGCAGGTGATGGAATCAATCTTCCTGCAACAATGGTGGCTGAAGGGTGGCTCCTGGCCATTGTGAGATTTGCAGCATTTTCACTGACTAGACACCAGAATTGTTATATAGAAAAATTGACACTCTCAGGAACCTCCTGCCATTTGAACTTGAACAAATGGTTTAATTTCTTTGTCTCTTGGATTACTCACCTGTAAATTGTGTGATAATAATGGTACTTATTGCATAGTGTTGCTTTGAAGACTGCATATCTGGCAAGATGTTACCTGTTACTGCTTCTCCATATAAACCACTTGGAAGAGTGCCTGACACAGAGAAGTATTCAGCAAGGGTTAGTTAAGATAGTGATAACTGGGGACTTATAGGGTCTAGCTACTAAAGGAAGAAATTTGACGTCAGAAGACAGAAGACAGCTATGTGGCATTTAACGAATTATTTAATTTCTTTGGTCTTCATTTATTTAATATTTGTGATTGAAAATGGAGGATATAGTCAGATAATCAAGACAATGTGATTATTTAATAGATGTGATAATATGTCTATGGACTTTGGAAAATACAAAGAACTATACAAGTGTGTATAATTATTAGTTATAATAAAAAGTGCCAAATAGTTCACAGGAAAAAGCCACAGCTGCTAAGTAGGAGAATCCGGGGTATGGTTTACATGTGAGGTGACCCCAAAAGCTCATGTGTGAGACAATGCAAAAAAGTTTAGAGGTGAAATGATTGTGGATTATGAGAGCCTTAACCTTGGGCTTAATCCACTGATATGGGTTAACCAGGTGGTAAGTGTAGGCAGGTAGGGTGTGGCTGGAGGAGGTAGCTCACTGGGGGCACGCCTTTGGGGTGTATATCTTGTCCCTGTGAGTGGAGCTCTCGCTGTCTGCTTCCTGGTGTCCATGTCTTGAGCTGCTTTCCTCCACTCCACACTCTGCCATGATGTTCTACCTCACCACAGGCCCAGAGCTATGTAGTCGGCCATCGATGGACAAAGACCTCTGACATTATGAGTACCAAATAAACTTTTCCTCCTCCTATTTTTCTTGCCAGGTCTTTTGGTCATAGCAACAAAAAAGCTGACAAAAAAAAGGCAAACCACTGTGGACAAAAATGATGATCTCTACTGGGTTTTGAGGAATGAGTCCATATTCTACGTGTAAAAATGTCATATAGAAAATTGCCAGTTTGAACTAAGACACCACAGTGAGGAACTGAAGGGCAACATAAGATATATTATTATTTTCCTAACATCTTTGTCTAGCATTTATGCCACACATGCTTTGAGGAACAGTTAAGGAAAGGGATGCTAAGTGAAATCTCCTAATTGACTTTCTGCATAGTTAACATCACTTACAGAGAAAAATGGTTATGGGGGCAGGATGCATTGAAAAGAGAAGGCTCGTGGGCATGATTATGTAGCCTACAGAATTCAAGATGCATTCTTCTGTGTTAAAAGCAAAAGAGAAAAAAGAATGCTTCCTACCAGCATGAAAATGTCAAGGTGGCTCAGATGGGGAATATTATTTTGTTGCCACGATTCCTGTGTTTTTGTCAACATAAGAATTTTTGACATAGACACATCACTCACTGAAGAGAAGAATGACCTCGTGTTAGGTGAGTCCATTCCCAAACTCCACAGAGGGATAATAACAACAGGCTGAGGTTATTAATGAAAAGGAGAATTATAATGATCATGCTGGTCTGAGAAGTAAGTAAGCATATTGACCACAGGCCTTTGCACTAAAAAAAATAAATAAGTTCTGGAGATGATGAGGGCAATTGGAGTCAGCTCATATTCATGCGGCGCCGATGGATATCAAAGACAAAGCTGCCTCTTTGAAGTAGATGTTCAAGAAAGAAACACAAGGGCTATTTGGCACACAGCTCAGCACCTAAAACTTTGCCTCATTTTTATCCTCAGTGGATTTCTGACAAACGATGTCAATTTCCACCTAATTTAAAATCAAGAGCATATATTACCATATCCCACTAGTTCTTCAATTTAGGAAAGCCAACATTTTCACTCTGAAATGCTGTCCTGAACACATCCTGTCTGAAAGCTCATATTATTTCAAGAATACAGGGTTAAAAGGCTCAGTGCAGCCAGGGATGAAACAGAGTTATCAACCACACTGCTTTTGAAACAGGGCTTAAGTAACTCTGAACAGCACCATTTCTTTTGAAAAATGTAGGGAGAGAAATATGAGGTCAATTCATCAGCAAGATGCCAAGAATGGCGTTGTTGTGGTTGTTATTCCTACCAGTACAATAGACTACAAAGACAGAAGGAGAGCTCAGCTTTTGTACTCCGTCCAGCTGTGGACTGCAGTAAGATAACCCGACTTAACAGAAGCTCACATCAGAAAGTAAAAATCTCAACTCCTGTGCTCATCGTCCATGAAGTTCCCTGATTCAACAAAAGCAATCAAGATTAAACCAAATATGAGTCACAGGCAGTTGAATCCTGAGCAAAGGAAGGAGGACCATTGAGAGAATAACGTGCCTGAACACCGGATGCTCTTTCTCTGTACTTGATCATGAAACCAAAACCTGGGGCTCTACAGTCAGGGTTCAAAACTCATCACTGCCACTTTAATTGAGCATGTGTGACTCTGAGTGAGTTCGAGAACTTGTCCTAGCCTCAATTTCCTCATCCATAATCTGGAAGAACAATTTTACATAACCCAAAGAGGATTTGTGAGAAATTTTCACACTCAACGATTCAATAAAAGAATTATGTAGCTGTGATGGTTTATTTTACATGAAATCTGAATAGGCCATGGTGCCCAGATATTTGGCCAAAGATTATTTTTGGATGTCCTATGGAGGTGTTTTAGATGAAAGTAACATTTAAATTGGTAGACTTTGAGTATATCCATTCATATTCCATAAAGTAGGTAGTCCTCCTCTAATTATGTAAAGGCTTTCAAGAACAAAGACTGATCTCCCTTAGCAAGAAGGAATTCGCAGGCGGACTGCATTTGGACTAAAAGCACATGTCTTCCTGAGTCTCCACTTTGCTGACTGACCCCATCAGGCACTGACTCATCAGTTCTCCACCATCTCATAAGCCAGTTCCTAAATCTCTCTCTCTCTCTTTACAAGCACACACACACACACACACACACACACACACACACACATATCACATCACATCCTGTGGATTCTATGGAACACCCTAACACATACCCTCTGAAAAATAAAGAAATTATTTGGCAAAAGCAGTTCAAAATAAGGAAGTGCCACCTTAATAAGTTTCAAGAGAAAAATTACATGATTATTTCAATAGATGCCAAAAGTCACTTGATAAAATTAAACATGTATAGGCATAGGTATTTTAGGAAAATTATTTTTTAAACCTCTGGATTCTTCCTTAATGTGGTAAAGAAAACTAAGTTAGGTCAATTGAGAAATCAAACATTAGAAGCACTCTCTTTAAATACCTTGTGCTGTTGTTTGTTATTATTGTTTGATAAACTATATTGAAAGGAAATGAGAAAAATATCATTTAAATGGGCCAAAGAAATGAACAGGCACTTTACAGAGGACGATCTTCAAGCAATCAACAGATTTATGAAAAAATGTTCAACATCCCTCATTATAAGAGAAATGCAAATCAAAACCACCTTAAGATTTCATCTTACCCCAATTAGAATGTCTTTTATTAAGAACACAGGCAACAACAGGTGTTGGCGAGGATGTGGGGAAAAGGGTACACTCCTACATTGCTGGTGGGAGTGCAAGTTGGTGCAGCCACTCTGGAAAGCAGTGTGGAGATTCCTTAGAAAACTTGGAATGGATCCACCATTTGACCCAGCTATCCCACTCCTTGGCTTATACCCAAAGGACTTAAAATCAGATTACTATAGTGATGCAGCTACATCAATGTTCATAGCTGCCCAATTCACAATAGCTAGATTGTGGAACCAACCTAGATGCCCTTCAATAGATGAATGGATAAAGAGACTGTGGTATATATACACAGTGGAATATTACTCAGCCATAAAGAAGAATAAAATTATGGCATTTGTAGGTAAATGGTTGATGTTGGAGACTGTCATGCTAAGTGAGATTAGCCAATCCCAAAAATCCAAGGGCCGGATGGTCTCTCTGATAAGTGAATGATGATGCATAATGCGGGGTGGAGGAGGGGCAAGAATGGAGAAAGGCTAGATAGCATAGAGGGAAGGGAGGGGTGGGGTTGGGGTAGTGGGGTAATAATAACAGAATGTGTGACAGATACCATTGCACTGTGTACATGTATGAATGCACAGATGGTGTGACTCTACTTTTTTGTACAACCAGAGAAACAATAGCTGTACTCCATTTGTGTTCAATGAATCAAAATTAAATAAAATATATATATATATCATTTAAAAATTGAGATTACACACCTAAACAATCTAACTTAGAAAACTTAATTAGAAACTCACATGATCAAATGCGAAAAAAAACCCAACAAACATAAAAATGCCATCATTTCTGCTTTAGTGGTACTCACTTGTAATCTCATTGACAGGGCAGGCTAAGGCAAGAAGATCACAAATTCAAGGCCAGCCTGGGTAACTTAGCAAGGCCCTCAGTATCTTAGCAAGACCCTCTTTCAAAATAAAAATAAATAAAAACAAAAAAAGGATTGAGGTTGAAGTTGACCAAGCACCCCTGGGTTCAATCCCCGATACTATTTCCCAAAATGTTACAAGAACTATGCTTAAAATGTAGACTTATGATCATTTTCCACCAAATTACAATCACTTGCATAGATAAGATAGTCTTAATAGAAATTGTTATAGTAATGTCTATTTTTGTAATGTTAACTTCTACCAGTATTATAGATGACATCATTTTTAGCAAATATTCACTCTCCATGCTGAATTCCATAGGAGGGGTGCACTTTCCATTCCATTGGTTGTATCACTTGCATTGGCATCACGGTGGGTAGAATGTGCTTTCCTGCCCCATTGAGGCTTAGTTTTGGTGAAGTAATGTTAGCAAACATGAGACCACCAAATGCTTGTGATATGCTTTTAAAGTGGTGCTTAACCTCTTGGGCTTTTGCCTTCACCATGAGAAGAGTATACTCCACGTAGCCCAAAGGTCATCAGTGAATAGAGACACATGAAGCAGAACTGGAATCAACTTGCAGGTCTGGATTAAGTCCAGTTGCCACAGACTGTGTTGGCTGTATCCCAGCTGATTACTGTGTAAGTCACCAAGTTGGGGCAATTTGTTTTGAGCACTGTTATGCAGGTAGTTGTTTAATACAACCAAGATTTTTCATTTTGTATCATTTATTATCACTATTTACTTCTAGGTAGTCTAGGGAGCAAACCCAGGGCCTCACACATGCTAGGTAAACACTACCACTGACTTTATCCCTAGCCCCAAGATTTCCTATTTTATTTAACAAAATGATGCTAAAATTAATATAGAAGTGAACCTATTAAAGACTCCTGAAGGAAGATGAGCAAATAGGAAGCATATCTAGCTCACAAGCAGCAGTGATTAAAAACTAATATTTTTTTTATTTTTAAAAATGTTTTTATTTGTTTTAATTAGTTATGCAGGACAGTAGAATGTACTTTGATACATCATATATAATATAGTTTACGATTATACAAGATGTAGAATCCCACTGGTTGTGCAGTTATATATGTACACAGAGTAATAATGTCCAATTCATTCTACTATCCTTCCTATCCCCATACTCCCTCCCCTCCCTTCAATCCCCTCTACCTAAAGTAACTCTATTCTTCCCCAGCACCCCGCCTCACTGTGAATTAGCATCCACATATCATAGAAAACATTTGACTTTTGGTTTTTGTGATTGCTTTATTTCACTTAGCATGATATTCTCCAGTTCCATCCATTTACCTGCAAATGCCATAATTTAATTCTTCTTTAAGGATCAGTAATATTCCATCATGTATATATACCACATTTTGTCCATTCATCTGTTGAAGGGTACCTAAGTTGGTTCCATAGTTTAGCTATTGTGAATTGAGCTTCTATAAACATTGATGTGGCTCCATCACTGTAATATGCTGATTTTAAGTCCTTTGGGTATAAACAGAGAGGTGGGATAACTGGTTCCATTCCAAGTTTTCTGAGGAATCTCCATACTGTTTTCCAGAGTGGTTGCATCAATTTGCAGTCCCACCAGCAATGTATGAGTGTACCTTTTTCCTCACATCCTCGCCAACACTTATTATTTCTTATATTCTTGATTAATGCCATTCTGACTGGGTGAAATGAACTCTTAGAGTAGTATTGATTTGCATTGCTCTAATTGCAAAAGATGTTGAACATTTTTTCTTATATTTGTTGATTGATTGTATTTCTTCTGTGAAGTGCCTATTCAGTTCCTTAGCCCATTTAAGGATTGGGTTATTTGTTTTTTTGGTATTAAGTTTTTTGAGTTCTTTATATATCCTGGAGATTAATGCTCTATCTGAGGTGCATGTGGTAAAGATTTTCCCCCATTCTGTGGGTTCTCTCTTCATGTTATTGTTTCCTTTGCTAAGAAGAAGCTTTTAAGTTTGAATCCGTCCCATTTATTGAATCTTGATTTTACACCTTACATTTTGGGAGTCTTATTGAGGAAGTCAGATCCTAAGCTGACATGGTGAAAATTTGGGCCTACTTTTTCTTCTATTAGGAGCAGGGTCTCTGCTCTAGTGCCTAAGTCTTTGATCCACTTTGAGTTGAGTTTTGTGCAGTGTGAAACAGGGGTTTAATATCATTTTGTTACATGTGAATTCCCAATTTTTCCAGCATTTATGGAAGAAGCTGTCTTTTCTCCAATGTATGCTTTTGGCACCTTTGTCTAGTATGAGATAATTTTATTTATGTGTGTTTGTCTCTGTTTTCTATACCATTGGTCTACCTGTCTATTTTGCTGGCAATATCATGACATTTTTGTTACTATGGCTCTGTAGTGTAGTTTAAGGTCTGGTATTGTGATGCCTCCTGCTTCACTTTTCTTGGTAAGGATTACTTTGGCTATTCTGTTTTTTTGTTTTTCCAAATGAATTTCATGATTGCTTTTGTGAGTTCTATGAAGAATGTCGTAGGGATTTTAATTGGAAATGCATTAGATCTGTATAACACTTCTGGTAGTATGGACATTTTGACAATGTTAATTCTGCCTGTCCAGGAGCATGGGATGTCTTTCCATTTTCTAAGGTCTTCAATTTCTTTCTTATCAATTTCTGTTCTGTAGTTTTCATTGTTAGGTCTTTTACCTCTTTTGTTAGATTGATTCCTAAGTGTTTTATTTTTATTTTTTGAAGTGATCATGAATGGGGTAGTTTTCCTAATTTCTCTTTAAGTACATTTGTCACTGATGTGTAGGAATGCTTTTGATTTATGGGTGTTGATTTTATATCCGGTTACTTTGCCGAATTCATTTATGAGTTCTAGAAGTTTTCTGGTGGAATTTTTTGGCTCTTCTAAATATAGAATCATGTCATTGGCAAATAGTGATAGCTTGAGTTCTTCCTTTCCTATTCGTATCCCTTTAATTTCTTTGTCCTGTCTAATTGCTCTGGAAAAAAAATGTAAGTTTTCAACAATGAAACAAAATGATGCCAAAATGTGTTAATGAGAAAAGTGTAATTTGTATATATATTAAAGTGGACTTTCTGAAACAGAGAAAGGATTATAGAATAGTGTAATGACAGTTAATGATCTAAACAATAAAAACAAACCTGAATATATACCACAGTGATAACTTCATAAATATGTTTGCATATAGGGAAAGACTAAATTGAAAATAAATGTGTAAAGCTACTTAAATGAAACTATCTCAAGGGTTTCTGGAGAAGCAACAAAAACCTGAAAACTATAAAATTCTACATACTAACAGTAGGGGCAAAATTGCCTAGAGAGGCCATACTAACTAATGATCAGAATGTTTCTGGTGGTATTAGCCCAGCAAGCATGGGAAATGTGGAAGAGACCTGTGAGGGGTAGGAAAGCATTCTGAACGACCTGTGCTCCAGTTCTCTCTCTACCCCCAAGTTCTACAAGTCCTCTCCTAGCCGAGATAGGAATATTTTATATAGGTGGCAGCTATGAGTGTAAGTGGCAGTGCACTTTGTGGTGAAGAGCACAGATCCTGCATCAGGGGGTTCAAATCTCATCTTCTCCACCTAGAGGCTGTGTGATCTTGGGTCTCTGTTTCCTTACCTGTGAAAAGGGATAATAATACCTTCCAAGGTCATTATGAGGTTTAAATAAATTAGTCCAAATACAGAACTTAGAACAACATTTGACACATAGTAAGCACTGTGCTTTAGCTTATTTTTATCATCATCATTATTACTGTTATTACTTTATTATTGTTATCATTTTCCAGGACTTGCTGAAAATATTCTATGAACTTTGGAAAAGATACCTGAAGGACAGCTTAGAGTCTTCAATCCTATAAATTATCTTGAACTTTCTTAGAAAGACACAGTTATTCGCAAAATATAATACCGAACCATCAAAAAGTTATTTACTTTGTACCTTTCCTTCCTAGTAATTTCACAAATGATTTACAGTACAAAATATGGGTTACATTACAATATAAGAAACTGTCATAGTATATGAGTATAGACAAGAAGGAGTTAAAGTTCTCACTAAATTCCATTTGGGTTATTGGGGGTTCATGGAAGAGCCTATATTTCATAAGCCAGGGAGGAATTATTTTTAGAATACTAACATTTTCCCCCACAACTATTTATTGTATTCAGACAGAAAATTAAAACAATAGTATTCATAATACATTTCTCTTATGCACCCCTTTCCTAGGGAACTGGCCAAAACTAATTCACACAATTTCCAGTCACCTCCTTCTGCACTCTTCTTTATCTTATTCAGTGCCATTTCCATCTTTCTAGATACACTGGTCAAAAACCTAAAATCATTTTTAAAAATATACTTTATTTTAAAGCAGTTTTAGATTTACAGAAAAATTGAGAAGATAGTATGCAGTTACCAAATACCCCACATTGTCTCTCTTATCATCATCATCTTGTACAGTATGATACATTTGTTGCAATTAATGAACCAGTATTAATAAACTTAACTGAAGTCTATGCATGATTCAGATTCCTTAGTTTTGTTTTTCTGTTTGTTTGTTTTGGTACCAGGGATTGAACCCAGAGGTGCTTAACCACGGAGCCACATCCCAAGCCCCTTTTACTTTTTATTTTTTTGAGACATTGTCTCACTAAGTTGCTTAGGGCCTGGAGAAGTTGCTGAGGCTGGCTTTGAACTTGTGATCCTCCTGCCTCAGCCTCCCAAGTCACTGGGATTACAAGGAAGCACCACCACACAGTGCAGATTTCTTGGTATTGACCTAATATCCTTCTTCAGTTCCAGCAGTCCATCCATGACATCACATTATAGTCAGTAGTCATGTTTCCTTAGGATCCTTTCAGCTGCAGTTTGCAGCTTCCAGACTCCTTGCTTTTGATGACCTTAACAGTTTTGAGTGGTTCAGGTCAGATGTTTGGTAGAATGTCCCTCATTTGGATTTGTGTGGGATTTTTATCACAATTTGGCAGGTTTATGGGTTTTGAGAAAGAAGGCTATAGAGGTAAAACACCATTTCCATCACATCAGGCCAAAAGTGCATGCTGCCAGCACAGTTGTCGCTGTTGATGCTGACCTCCAACACCTGCTGGGTAGGGTTTTCAGGGGTCCCACTGCAGGCTTATTACTTTTGCCATCTCATAGTGTCCTCTTTGCAAGGGAGTCACTATGAACAACCCACACGCAAGGACTGGGAGAATACTCACTTTGAAAAGTATTCCAAATAATATGTCTATTAGACAGTTTAGGTTGCATTTTTCTGAAGACAGGAGCAGCTCCAGAATATTTCAGAGATAGACATTCCTTTAAAAATATTTTTTCTAGTAATAAATGCAATATGTATTCATTGTGGAAAAATTGGATAACATATTTGAGAGAGAGAGTTCACTAAAATTCCCAGCCCATGGACCACCACAGTTAATTTCTGAAGTATTCTCTCCAAACCTTCCTTCTATGCCTCTATTTAAAGAATTGGCATAATCCTTTAGATGTATGACTCTATTATTTACCACTTAATATTATGAAAAACTGTTATGTACTTTTAGACAACGTATTTATTCTTTACAATTACAGAACCTAGCACAGTGCCTGGCATGGAATGGATCCAGCAAATGTGACTCCATGAATTTAATGACTTCATGAACTGATGAGCCAACTGTGAAACCATCCAGAGCAACCATTTAAAACAGAGCAAGTCAATCTCAGACTCTTTCTTTACCCATACAGGACAACCAGAGTCACTTGCATAGAAATGTTACTTTGGGGCCTTGGAAAATTAGTCCCATCCGTGTTACAGTACACGCCTGTAAGGGTTGAAAGGAAAATGCAAAAGGTAAGGTAAATTGCTTAATGCACTGACTGTCATTTAACTTAACAATGGAACATTTTTTTTATGTATTCATCTGTTTATACATTAATTCATTTCTTTATTTCTAGGCACATTAAATTATTCAATTTTTAAAAGTCATGACTAGATCTTTGCTTCCCAGGTTTTTTTTTTTAAATTATTCATTCTTAATTATTTTAGAGCTTGTGGCACAGGTCCACATTTCTTTATCCTAAGTCATCTGGACCCGGTGCATTTTAGATTTCAACTTTTTTCAGATTTGGAGAAGACAATAGAGCAAAGATACAGCATATTGTAAAACATTATGGGGAAACATGTTGCCATCAAACCATAATATTTTCTGCAGCAAAAATGCCTAATCACAATAAATACATTGCTTTCTAATCATGCTGTAATTTTTGATGGTCCCCTGAGTCTGGGAACATTGTCCTCATTAGAGGAGTTTTTCAATGCCTGAGCCTAAGTTTATCACTTTCTGCGACCAGTTTTTTGGTGTATTTCTCAGTTTGCTAGGTTTCTATAAATTCAAGTAGCAAAATTCAAACTAAGCACACACTACAACATAGGCCTAGTATTTTGAATTTCTTGTTATTCAGAGACCAAATAAACAAAGGAGCTTCCTTATCCGTTCTCTGTGCTATTCTAACTGCTGTTTCTAGCTTCTGAAGGTTCTGCATTACGTTGGCAGGTAAAAGAGGGAACTCATTTTTTTCTTTCCTGAACTCAGTCCTCACTTCCTGTCCTGGAGGGTTGATAGGACCCAATTCCCTCAGTGACGGATACTGATAAACCAACCCTCAGGAAGCCCAAAGCATAGTTTGGGTCTATGCTTGGCTCTCTTTCCTTCCTTCTCAGCTTCTGAAACATAAACATGTTCCTGCTTTCTGGCAAGGATAGCTATTATCTGTTTTATCTGTTATAGCAGGAGGGTTGTCAGGTCATGTATTGCCAGATTAAGACTCTTAATCTCATTCTCCTTTAAAGCCAATAATCTCTTTATTAAATACTTGATGGGCTAGTCAGTTTCATGTTAGTAAAATGAAATACTTGAGATAAATAACTTACAAAGAAAAATATTTATTTTGGCTTACAGGTTCGTAGGTTCCAGTACAAGTTTGGGCAGTTCATTGCTTTGGGCCTGTGGTGAGGCAGTGTTTCATGGTGTGACCACATGGAAGAGTAAACTGCTCACCTCATGGCCAGCAAGCTAAAGAGAAAGAGAGACCCAGGTTCCGTAATCCTCTTTGAGGGCATAGCCCCAATGACCTAAAGACCTCCCACTAGATCTCACCTCCTGAAGGTCTGCAGCTCCTCCTAATAGTGCCCAAAAGGAACCACGCCTTTAATACATAGACATTGAGGGTACATTCATTCAAACCATTGCACTTGGAAAATGTATATTATCAGAGGGCTCAATAAATCAGATATATCATTTCCTAAGCCTCGTTGATAATACTTGATATAGGAGTTATATAGTTACTTTTTTTCCTCTGATACTGAGGGTTAAACCCAGGAATGCTCTATCACTGAGCTACACGCCAGTCCTCTTTATTTGTTTTTTTTTTTTTTTTTTCTTGAGACAAGGTCTTGCCAAGTTGCTGGGTCTGGCCTCAAACTTGCAATCCTCCTGCCTCAGCCTCCCAAGTGACTGGGATGGCAAATATGTATTTCTGAGTGTGACTTTATAAAGTTATTTGTGAAATATAATATTCACTAATGAATATTTTTCTTTTGTGAGTAATCTTTTGTACAGCTTATTCTGAAAAATGAGAAATCACAATTTGATGCCATCTACTTAATGACAAATTATCTTCCAAACACTGAATACAATTGTTTAATTGAAATCATTTGAACGTTCACTATTCTCAGCAGTAGCAGAATGAATCTATTATGTAAGATCACTGTGACTCAGACTTCATAATTCCATGCTGAAATGTCAGTGCCCACTAGGTGGTATTGTTCCAGGAGATTGTGAAACCTAATCCATACGTTCTCTTCCTTGGTGAACCCCAATTTTATTTTTTTAAAGTACAGCCCATTGCTGGTCCTCAGCATACAGTCTGAAGCAGAGTAAGCACTTGTTAAATATTTGGTCATTTACTAATATTCAGTTAATACTAACTGCCACCAGATGAATACTTTTCTTACTAGTTACTCCACCAGGCTATCAGCTTGAGAAAAGCTAAACAAAAACTTTTACCATCAGGACCTTAGTTCTATTCTTTACAACCCTTCAGTCGAGGTTATTTGCAATAGATGCACTACTTTGATTTCTTTTGCTTGCCCCAAATGATATAATTTGATATTTGCATTTCTGATAGGTTCCTTTCAAGTGTGTTAACATGGCAAATGGTCATTTTTCTACCCAAGGTTCCTCAATGAAAAAATCCCCTTATATCTTCCAGGGGAATCAATTACTACATTAAAAACGATGATAATAATGAATCTTTCATCAATAACAGATATGATGCATCAAGTGAAAATCAATCTCTTTTGACTGCTGATGCCTCTTAGCAACAGCAAAATTTCATCTGATAATTATATTAAAACTAATGATATTAATCGGTAGAGTATGACTAGAATTCAGTAAGTAATCTGTCTTGTCCAGCCATTTGCTGGTGGTGTGACCTTGGGAAATTGTGACCTTCATTCTCCTCCCTCAAAAGGATAATCTAGTTTACTAAACAATACGTTCCATAGCAGAACTATACACAGTGTTTACCCCTTGTGGACACCTAAGCTGACTGACCAATGTGACTGCTGTATTAGACTCCCAGATCTGAGACTACAGATCTGGAGAGATAGCCATTCCTGTCTGCAGGTGGTAACTTGCTGAAAGATTAGGTACAAAATGTTTGGCAGTTGTTGTAAATGACTATGATGTATCAGTCAGGACTCTTCTGGTTTCAACTGACAAAAACATAGTTCAAAACAGCAAAAGTAGGAAAAGAAAAAGAGAAATTTATCAGTTTATACACATAAACCATAGAGGTGGGGAGGCTGGTTTTAAGAACAGCTGGACTTAGGATCTGGAATATAGTCTAGGGCCTCAAGCTAGCTGTGTAACTTGTTTCTGCTCCTCTCACCATCTTGGTCTCGTTCTCTCCCAAGAATACAGCCACTGGGATCCAGAGAATTGCTTCTTGATAAGTATACTACCCAAGAAAAGAGTCCCTCCTACCAGTGTGACTGAAAAGAAAAACAAACATGAAAACAAACCATCTGAGAAGGGCTCAGAATGACCCATCTTGAGCCTGTGTCTACCTCTCGACCAGTGATTTGATTGGCCAGTCTTTCTGCTTACCCCCATAGTCAGAAGGGAGAGAACAATTTCTCTAATAAAGGGGAAGTAGAGAGTAAATAAGCACAAAAGGCACTCTATGTACCTACCTAGCTACTTCTATATAGTAGCCATTTTATTATGTAATGTAGTGTGTATGCATATATTCTATGTATGTTTGTACTTAAAAAAGTAGAAAATTTTCTGGGAACATGTGCACATGTTTATATTGCATACATGAATTTTCTGTATTTATGCATATACTGGTTCATGAATGTAGATTGTATGCACATATTGCATATATGTATGAATTACTGTCTTTGCATTTATGAGTGTGGTCTTTTCTTTTCCATGGAGCTCATTCACATCCTTGAGTATAATTACTCAATGAATGCATTTTCTATCTTCGTCATACCCCAGAGCAAGTTTAATCCTAGCTGAATTGACCTACTTATGACCCCTGTATGTGTCTGATTTCCTTTTCTGGAAAATCAGAGCATCATGTAGTCCTGAGGCAGAGCCTCAGGAACTCTGGGACACAGGGCACTGTGTCCACATCAGGGATACAGAGTGAGCATTGTTAAAAGTGGTCCCTATGTAGCTTGCATATAGACCAGGGTGAGACACTCCAAAGACTGGGTAGCCAGCCAAACAAGCAAAGAGCCATAAAATTAGAATTAAAAGTAGCTAATCTAGAGAAAGGTGATAAATGGATCTAAGGGCTGTGAGATAATCTGAATACCAGTACAGATATTAGTTTACTGTGACTTTTGGTGTAGAGCCCTTGGCCCACTGGGAGTGACAGAGTTCAAAGAAAAAGTACAGTGTGTATTCTGAACTCTTGCTTTTGCTCCTTTCCCCAACTGTACGCTTTCTCTCTGTGTCCCAGGAAAATTCCATCCTAAGCATGTATCTCATCTCTCCCATGAAAGCTTCCTAGAATTATTCCAACCCACATTTTGTCCCTCCCATTTGGCACATGTTTATACATTGTCTTGAGATGTGGCCATTGATTGAGAGTTGCTATCTCATAACCAGATGGAGAAACATAATCAATTTTTCTCTACTCACAAATATATGCCCTCATATACTTGGAAAAATGATATACTATCTTTAAAATGATGAATCAAATATGCACATGACAAATAAGTAATCTTTATTATATGTTAATTTAGTTGTTTCTTTTCTAAAGCAACTTAATAGTTGAAATTTTTTGCTTTACAATTATACAAATGAAAATATTCAGATTTTAACTAACAATTAAATTGATCTGTTAAAAGAGTTTTGGAACCTACATTTGCATATAATTGCTCTCAGCATACTTATGTAAAATCCAAAGCTTATATTCCCAAATATAGAAAACTCATTTATGTCAGCATTAGTTACATGTATACATTTATTTGAATGTGTGTAATGTGTGGTTTTATGGCCAAGAAAGTCAGTTCTATTTCTTAATTGTTACTATAAGCATAATTTGGGAAATTCTATTGCAACATCAATATGTTATGCACATCTTTAATTAGGCTAGTGTGGCCTGTCTGTCACACCAACTAATCCTAAATATTCTTATTTAGTCTACTTGAGGCTTTATAATGTCCTCATTTTTAAAAGAGGCATGCTTCAGCTCATTAAACTGCTAAGCAAATGAAAACGAAGCTCTACACTTGAATGCTGTGTTCTGGAAATCCTGAGCTTCTCCGCTCAGCACATCTTTAGGCACTGTGTCAAAGTGTGCCCTTCCCCTACTACCAGAAATCCTTCACTGTCCAGCAGTCTATGGTTCTCTTATCAGATCTGAAGGAGACATCTGTCACCCCCACTGATCACCAGAAAGAACAGGATGTGGCATCCCATTGATCATCAGAGCTTGATTCTCTTTTCTAAAAGTAAATGCAAGCAAGTTGCAAGCTGATTGCTCCTGAGCAATGTCTCCCCCTCCATGTCACACAACAGAAAAGCACAACACAATGACTAGAGTCCATGACGGGAAGCTACAGGCAGAACCTAGCCTGAAATTCATTTCCTCCTCTTTTTCCCCAAATCTGCCATGATCTCAGCAGGGTGAAACAATGATACCATGAACCAAACCCCCAGGTACCTATCTGCTATAATTTAAAATGAATAGTTAATATTCGTGTTAGGGAGAAAAGTAGGCTCACAATATATTTCCAAAGATTGCTTTGAGTTTTTTGTTTGTTTCTTAACCATACAAGGATGGCATACTTTTTGCCCCGACCAAGGTCAATTGATAATACAATAACTCTGCCATATACTACAGGTGGGGTCACATTATTGATATAATAATGAAATGGCAGGGCAAGCCAGAGTCCCTAGAGGGTCAGGAATTAAGGAGAGGTAGGGTGCAAGGGTGATCTGTTGCAAAATCACTATTGTTCCTGGTCCAAGTTTCAGTTTGGTAACACCTTCTGGCTGTTGTTAGCTCAAACATAAGTACCAATGAGGAATTCTGGGTTTTGTGACCAGCAGATTTTCAAAGTTTCAAGCACTCACCTAGTTTGTCGCACTTATTTTGCGTCTCAAGATTTCTCCTCACCCCAGGATAAAAACTGCAGCTTGTATTGGGTGACAAAGCAAACAGGTACTGGGTAAAGAAGGGGAACCAATCGCCAACTGCATTATATTGGGATTGTCATTATTACAGTGGGAACATTTCAATTCTTTCAATTCTTATAGTCTTCACAACCTGCTGCTTTTTATGAATCTGGATTCATATATTCAGTTTGAAATATAAGCAAAGCCACACATTTATCTTTCCTGTGTTCCTTGTACTTTTACCTTTTGCATGTCCCTTGGAAGGAAATTATTTAAAAACCAGATGAACTAATACAATGAAGTGGAGCTCTAACTGGGCATAATTTAGTATAAGTGAGATCTTCAGGACAGAGAGTCAGAGATTCACAGACAGCGTCTATCTCCAGTTGGGAGGATCCAAAGGGATTATATACAAAGGATTTTGATTATAGATAATCAAAGAATCAGATGTTGGTCTAGGGCAGCCCAAGTTTCCACAGTGTACACTAAATCTTTGACCTAATTTTGCCACCTTCTTTTAGACAGTACTGAAGAGATATTCCTTCTTGCAATCATTTCAACCCATAAACATCGATGTCCAGTCCCAGCAATGTCTGGCCAAGAGGAAGCATCTGCTATAAAGCCATCTCCCATAACAACATGTGTGCAAATGAAAAAAATAAACAACTCTAGGAAGTTGAGTAATTTCTAGAAAGTCAGTAAATATACATTTTAGAAAAAAAAAATTCTGAGAAAACCTTAAGGATCAAGACCTTGAAGTAAGTAGATCAGTATACCTGCATCATTGCAGCCAAGGGTACTGACACTTCTCTGAATCAGAGTAGAGAGGACAGGGGCACAAGAGTACACAGCTGCTTTTGAGGTGTGCAGCTCAAAGTCAAGGTCCCAGCAGCAAAGTTTCTGTCTGACCTTTCTGTACCCCCCTCTCTCACCTCTTCTTCTTCAAGCAAGGAATAGAAACTAGAATTCCCCCAAGGCAGGTCATAGAAACCAGAACCCCTTTTCCCCAAAGCCAGCCATAATACCTAACTCACCCCACCTTTTTGTGTAAAAATTGACCATAAAGAAATATTCTGACCCACCTTGTTCAGCAAGTCATCAGCTCCCCATTTCAGAAAGGGTCCTGCCCCATACCAAAGAGGAACAAATACTACACCCAAGGGACCAAGAGGAACCTGAAAGCCAAGCCTTACTGAACCTCCCTCCTGAAGTCTGTTACTATTGGATCACACCTGTCTACCCATGTGTCATCACACCCAAGCATAAAAATGCAGAGTTCACCCTGGGTCTTTAGATCATCAATCTGAAGGCTCCCATGCCAAATAAAATATGATCAAATAAACATACTGTGTTTTTCTCTTGCTAACCTGTCTTTGACTATTTGTTGTTGCCCATGATCTTAATGATGGGAAGGAAATAGATGGTTCCCTTTTCCACCCCTACAGAAGCATGGTCTGATAGTCAATATTGAAGCTCTATGTCCCAAAAGGTTGAATTTACCACCAATCATTTTACTTATATTGCTTTGACTCTTGAAGCCTTTTCCATTCTGAATATTTTATTTAAATCTCCTCTGAAAAGGTTTGCCTCAGAAATTTTTTTAATCTTATTTATTTTTATTTTTACAGACTGTATTTTGATTCATTGTACACAAATGGGGTACAACTTTTCATTTTTATGGTTGTACATGATGTAGGTTCACACCATTCATGTAATCATACATGTACATGTATGTCTGTGTCATTCTACTATCTTTCCTTCCCTCCTCCCCTCATTTCCCTCTACACAATCCAAAGTTCTTCCATTCTTCACTTATCCCCCTGCCCACCCACCCCCTGTTCTGTATATGTCCACTTATCAGAGAAAAATTTGGCCTTTTGTTTTTTAGGATTGGTTTATTTCACTTAGCATGATATTCTCCAACGTCATCCATTTACCTGCAAATGGCATAATTGTATTCTTTATTGCTAAATAATATTCCATTGTGTATATATACCACAGTTTCTTTATCTATTGAAGGGCATCAAGGTTGGTTCCACAATCTAACTATTGTGAACTGAGCTGCTGTAAACATTGATGTGGCTGTGTTACTGTGGTGTGCTGATTTTAAGTCCTTTGAGTATAAAACAAGGAGTGGGATAACTGCGTCAAATGGTGGGTCCATTCCAAATTTTCTGAGGAATCTCCATACTGCCTTCCAGAGTGGCTGCACCAATTTGCAACTCCACCAGCAATGTGCTACTATATTGTATTCTAACTTTTTATAATTAGTGTCAAATTGTAGCATTAGATTATTTTTCAATGTTTCTTCCAATTTATCACTCATTGACTGAATTACTATTTGTTTGAAACCATGCCATTTAACCCTTATTTTCATTAACTTTTGTTATTTTCAAAGATAACATCTTCCACATTTCTTGTTTGTTTCCTTTACGAACAAATTTACCACCACTCTCTGAAACTACATGTACTTCACAATAACAAATAAAAACCAAATACCCAACTTAAAAAAAAAAAGGAAAAAAAAGGATTGCCCCTGAGACCATTATTTGGAAAGGACCAATGCAAAAACTTTTCAGGGAGTGCAGCCCAGAGGACGGGGGGGGGGGGGGGGGGGGGGGGGGGGGGGGGGGGGGGGGGGGGGGGGGGGGGTGTACCACGGGACGGGACGGGACGGAGGGTATGTATGGTGGGACTGTCAGGGGGAAAGATGAAATCAGTGAGAAGGGAGGCAGAAAGTCACCAAATTCCCAATTTAGCTTGGCACTGTTTGAATGCAGGAGAAAATCTGCCATTCTCTTGAGTATTCATATGCTGTTTTTCAACTCTGATGTAAAATTCTCCCCTCATCATTTGTACTCATCTGTAACATGAGTACAGGGCCTCCTAGTCGATCATGCATAGATTAGAACTAGAGGAATAAGTTGTGTAATAAGTTTTCTTTATGAGAAATGAAATTTCTTCTTTCAATAATTCTGGTTTGCTTTGCGTAGCTTAATAATCCTACTGTTTCTTTTTAGTTATTTCTTGGTGTTGCATTAGCATTAGAAGAAATGCTTTGTGGGATTCATGGTCCACAGTAAGTGGTTGATAAGAATCCTACCTGGGTTCAGAAGATATTTTTAATTTTTATTAAGATATTGACATGCAAAGAACATAAATGTATGCTTAGCAAATAATTTAGATGTGAAAACATACATATCCTCTCGAACAGGATCAAGAGATTGCACATTGCTGATGCCCCAGAAACCCAGCCCCACACACAGCACACATTTCTCTCAGAGGTGATTGCTACTCTCATTTCTTTTTTTTCCCCATGCCTGTTTTCTTTTTCCTTTTACTATGTGTCCCTAAGCCATTTAGTTTTGCCTCTTCCTGTGAGCTACAAATGGGATCACTCCATGTGCACATTCTCACCCTCCAGGTTGTCACATACAGCCTCAGCGTCTCCATTGTCATTGTTGTATGGTATTCCATTCAACAGTACTATATGTTCAAGGGAAGCAAAGGACACCCATTTGTTGAACAGCAGTTTGGGGCTGGGTAACCTCATGCACTTTGCCCTACTGAAGCCTCCTCATAACCAAATACATCCAAATTTGGATGCTGTTATCCAAATTTTCCAAATAAGGAAATTGAGACTTGAAGGTTAAGAAATTTACCCCAAAACAAACATACTGCTTTTGTAAGTACAGCTCCATGTGAAAACTCAAACCATGCCTGTGTGCCTCCAAAGCCTGAGCTCTTTCCAGTCATCATGTTTCCTCACAAGAAATAACCCATACAGGAGCAAAATGATGCTTGATATTCTTTGGTAAGGTCATTGTATTTAAAACTATATCAAAAGTTCAAAGGCAGTCTGATTAATGTAACTAATTAAATAACTGAATCCCTAGGTCCATTTTTCTTTCAACACTTCAAAATCCAATTCACAAATATTTAAATAAATGAAAGGGTCTTTGATATGTGGTGGGATTTCCCTTATGAGAGTAATTCATGGAGCACTTTGGTCACATGTTTCATTTTCAGCCTGTGACAGGCACTTGTGAAATGATTAACACCATCTTGTGGAGTAGAACATTAAAAGACAGCCAGAAATAAAAGTAACAAAAAATGAGAGTGATACAAACTATTCTCTAAGAGACACATTTCATATAGGTAATCAATTTATTAGGACATTCAACAAATTTAAGCAATAGACACTTTTAAAAAAATTAATTTAAAACCAATTAAAGGATAACCATCAAGCAAGGCTCCTAAGAATTTATGTGTTATTAATGGCACTTCCCCCCCTCCAACTATAAAGGTCTAATAAAAGCCTGTAAATCCTGTAGATATAGGAACAATTTTCAAAGAATCAAATTAACCAGAAGCAATGACTCAGGTATGATATTGCCAACAAAAGGGATGGACCAGACCAGCTTGCAACATCTCTCACAGGATGTTAAGAATAACTCTCAGGAGGAGCAGCCTCCTGCATGCCACTCTCTTCTCCAGTATCTTCACAAAATGACCTTTCAAAGGATCTGATCCAAAACCTCTCCCCAGAGGAATATGTACACACCAGAGGCCTGCTTCTTTGTCACCAACTTCAACACGCTTGGACTTCGCATCCATGGATATTATTCTCACATTTATCCCACTCCATAGAAAAGAACAGTGAAAACAATTTTATTAACCACTTCTGTATGCTCCACACATTTTTTGATGTTTGTTACTTTTTATCATATTTCATGAAGCAAGTGTTTGCTGGCAAAATTACTAGCATAGTGTGCACTTTCTAGTTGTTAACATACAGCCATCCTCTCCTGTATATATACAGTCCTGTATAATATACAGTCCACCAGTTGACTACAAAGATTTAAAGGTTCAGTGATTATTGGATTTAAATGATTTTAACCCCTTTAAATTGGGAAACTCTTTAAATCCCATTATCTCTGCAGCCACTGAGAATTTTGAAATTAGCTTGGCCTTTTCTAGCTCCAGGTCTAAGGATTACAGAGTTTTAAAGAGTACAAATGCTTTCTGAAGTTCTATAAAGAGCTGTCCCCAACCAGTGGACCTAGAGGAAATAAAGCCAGCCAGTCCTCCAGCTGGTAAGTACTGATCAGAGTTTCTAAATGTAAAGACATATATGTTATGCCAGAAACCACCAGGAAAACAGGTAATTGCTTCCTCAACTCCATATGAAGCCAGTGAATTGGAAGATCTGATGTAGGAGGGTGGCAGATTTTTAGACATGTGTCAGAAGTGTCTAAGAATGAGGAAAAAAATGTCAAAGGCCCAAACAAGCTCTCTGGAACAGAGGGAGTAATTCAGTGAGTTGGAAGCCATCTTGCTCCTAAAGAAAAGCCGTTACCATGGATACAAGTAGAATCCTAGGTAACCTCTGGGGTCTTACCTCTTGTGTCCGCACATTTATGTATCCATAGTGAGTTCGAAGAGGCCGTCTGTATGTGTAGGAGAATGGTATCCATTTTGTACCAGGTTGTCCAAAGCAGTTTAGTAGCAATGGGAAATTCACTTCATTTACAAGGCGCACAACCAGCAGGAAGAGGAATGCAGCTATGAAGCTCACCGCAATCACAGACTTTCTCTACAAAAATTAAAAAAAAAAAAAAAAAAGAATGAATGAATGACTTTCAACTAAAAGCAGTCACAGAGGGAGATTCCTTTATTCCTCTCTCTTTTTATTTCATAAGGATGAAAGGATTCCATCATTTAGGATATTTCACTTAGAGATTGAAAATAATGACTTAGTGACCAGATCGCCTTTGTGTGCTGGGCCTCTGAGAGCAAGCAGAGCAGTTTTCTTGTACTCTTCCCTTCTGTCTCTGCTCCTCTTTACCTTTCTATCTTCCTTGCATACTCCTATTCAGTTTGCAAAACCCAAATCAGACATTTCCACCTGTAGGCAGCCTTTCCTAATCGTTCGATCCCTCCCACTAGCATTCTTTTACTCCTACCTCCCCACCAGCAGAGGAAGGAGGCCCGCCACTCCCCTGCTTTCCTTTAAAGTCATTTCTATTGTACTGTTTTCACTGCATAACACTGTGTGTTTATGGAATTTCCCTCCATATGATTGTGAGTTCCTGGAGAACTGGGTTGTATTCTGCAATCTAACTCTCTGTATCCCAGGTCCTTAATGCAGGACCTCAACACTACAGGCACTCAACACCTGAGTGAAATGAATGAATTAATGCATTTTTTCAGATTCTTGTACACAGTCTCATTATGGTTCACTCCTCTATTTTGTATCTAGAATCCTCCACAAGCAGGAAATAATCTGTGATAAAACAAGCTTGTGCAAAACTAAAAATCAAAATGATAACCACAAAAGGAGGAAAAATTTCAGGCCAAGCAGCATAAGAACATTCTGCTCAATGTTCTGTCATGGAATAAATGCTGAAGCAAATTCTTATCAAGGTGGGAGAAAGCAGAGATGTATTTGAGATTGAACTTGATAAAATGCATGAACTTTAACTGGTAGGGATGTGTGGACACCTAGGTAGAGGGAACAGAACAGACTAGAAAACATGGGGTAGTTCGTAGGCACAGAGCAGTGTGTCTTACAGTATAAAGGAGAAAAAGCTTGAAATACAAATGACTTAAAATCAGATTGCTACAGTGATGCAGCCACATCAATGTTCATAGCTGCTCAATTCACAATAGCTAGATTGTGGAATCAACCTAGATGCCCTTCAGTAGATGAATGGATAAAGAAACTGTGGTATATATACACAATGGAATATTACTCAGCCATAAAGAAGAATAAAATTATGGCATTTGTAGGTAAATGGATGATGTTGGAGACTGTTACGCTAAGTGAGACCAGCCAATCCCAAAAATCCAAAGGCCGGATGGTCTCACTGATAAATGAATGATGATGCATAATGGGGGGTGGAGGAAGGGTGGCAAGAATGGAGGAAGGATAGATAGCATAGAGGGAAGGGAGGGGTGGGGGCGGGGTGGGGGGTAAAAATAATAACAGAATGTGTGACAGATACCATTGCCCTGTGTACATGTATGAACACACAGATGGTGTGACTCTACTTTGTGTACAACCAGTGAAACAATAGCTGTACTCCATTTGTGTTCAATGAATCAATAAGTAAATAAAAAATTTAAAAAAGAAAAGAAAAACAAATGATAACCTTATGGTGGACTACCTCAGACATCAAGCTGAGAAAGTTGTGCTGAGTTTGCTGGGCAATGGAAAGCACACAGGAGATTTTTTTTTGGGGGGGGGGGGGTTATTTATTTAATTTTGCTAACAGTAACACATAATCAAACACCCATGTTTAAGATGCTTTGGAGCAGGGAGAGAGTAAACGTACAGAGTGACTAGTTAGGAGGCTGTTCTCTCTGGTCAGGGCAGAGGAAATGAAGGATGGAAACTAGGGCAGAGGCAGAGGAAACAAAAAGGTGAAAATAAGACATGAAAGACACAATTTAGATAGAAGGAATAGAACTCAGCAATGGAAGAGACATTTGTGGCAGACACAAAACTCAGACACATCCAGGACTTTGAGCCTAAGGGACTGCAATAATACTAGTCACATCAGGAGACACCAGAGTGGCCAGAGTGGGAATTTATCAATGACCTTCGCTTTCTAGTTGCTAATTTTCAGGGTCTGGTAGATCATCCTCATGAAATCATCAGAGTCAGGGGGAAGGTCAATGGTAGAGCAAGAAGAAAGACGAGCTGAGGGCAGACCTCAGGAACAACTCTGCCACAGAGTGCAGGCAAAGACACAGTGAAATACTCCCTCACGAAGTGCGACTTGGCCTCTCATTTCTCTTCAAACCTAAGGAAAGCCAAATAACTTCCTGAGAATGACTGAGTATTGTTGCTGTGATTGTTTTGAGTTTACCAATTCTTGGTGTGATTAACTTCCTTTTTTTTTTTTTTCTTCACAGAATCTCCCAAGGAAGTAAAGAAACTCAAAGATGGTCCCTGTATCCTCCAAGGGCCCAGAGTCACAGACTCTATCTGGGCAGCAAAACCTGAAGTCAGAGACACCCAAAGAAAGTCTTCATTCTTGCTTGGCTTCTATAATTTGTAAAACCCACATTCCTCTGTCTAGCCAGCCTAATTTTCTAATCACCTAAAAGTCCCTTGAGCTCTGCCTCCTCAAAACCCCTTATCTCACCACTAACTACCACAGCCTTACCTCATTTAACCTTCTAATCATGAAAAACTGTTTTAATTTGCTCCTCTGTGGAATCATTATGTCCACAACATTGCAATGTGTCAAGGTAACAGCTTAAATGAGGTGATGGATCTTACAAGTTTAAAGGGACATAGACCAGAACAGATGGCTAAATAAAAGCAAAGAGGCCAGTCACCCATTAAGTAAACAGGTAGGAACCTTTTTTTTTTTTAAATCGCCATCCAGTAGCTTGTTACAAAACAGCAGCTTGCTTTGAAGGAGACCCAGATGGGATCTGTGCTTTTGTCTATTTTGGAGCTCAGCATGGCTCTCTGGTTCTTTTAGTTACTACATTGCATTGCATGACTGGGGGTTTGGGGACAAAGGCATGCCTTTCTGAATCTGCCGATCTCGAGTAGTAACACATACATAATGCACACATGAGAGGAAAATAAATCTACCATTTTGAGAGAAACTTCAAAACAGAATGAAATCATAGTGGTAAAAGCCTGCTCCCTGGCAATCCATGTCCTCCTCCTGTGTGTATCAAAGGGAATCAAGTAATGAGCATGGAGAGGGTGGGGGAGCAGCTGAGTAGGATCCAGGCACCAGCCCCTCTGTGCTCCCCTTGGAATGACATCCTGCAGTGGACAGAACTGTTCCTTTCCCAGCTCAGACCTCCAGCCCAGCCTCCCTTGTGTTGCCTGGACCTTAGTATTCACCTTTATCCATGTTTCTATATCCATGTGTAATCTGAAAGCATTCTCACAGTGCTGCCACAAAACCACCCTGAAACTCCACTAGAAGAGGTGGAACTTGAAGCACATTCTACTCTCCAGATGGCAAGAATAACAGAACCCAGCACAAGTTTGTATTCTCCTAGTAGTCACTTCTGCCTGATAGTGACCTTGAGCTTCAGCAACTACAAAAACCATGTATGAGGCACTTTGAACTCTAAACAGTTTAGTGCTGTGTGTGTGTGTGTGTGTGTGTGTGTGTGTGTGATGCATGCGGTGGGGAAGTGAACAAAGTACTAATACACATGATCTACATAAGTGTATTTACACTTTCAAGTCACAACTGTTCTTTGGATACACACTCTGTGTAGAAGAGGCCAGGTGCTGAAAAACAGAAATAGTCCATGCTTCCCAGGAGTCACTTAGTGACTTTTAGTGACTTGATAAAATATCATGTGTCATGTACAGGGTGGTATACACAGGATACTGGGGATCTCCAGGGAAGTGTTGTAGGAGGGACAATTCTGGAAATGCTTGCCTGAAGTGTGTGGTGAGGGGTGGAGGGGTAGCAATGTGAAGATAGGAAGAGCATTCCAGGCAGAGGGAACAGTGGTTTGAAAGTCCATAATTGATCAGAAAACTCCAAGTCAGCCAGGTGTGGTAGCACACACCTGTAATCCCAGCAGCTTGGGAGGCTGAGGCATGAGGATATCAAGTTCAAAGACAGTCTCAAGAACATAGCGAGGCCCTAAGCAGCTCAGAGAGACCCTGTCTCAAAATCGAACATATAAAGGGCTGGAACTGTGGCTCAATGTTTAAGTGCCCCTGGGTTCCTATGTTCAATCCATAGCACCAAAAAGGAAGGAAGGAAGGAAGGAAGGAAGGAAGGAAGGAAGGAAGGAAGGAAGGAAGGAAGGAAGGAAAAGAAAAAGAAAGATGCCTACAAGTCATTTGGTAAGAAGGCTACATAGAATCCATGTGGAAGAAGATGATAGTAAACACAGTTAAAATAAAACAAAAAACAATCAGCCAAATATATTAAATGGGATGCATTTATCTAGCCTATCTACTTTATATTCAGATAATGAAAGGATGAATGCATGAAAGTGCTGTTTTATAATTCTAAAATATCTTCCCTTTTCCAATCAAGTGAGAATGCACCAGATCAACATACCACAATGCCCTGTTTCCAGTTGTCTGACTTATTCCATCAATAAATGTATATCAATCAGTGGCTCATTCTAGCAATAGTTTTTAGTCCATCGATGCTCAGATAATTAGAAGCCTCCACCTATTTATACCTGTGTCTAACGATTTGTTTATGGAGTGATCAGTGTGGCCTTTATGGAAGTCGTCAGAACATCCTTCAGATTCAACAGTCACCAGTTAGGTTAGAGAAAACAACAGTAGGTAACTGTCAGCTTACAAAGGATCAGACTTCCAGTCTGATCAGTTTCACAAATTTTTCATACTGCAAAAAGCAGACATAAACTTAATAAGCAGCTATTCCCCTAAGATCAGAAGTATGAACATTAAATAATACTCTGAGTGGAAAGCTCAGAGCACAATTAAAGCGCAAAGTTAGCACTCAAGAAATGGAAGATGTTATCATGATACAGTTGTTAATTGTTAGATCCTTGATGGGTAGTAGCCAGTTAGCAAGCACTGGTTGGGCCATGTGAACCTCATGATAAGAACTAGAGAAATGTCTTTCTCAAATATTCCAAGCAGCTGCAAACCCTTGAACTATTCAGTGTAATGTCTCCATGCAAGCTCCTGGAGAATGTCACTGTGCCCAAATAGATCTGATGAATTGCTTTAGGGAAAGCTTTCTCCTTCTTTGTTCTTCATTTTGGGCAAATCTGAAGGGGCCCTTAACAGCTGAGACATTTAGAATTTAATCCCCTCTGTCCTGCAAAAATATGCATCAAAAATGTGACATTCCAGTTGCTTGCTCCTTAGAGTAAGAATATAACTTATCAGACTTTATAGGAAAAAGGCCTATTTCTGCTACAGAGAGCTCATGATTTGGGAGAGAAGACAATTGAGATTTAGACCTAGCAAATTTGTAAATTGCTTTAGTTTATTGATGTTTTTATTCTTTCTACCACAGGATTAGTTATTTGCTACAGAATATCCTTTATTAATCCATTCAGTTGTTAGATTTTTTTTTTAAATTTGCTTTTGCGTAAATGACAACCAACAATATAGAGGTGTATTTTTGTGTTTAGATAATATTATCAAATGACTTGAAGTTGTTACTTACCAGAGTAAAGTGGAGTTAATTTCGTCCATTTGCTGTCATTTATCCACTAAATTTGAGATACAATGTCTATTGTATTATTTATAGCAGTGCTCATATTGGAGCATCCCTACAAATTGCTTATTTGTGATCTTATCAAATGCCAATTCTTTTCCTATATAAAAAATCATGTCATCAATATAGTTCTACCTTATACCTTTGGTCAAGTTCCAAATCTGGTTCTCCCCAAATGCTATAAAGCTTCTTGCCATTTGCACAAAGATTAATTAGCAAGCTCAGAGCATATAAACAGAGTTACCCTTTGTTTTGTTTTATCTGTTGAATCAACAATCAGTTTGGATCCTGCTTATTAAACTATAGTGAACTCTGGGGAAAATCTCACTCATTTGTTGCGGGGTAGAGGTCAAGAAAGGAGGGTATTAAAAAGGCAGAAGTCCTGATGGTCAAGCCCATGCAGGACGTTATGCGGGCAGCCTCAGGTGGCACAGGTTATTAACAAGAGAGTCTGAATGTCAAAAAGGAGCAATAGAGGAGAATTAATAGCATGTGAAAAAGCAGGAGGTTGATGGAGAGGATGCAGTATGGTAAACAGATTTTGAGGGTAGGCTTTGAAGAAGGCAGAAGGAAAGTCGCTAGATAGTGAGGAAGAGATGTGATCCTGGAAAGTCCTATGTGTCAGGTCAAAAGTCTGAACTTACACTGTAGAATCCAAAGGGGTCTGATCATGGGATAGACAAGATCAGGTCTGATTTTGGAAATTTCACTCCAGAGGCAGTGTGGCCAATGGATGGAGTATGGGGAGGATACTTCATTAGAAACCACCAATCATCATGAAATTATCAGCATGAAAAGCAGCAATTATTACTTTCAGAGATTGGCTTTTCTTCTCTCAATAGGGGTACCTTGCAGGGGAAAAAGTTGAGATAGAGCATAAATATATGAATAATTATCACAGTCTTAACAGAAGATAATATTTAATGAGTGTGATCCAGTATAGAAATATTTATATAATCTCATCTCCCAGACAAAGAAAAAAAGAGAAGTTGAGTGACTTGTCCAAGGTCACAGATCACAGAAATGTAAAGACAGGACTTGAGCTAAGATATTCTAACTCCAGAACCATGCTCCAGTGTGTGACATGACTAAGTTGTTGATTGTTATTCATACCAATGGGAGTGCTCTTAAAGAACTAATTCAGAAATTTTAAGAGCTGGTACCAGCCCTAAGAAGATTTGGTAATATAGTTTGTCAATAAACACAATACCTAATTCATATGGAAAATTAAGAGGCTGATGTGAAACATGGTAATTACACTTACTTCAAAATCAGTAATTGTGGACAAATTTAATTCATTTTGCCTAAATCTGGCTTTATTCCCAGAATTAAAAAAGACAACTACAGGTTACCCTTGGTGAGCACTCAGGGAAAATGTAGCAATTATGCTTCCACTACTACTGGAGAACACTAGGTCCTCTCTGTCTTATTGTGGGCAGTTTGGAGACCCCCAACTGAGGGAATGGGTGTCTTCTTTTCTCAGTTCTACCACCCTTTTATTTAAATAAAAAGGTAAACAATACAATGTTTGGTGGTTTTATAAGAAAAAAAGTTTAAAAGCAACAGAACATCAGCAACCTGGCAATCTACTTTAAGAATTTGGAACACATGTCATTGTGTCACCTCCAGTCATGGGTACAGTCAGTAAAAATTACCAATCCAACAAAAACCAAGGCAATAGCATTCTCATGGGCACCACTGGCATCCACTCTTCTGTGCAGAAACTCATCCTAGAGAAAACACGGAGATGGCGAGAATTTCCTTAGAGATTTTTCTTTCCCAAAGATTTCCCCTGGCTACAAACATCAAGTTGACATGAGCATTATGAGTTTGTCAGATGACATCGTAAGAGGTCACACTGAATTTTCTGACACCTATGTTAAAACCATAATGAAAAAAATATCACATGAAAATCATCATGATCACATGCACTGAATTTGTTTTACTAGGTAAAATGATAAGAGACCAGTTTATTTCATTTTGCCTGCTCATCTTTATCCTATTGCCTCAGTATGTGTTCTTTCATAGAGCAGGAAAAAATCAAAGTTCATCAGAAACACAGGACAGAACCAAAGATCAATACCAAATGCACAGTAGGAAGCTCCCAGAAGGCAAAGTCTCCTGGTGTGGCTGGACAAACAGACACACAGAAATTTAATCCAAAGGGTTAGTTCCAATGTTGAGAACTGCAGAGACAGGGCAGATGACCCCAAAGTTACTTTTCTTTTCCTTAAATCCTGTTCCACATTGAGCACCTGCTACCACATTGAGTGACTCTCTGTGCCCCTGGTGTTCTACTGAGGGAAAAGAGGTGCTAAGTAACCAGGGAGGCTGAAGGTGATCAGGTGATCAGACCCAGACTCTGGTTTAATTCTCAACCACTTTACAGTCTTCATTGTCTTTATCTGCTTGTTTTTTTTTTTTTTTTTTTTTCTCTTTAAGAGACGTTTGCCTCTTAGAATCCAATTCTTACTTCAAGGTGTTCAGGACACAGAAGTGGAGCCTAAGCATTAATTCTGGTAGCCCCAGTGTCATTAGAGAAGGAGTGCTGCCCAGAACCATCATAATGATGACAATTACTTCAATGGGACAATGACGAGGACATCAAACAAGAACTCTTACTTTAATATGAATCTACATGACCTTGGCATTATACAGCATTTATCTTTTCAAACACGTTCAAAACTGTCACTTTCCATAAGTCTCAACCACCAGTGAAATAAGAAGTGCTTTAAAAGTCTCTCCCCTTTCCATGCCCTCCATGTTCCTAACTGGACTCCTCACCATTCTCTGGAGCCCCACTGCGCATACATCCTGGGATTTGGTTCTTGTTTCTCCCCACCTGTTGCTGTTTTCTACCATCCTCATCTCTACAAGGTCAAACACAACTCAGCTCAAATGGCTTTCTCCTCAGGGCCCTCTTCATCCCCCGACCCCGGTTTCCAGTGCACAGATGAGGCGGGTGTGATGGGGTTCATGGAGAAGGAAGGAGGAGAAAACGAGCATAGAAAGACTGCCATTTAATTTTGTCTCTGAAATAAACGAATCCTGAGAAACATCTCCTAAACGACAGCACCAAGCACAGAGTCTTGAACTTAGATGGTATTAAATACCTGGGAAATAATGAAGGAAGGAAGACATAGAAGGAAGGATGGAGGGACTAGATGCTATTTCTTCTAACCATAAGTGCTAAATTACCTGAAATGCCTGACATTAATATTATTAGGAAAAAAAAAAAACCAGTGTTTTGTATAAAGAGAAAAAAATGCAAATGCAATTTTTTTTTATCTTTTTCTCCTTTTTTGGAAATTTCTGTGTAGATGTGATATGACTATGGTGGGAAGGTTGAGGTCAGGGGAGCTTTTGGATATGGAATATAACAATATAACGTGAATAAAAATTTGAGTATTTGCTAAACTGGACTTTTCACTAAGAAACGGCTTCGAAGTTCCTGGAAGAACTTGTAAATCTGAATGGCAGCAAGCTTGTAAACCTGCTTACAGCAACATTCTTTACATGGCACATAATGAAAAGACTTACAAGAATACATATTTTTTAGAGAATCAACTCTTGTATGAGGTGATAACACTTAGAGTTAGAACTTCATATCATAGAATGAGAAATAGATAACAAAAGAGTATCCTGTCCTTCTGACAAGGACAATGGGCCATTTTCTAAGGGGAGAGACTTGCAGTAGTGTGCTATGTGCTCACATAGCTCCAGGTAATAGTAATATTAGGTAACAGTCAATTCCTGTAACCTTGGCCACATGGCTCACCATAGCACCTTTGTTTTCTTACCTGAAATTGGAAAAAAATAATAGTATCTATTATTTGGTTATTAAATATTTAAATGAGTTACTACATATAGTCCTTAGAGCACTGTCTGGCAAAAAGGAACATGCTCAGTAAATGTGAGCTTCTATTATCACATTTCATCAGCCATAGACACCATTAATTGTTGGTCCATTGTTACTTCTAATAACATGGAGAGTCTGAGAGGAGACCTCTGCAAAAAGCTAAAACATCAAATGGCTATTCCTTCAGAGTTAGAATATTCCAGAAATAAACGTGCCCTTCTAAGAGGCAGAGGAAGAGAAAGAGGAAATTAATCTCCCCAATGAATTTGAATCACAAAGTTACTCATGCAGGTTTTTGATACATTTATATTACAAATACAATTTTTAAATGATCTCAGGTGGGTAGTGACCCCAGTCCACCATCTGTTTACAACACCAATGCTGTTTGAGGAAGAATTCTGGAAGAATAAAACTTTGTTGCAGGCTGATAAGGACTGCAAGGTGGTATTGAGATAAGACACACTCCACTCTCAGATATGTGAAAATGTGGGAGAACATCTTAAGAATCAATGAAATATGGTAGCAGTTATCATGGTCGTAGTTGTAATCACCATCATCATTATCATCAACCCCCTAAGGAACAGAGAGAATCAGGGATGGTGCCTGGATTACTTTAAACATTATCCCTCATTCCACATCCTAAAGAAGGCATAATAAGGAAGGGATAACAAAGAGTCCTAAAGCTATCTGAGACACTGGAATTTATCAATGTGAAATAGCCTTTGGGGTTTTTTCTTCTTGTTGAGATTGCACCTGAAAAAAAAAAAAAGAATTAAAAAACACCTCTTTTTCTGAGCATGGTTTAAACTTCTCCATCTCTCCTTCTCCTGCATATGCAGGCATATCCCACCCCATCCCTATGTAGAGAGGTCGACTGTGGCACCTCCCAGTATCTCTCTAAGGAATATGCACTGTCCTCTTATAGGTCAAAGTTGAACCTTAGTAGAGTAAAGCATACATATTAAACAGTCTTTCACTTAAACACAAGCAGAGTTTTGCTAAAGTATAGGTCTCATGGTGATGATAAATACTATTATTCCAAGAACACTTGAATTTCTAAGTAGGACAGTTTTCCTATCAATTCTGGATTTAATATTGCATTGGCAGTAATTTGAATTGTTCATACAACATAAAGCATATTAGTTTATTACTAATTGTCTCCTTTGCTACAATAGCAAAGGCAAAAAGATTTCCACTATTAAGCTGGAGCTTATAAGAAAAAGGTCTGTTACCAGCAAGCCTTTGATAATTTTTTTTTTATCACCACCAAACTTATCAGTGCTGTATTTCCAGTAGCTTTCTACCTATCTTAATCTGGATGTCCTGAAGCAACTCCAATTCAATAGTCCAAATCCAAACCAAAAACCAATGATCTTCCCATCCCCAGTCCAATATTCTGCACCCATAATGTTCCCTCTGAGTAGCTCCCATAGAAGTTACTTTGGAGCCCTGAGAATTAAACTCTCAACTCTATTTAATAGCTATATAACCTTGAACATCTTAATTTTCTTTGTCTCTGGTTCCTCATCTGTAAAATCATATGAAAATTAAATAATGAGAACACAGAATGGGCCTCGCTTACTGCCCAGCACATGGCAGGCAACTAATGATCATTAATATTCTTTTTAAAATCCACATATCAAGTCCTCTACACAAGTTGTTCTTTCTTCATGGAACATATTCTTTCTTTTTTTCCTCCTCTCTTTCAGAAAAACTGCGATTTATTTTTCAAGGCTAAATCCAAATGTCATCTTTGAAACTGGCCTGCCCCTCCAGGAAGATTTAAAAGCACTTTGTTCTGACCAAAACATACTTCGCATCATGTTGTAATTATCTGATTACCAATCAACCTTCATTCAACCAAATTCAGCACAACTACAGACCTCCATGTCCCCTCCTTCTCCTCAGACAGACATTGCTAATCAACCACAGCACCATTTCCCTGCAGCCAGGATGCAATTTCAGAATCCTTTCAACACAAGGCTCCAAACAGTGGTGGTACTAACCAAGTTACCATTCAGCATTGAACAGGGAGCAGCTTAAGGCCAGAGGTTGTACCTTAATAAGTCTATAACTCATGTGATCACAAGTTTGATGGTCAGTATCTCTGGGTCTAGATTTCCTAATTTATACTCATATAATGACCCACCCTGATTGTCCAGAGCTGTCACTAAACAAGGAAAGTTGACAGCGTAGCTCTGCGCATGGTTCCCACTCTGAGTCCAGGCTCATTTCTTATCACAGAGTTAGGCATGCCTATAGACACTTGCAAATTGAAGCTGGTGTCTAGGTGTCTGCGTAATTGAAATAGAAACGGGGTAAGAATTTGTGATCTTTCAACTTAGCAGATAGCAGCTGCCACTTACCAAAGCCTACCTGATTGCAGCTATTTTGCACCTGCTGAGAAAAAGTTTGCAGCAAAAGAGATTCCTTTTTTAACCCTTGGTTGAGAGCAAGCCTCTATGCCTCTATCTATCTATCTATCTATACATGTATATATATACATATATATATATATATATATATATATTTTTTTTTTTTTTTTTTTGCCCAGTTATACAGACTAGCTATTGGGTTCATTCTCTCATATGTGGGTGGACACTGATGGGTTAAGACACATGGTCAAACAACTTCCACTAAGCCCTGGCAATCACAGTGGGAATTTTAAATGTTCACTGAGCCAGTTTGTTGAAAACTTGCAATCTTCTTGGAAATGGAGCTACATAAAGCAAAAGAGCCTCAAAATTTCCATTCTATGCTTATTTCTTAAAATAAGGAGGGAAAGCTGGTTTTGTATTTTGTATAAGACTGCATAAAAATGAAAGTTTCTCTGGAGATTATGTGTGATTCCATAAGCCAAATATTCAGATATATTCAGTAAACATTATCTTGAAAATATACATGAAGCTAGTTCCCAGGGAAGGAATTACCAATAAATAGTTGTGAAGAAACAAAGGCCATTTCTCCAAATTTGGAAAACAGACCGAATTAGTGAGAATTTAGTTTGTGCTGGATCTTAATATTTTAACTAAAACATGAGCTCTAGTACCCAACACTCTCAATGTGTCTAGCCTTGGTAGAAATTATTCTTTTGCAGAATTAGGTCCCAGTGACTGAACTTCTACAACCCCCCACAGGAGACCAACCATTAGCACCCTTAACCACTGCCACACATTCTCATTACCCCTGCAATGATCAGCTGGGCTGTGAGCTGGCCAAGACCTGAAGTTGTATGTTTTCCTCACTGGTGCCTTTTTATGGGTAAACCAACTTAAAACCACGAGTACACAAACCTAGAAAACACACCAGATATGGAAGCAGTTTCCAGGCCTGAGTGTGAGCTATACAGTGTGTCTGTTTTAACCACAGATCTCTTCGGTACAGCAAGAACAGCCACCTCCACACCCTCTCTCCTCTCCAGCACCTAACCACCACTTTACACAATGATGCTTAGAAAACATGTAATTCACGTTCACTTAAAAACTGTGTTCACCAAATTCATTAGGTAATTTTACAAAGCAGGAAGTTTGGCCCATATTCTTAGCATATTTTGACATTTTTATGTGTTTTATTTTTAGGTGATATTCTGCAAATCAGGCTTTGCTCCTGTTTTGACAAAGCCTTTTCTTTCTGAGTAAAATAGATGAGCAGTTCAGCAAGACAGGGCAGCTTTTATCTGCAAAAAATCTGCCTTTCAGCAGAGCAGACAATATGAGCAAAACGGAGGCAAACACACACAATATTTCCTATATGTGAATAGTGCTTCTTTTTTTCCCGTGGGACGTGCAAGTGGCAAGATAGTTTATTCCCATGTGGCGCTGATAGCGGGTCCTGAATACTTCTGAATATATCACTTTTATTGCCTTTTATATTGAATTATTGTGAAAGAAAAAATACTTTTGTGAGAATTCAAAATCAAAATACTTTAAGAGCTTTTAGAGTCTACCTCTAAGACATAAAGAAAAGCTTAAAAAAACAAATAATTCTGCTAAGGGATGCCAGACACCACTCCCATTGAGAGAGGGCCCCTTCACAAGAAGGGAGACACTATCAAATATTTATGCTGACTTTCAGAGAAAAACTGCGTGTTCCATTTGGGGTTCAGGCACTCAGGGTCCTATTCCTGTCTCTTCAGAACTTGTTCCATGAAGGACAAAATTTGCCCCAGGGTGCTTTGGCCTGGACATTTCAGCACTGCATGCTCCTTCAGGGATTCAGTTTAAGATATTTCCTAATGATAGTATAATAACAATCTCATCTCTCCACTCTCCATCAATCATAAGGATTCTTTTTCAATATATAGCTTTATTGGGGGACTTGGGGATAAATTTTCAGTAAACTTTCTCTTCTTTCCATGAACTCAAGAATTTCACAAACCATGATATGCTGTTTCAAGTATTTCAATTCCCAGTTTGCCATTTTGTCTTCAAGTGAGAGGAAGTTGTCTGTATGGTAAAGTCTAAGTGTCTTAGAATGATACAAAAAAAAGTTCCTTTGTGGCTTGACCTCTGACTCTTCATCCAGCCTCATCTCTCAGCTTCCTCAACTCAAACCCCACACGTTAGCCATAGTAAGCTTCTTGAGGCTCTCAGTAAACTCCCATGTATATTGGTAGAGGTTAAGAGTCTCTCTCAGAAATCCCTAGGACCAGAAACGTTTCAGATTTCAGAGCTTCTTGGGACTGGAATATTTATGTAGACTTTAATGGTTAAATACCTCTAATCCAAAAATTTGATCCAAAATGCTCCAATATCTCAAATTTTTTAAGCATCATGTTGGTGCTCAAAAAATTTTTGTATTTCCATGTATTTGGGATTTCAATTTTTTGAAGTGGGGCTACTCAACCTATATAATTTTTATTCTATGCAAAATTTCAGTTGGAGGGGAAAATACCATCTTTAGACTCCATTTCTTCAACCTCTGAATGTTCTTCTAGTTTTTGTATTTATAATCAGGAAATTAGTTCCTAGGTTCTGGAGGAGTTCATAGTCAGGTAAAGAGTTAATAATAGCAACAGAGATGGAGGGTATTGTGGTTTAGATATGAGATATCCCCCCAAACCTCATGTCTAAGATAATGCAACAAAGTTTAGAGGTGAAATTATTGGGTTATAAGAGCTTTAACATAATCAGTAGATTGATTCACTGATATGGATTAACTGAGGGGTAACTATAGGCAGGTGGGGGAGGCTGGAGGAGGTAGGTCACTGGGGTGTGCCTTTGGTGTGTATATTTTGGCCCTAATTAGGGATCCTCTCTCTCTGCTTCCTGACTGCCATGCCCTGAGAAGCTTTCTTCCTCCACACCCTTCCTCCACGATATTCTGCCTCACCATAGGTCCAAAGCAATGGAGTCAACCGTCTATGGATTGAGACCTCTGAAATCTTGAACCAAATAAACTTTTCCTCCTCTACATTGTTCTTGTCAGATCTTTATGTCACAGTGATGAAAAAAGCTGACTAAATCAGTACAGAGAGGATAAAAGTATAAAAGAAATCAGATACATACATTGTGTATATATATATATGTACACACGCACACACACAAATATATATACACACACACAAATATAAAGCTGCACTAGTTCAGATTATAATGGTAGTATCATCATTAAGTGAACCCCTTGAATTATGTAGGACTCTTTACACGTATCACCTCTAATCTTTATAATGCATATAAATATCCTTGACCCTTATTTTACAGTTGAGGAAACTACTGGCCAAAGAGGATACATGATTTGCCCAGGATAGCAACTGGTAAGTAATGATGCCAAGATTCAAACCATCTAAAGAGCTGATGATCCCCTCATTATATCTTAACAATACCTTATCCTGTATTTATCTGGTCTTGCATCTGCCTGCACCAATAAATTGTAATTCCCTGAGTTAAGGACCACATCTTCTGTCTCTGGCCCTGAAAACTCATTTTTTGGCAAATACCAGGCACATAGAAAATATTAGCAAATCAATAAATTAAATGAAGACAATAATTTGCTTTGTGTTTGTCATATTGTGAGTGAAAATGGATATGTTGGTATATCTTTTGATGTCTTATATTAATCATTTTCATGAGGCAATATAGTCAAAAGGAAAGAAAATTTGGATTAGAGAAACTAGATTTCAATCTCATCTCCACACTGGGCAAATTAGGTCCTATCTACAGATTTCTCAACTCTAAAAACAGAGATAAGAGCCCTTTCCTTACAGATTTATGAGATGAGACCCTGATATAATCTATAAAAATCCCTTCCATCATTAACTTTCAAGTTCTACACTGATGTTGATGGTTAACCACACCTGGTGATATTTCTAAGAGCATTTATTTCAAAATATCACTATACTTTAAAAAGAAGAAAACTTGAGGGTTAAAGAGATTTTGTTTTTTCTACATATCAGCATACATTTATTGAGTGTCTACACTATGAAAGTCATAGGATCTAAGTTCGATTTAGACCCCGGGGGTTGGGGGTGGGGAGGAAAGAATGACAGTAACAGAAAATATAAAGGAGAAAAAATAGCAGGTACTTATTATACAATAATGCAATGCCTTTTGTCCTCCTCAGGCCTGGAATCACAGAGGCTGGGTCTGTCTGGGCTGCCTCTGCATCTCCCTATGCAGGTGGTGTTCCACTCACCTGTCTTGACTATGTGTTCTCAGATCATTGTTTAGTAAAATACCATGGGCACCTTGGGTTTCTAAGATAAGGCATGCTCTGGAAATGGAGGATAAAAGAAAAAGAACTGCATTTTCTACTGAGGATGAGGAACAGGAATTTTCAAATTAAAAACTAGCAAACAGGAGCAAAAGAGTAAAAAAAAAAAAAAAAAAATTACCCCCAAAAAAGTAGCAAGTAGAGTCAAAACACTCAAATATATTTTCTTGAAAAAAAAAAAAAAAAAGAGAGAGTGTCTGAACTGTTACATGTAGGGATTTTACAATTCCCAAAGCATTTCCATGCATGAAGATGACTTTCTTCCTCCCATGCCCCCCACACACTTTTCCCAAGGAGTCTGCTCTGCTCTCCAGATGTTCTTTCTCTTTTTCTAATCCGTCCTCCCTAGATGTTACCCTGGTGGGGTAGCCATGGATGTCAAAGAATCCTGGGTTTGTCCCATAGACAAGCAAACTCTCCTCCCTGAACTTCTAATCTGGAAAATGAGGGTAGTAACCTGCCACTTTTCAGACTAAAGTGACAGAGTTCAGAGCAAATCACCCCCAAATACGCCACTTAGGCACATGAATGATTTTGAGCTGAAAGCCCTTAAAGAACTCAGCACGTGCAAGGAGATCACATATGCTTCCTTCTGTTTTTTAGAAGCAGGACTTAAAATTCCCTTGTAAATGCCAGGTGCCCTGTTCTTATCAAGAATGGAAAGTCCAGACTGAAAGAACTGTCTATACATCTTGTTAAAATAAATCTTAACATTGAGCCTCCCCCCCCATAACAATTTTCTTTTACCACCATTTATCGTTATTTGTCCAATTAATATATGTGTTCAACTCTGTGTGTCCTGGCCATTTCCTCATGAAGGCTCCTGTGCCACATAAAACTTGAATTAAATACATTTTTTTTCCTGTTGATTCACCTTATGTCAATTTGATTCTCAGACCCAGCAGGAAAAAAAAATCAAAGTGATAGAAATTTTTTCCTTCATTACATACATTATATGTCAAGCATGTAGTGAGTGCTCAATGAATGTCCACCCCATTCACTACTCCTTATCCTTTCTGCATTCATCCTTCATCACGATGGAAGTCTCATAACTGAGACTTAGTTGAGCTGAGGCAGGAAAACACACACACACACACACACACGTATGCACACACACATGTATGCACACACATACACATTCCACCTTCAGTAGTACTAAAGACAATATCTCCAAACAAAGAATAATACACTTGGTAGAACACTCAGAGTTTTTAACTACAAAGGACCATGCTAGCAGCACCTTGAAATACAACCTTTGGCTCTCTTTGGTTTGAAAAATCTTCAAGAAGCTCTTTGATATCAAAGAACAAACCTATTTTTGGTAGCTTTAAACTATAATTGCTCAGGCTCCCTAGAGGGAAAAAAAAATAAAGTCTCATAAAGAAAAAGAAGAAGAAAACATCTCAATAAAGGCTTCCAGAGGTGGAGGGGGCTCTCACTGATTTGCAAAAGTTCTCAACAGAGCTCTTCCTTTGCATAGCATGGATGGGGCAGCTGCTAGACAAAAGATCCAAATTATAACAAGATGAAGCAGAATGACAGTACTCCATAACCTGATCAGTTCTTAACAAGTTGAACATCTTCCCTTACTCATCACAAATTATGGAAATATGAATTATTTTACCATCTAAATGGCGAACAAAATATACAAAGTAAATAGAATCTTCCCGGGACATTTTGTTTCCTTAGAGTGATAGACAAGTGCATTAACTTCACATAAATTATATGCCTAAATAAACCAGCTAACAACATACTACCACATACCCATCACTCTGCCTCCCATAAGTGAGTTGAACTTGACCTTCGAAGCCCTTGAAATGCAAAAAAACTTACTCTTTTCTGACATTTATGAGTGTCTTTTCTGCTTGACTGCCTTTTACCGCCTGGAAATAATAGTGAAAGCATTGTAGACGAAATCTGCTATAAACACTGACAAATAACAGGAAAGGCAGACAGTTTTATTCCAGGCAGGTTAAAGCTAATCTAATCAAATCTAATTCTCTCTTTCTCTGTAAGCCTACCACTATGTTCAATTTATTTTTTGATTAGAAGTGCAGTATGATAGTCCTCTGTTGGACCACAGTTAAATGATACTGAGGTTTACATTTTCCCTACAAATAATTCTGATGAAACAATAGATTTTAAAGGGTTGGCTTTTTTTTTTTTTTTAAGAAAACTTACTCTTATACTACAGTTCTAAGAAGATTCTAAGGGAAACTTTCTTTGTCTCAGTGCTTTTTGACATTGAAATGGTACTGACTGTTTCTATTCTAACCACTAATGATATACTCCCAGGAGAAAAGTGTTCCTGGGTCCTGGGTTTCAGAAATTCAGGAAAAAAAGCTTTTTGAAAACACTGACTAATGGCAGTAAAGACATGACATTATGTATACTTAAATATTGAATAATGAGGAGAATGAGATTTTTGACTGAGGAATGGTTAGCAATTCTGTTAGCAAGGTACAAAGAGTGATTCTCTTTTCATTGAACAAATGTACAGTCCCTCATCAAAACAGAGCTTTCTGAGTGAGCACAAAGAAGACTATGTGTCCCAAAATAGTTTTACAAAAGTGACCAATTTGCCATCCTGTTTAAAAATTTTCACTGACCCAAATATCATCCTGCACATCCACCTATGCATTTACACACCCTTCACACATAAATGCACAAGCACATTCTTGTACTTCCTGTGCATTTGTTAGGAAACACCACCCCATCCTATTTGAAAACGTTATGCTTAGAAGCAGAAGAAATTTTATTGACAGTCTTAGAAGAATAAAGAAGAAAAGGCCACTACTTTTTCTTCACCTTCAAATTAACGTATAATTACTAGTCTTGATATAAAAGACTAGGAAACCTACCATAGTAGGTTGGGATTTCAATAAAATCATTTATTAAATTGAACTTGCAAGTGGCATGAAAAGTGGCAGCTGTGATACAATGAAAGGCAACCCGCCTTTGCTATCATTTGGCCTTGGTTCTAGCCTGGGTTTTTCTATTAACCAGCAATGTGACCATGGACTTTTGGACTCAAGTTCCCCAGATACAAAATCAGTAGAGAGGACAAATGGAACTAATATATTCTTAAGCCACTTCTAGCCCCATATGGAAATGTGTGCAGGCCTAATGATAACATAATATGATAGATCAATGCTCCCATCAGGGGAGAAAAGAACCCCAGCAGCATCTATCAAACCATCCACACATTTTTGTTATTAACTCTGTTGATTAAATCTGCAAAAAATATAACACTATGGCAATAACTTATTGGTAAGTCAGTATTTGAAAAACTTTCAATGAGAGAGAAAGTTGGGTAGAAATCACTATCGTTAAATTATATGATAAGTAGGACAGGTTCCAAATACAGTTAAAAACATTTTTTAAAACCATTGCTCTGGGCTGGGAGTACAGCTCAGTGGTATAGCACTTGCCTTGCATGCATGAGGCCATGGATTCAATTTGCAGTACCACACACACACACACACACACACACACACACACAAATATATATATATATAAAATATGTAATATATATATGTGTATATATATATATATATATATATATATATATATATTGCTCCAATAAAACACAGGTAGAAAGAGGGGTGGAAATGTTTCCTTGATATTGCTTTGATATCACTTGGGAGAAGAAAGATCTCAGGTTTAGTTGACCAGGAAGTGAAACTGATTGACATAGCTGCAGAAGAAAATAACTAATTTAGGGGACTAAAAAGTAATCATTCCTCAGAGACCTGGAGTGATGAAATATCAAGGAAATGACAGTTGATGTGTAGATGATAGAAACAGGTCCACCAGTCTAAAGCCGAACCACCCTGAACATGCCAAATCTCCTCTAATCTCAGAAGCTAAGCAGGGTCTGACCTAATTAGTACCTGGATAGTAGAAATAGGCCCTCCAAGTAGAGTAAAAGTGCAAGGAGGTGAATTTTGACTTTATAGTAACAATAACGTTGGTTTCATATATCAGAAAACATTTATCCCATGTTTCATAGGTCCCAGGCATAACTGAGGGGTGCAGCTATAGAAACAGGCACAGAACTGCAGTCAAGGAGCCCAAGGTCCAATAATAAACACACTACTTTGAGAGCCAGCGAATACCCCAAAGGAGAAAGTTAGCAAGGCTTACTCATGACTTTTAAAGGGAAATTTTGTTTGGAGTGAGTTATTAAATTAAATCTCTCTGCAACTTTTATTCTAGGCTGCTGGTCCAAGGTGTGGCAAGGCACTTCCTTTAAAACTTGCATAAAATGAGCCAATCTTACTTAAAGGTACTTAGACAGGAGGTGTCAGGGCAGAGGTCATAAGGAGAACTAAAGTGAAAAAGGAGGATTCACTGTTACCTGTTCATCCATTCTCTCAGCCAATGTTTTGTAAGGACCTCCTCACACCTGCTTCGAGTAGCCCTGCCCTTGTGATGTGGGAAAACTCACTGTTTTCATGAGCATTCCTCAGTGCCCAGGTATGTGAGTGGGTGTGTCAGTCAGCTTTTCCTCACTGTGACCAAAATACATGACAAGAACAACTTTGAGGAGGAACATTTATTTTGGGCTCATGAATTCAGAGGTTAAGTCCTTGGTTGGCCAACCCTATTACTCTGGGTCTGAGGTAAGGCAGAGCATCATGGTGGAAGGGCATGGAAGAGAAGAAATGTCAACTCATGGTGGACAAGAAATGATCCCCAAGAGCATGCCCCAGTGACATCTGTCTGTCAGTCATGCCCCACCTGCCCATATTTCCACCCAATAGACCAAATTATTAATCTATCAAATGAATTAACCACTGATCATTATCTAATAATCTAACCTTTTCACCTCTGAACATTCCTGCATTACCACATGAGCTTTTCAGGAGACATTAGAGATCTAAACCATACCAGTGTTTCTTTTCCCACTATATTGGAACCACGATTTCTAACAAAATAATTTTAAATTGGGACTGAGAGTGTTTTAACTTCCCATGAGATGGAGCATCAACAATCGCCCATTTTTAATGTTGCTGTCAGAATATTAAGTTCCTGAGAAGGTTCACTGCTCATTACTGGTTAGGGCAATGCTTTATGACAAGCTACAATGAATACAAATCCCAAGAATTATCTTGGAGGGCTCTCAAAATAGTGCTATAAGATTTCCTCAGTGAGGCTGCTAAGTCTTGTGGCTATAAATCTCACCCAACAACACTGCTTATTCAATTTAAGGCTGCAAACCCGAGAGAGATTAATGAGATGAGTTGTCCACTAGTCAGGGGAAGAACACAAGATCTATCCTATCTTATTTCATCTTCTGGCTTAATCATTATAAGTGTTATGTAATGTGACATTCACACATTATTGAAGACGTTCAAGGAACAAATTGCATATCACTAATCAGCAGATCATTTTTCATTTTCATGCAGACTCTAAAATTAATGATGCCCTCCCTTTTTTTTATTAAATCCTTTCAAAAACAAAAACCACCAAGTTATTAAATAAGAAATTGAACATGGGAACAATAAGTATTTGGGGAACAATAAGTATTCCTTTTTTTTTTCTTTTTTGTAATTTGGTACTTTCTCCTAGCTAACCAATCCTAGCAATGTTAGAAAGAGGCTTAAGGAGCAGCAACTTATTTTGTTTCGGTTCGTTAGATCTCTGACAAACAACTTGCTCTTTCAGGCTCCAAAATGTTCTTTTCCCATTTGAATCTTTCATGAGTGTTATTACTCTTTAACTTAGTGGTTGCAACACACTTGGATGCTATTTCCAAGCTGCTAATTGGGTCCTGGGGAGTGCCCTGGCTGGGCAGGGACAGTGAGGCCACATTGAACTGGCTGGGACCCATGCTGTCACAAGCATCTGCTCTAGCAGGAATCTCCTCTGACAGGGTTGCAGGGCTACCCACTCAATGGGATAGACCAAGAGGTGGGCCCTCTGACCCTGGGCACTGCTGTCCCAATCAACCCACAACTAATATGTGCTGAGGATTTTAATTAAGAAATTCTTTCAACATGCCATTGCAAGATATTGAAGAAGACTCATCAAAGAGAAGCTTGGGGCATCTGAAATATAAACTCTTAGTCGGCCCCAGGAACCCCCTCTTATTTTAAAATAGATGTTCTAAAGGAACATCCATCTTCTCCTTTCCTGCTCAAAATAAGCCAGTCTCATGGGCTATTATTCTCCATTCACTTTATGACCTTCTTCCTTTAATAATTTAAATGTTACTTCCTCTTGACATTTCTCAGGTGGACCTTTCTGCCAAGAGCGGGGAAGACAGTGCTGCACAACAGTGCGATAGATAGGTTGGGTCAGGCACCTGTGAGATCTCTACCCCCAGTCCCACCAGTGACTCACACATAGTGTCCTTCTCCTTCCAGTAGGGCACTTGAGTTCATCTATCCTCAGAAGTGAGCTGAGAGGCAGCAATGCCTGGAAAGACCCTGGGATGTTACTACCAGGAAACAGGCTGCCAACCACAAATGACACAGCCTGGGATAAGCATGAAGGTACCAGTGGAAGGTGAGGGGAAGAAAACCCATCAAGCCTGAATCTTGGTCTAAAAATCTGATCCTGCACCTACTACTCACTGCCTGTGGCACGTCCTGGACCTCAGTGTCCTCTGTTGTAAAAATAATGTTTTAAAGAACAGTTGTAGAAACATACCCACATGCCCAAAGAGGCAGCAGTGGAAAATGAAAACACCATAAGTATCTACCAGAAGGTGAAATGGCTAAATGTATCATGGGTATTCATTCTGTAGGCTTGTGGCAGTTTAATGGGGTGAAGTAGATCTGTGTTTTTATGATGGAATGATTTCTAAGATATATAAGAGAAGAAAGATAGGAAGGAAGGAGGGAGGGAGGAGAACAGGGGAGGGGGAGGCAGACATGCAGGCTTGTAGTAAAAAGTTATTTATAATGTTATTGTCAGTGTGAAAAAATCCACAAAGCAATACTGTACTTTTTTTTCACTGCAGATTTACCTGTATATAAATGAATAGAAAAAAGTGCTGGACGCACACACTATTCTCAGTGATTAGCCCTATACAGAAGAGCAGGAAATTGGAATGGAAATGCTACTCAAAGGGAATTTTTACTTTTATCTGTAATATTCCAATTTTCTTATAAAATTACGTATTTCTTTACTAAATGTGTAATTAAAATCATTTTAAAAGGAAAAGCATGCTTGTGAGATAATGTGTGTGCATCTACTCTAAAGTAGAAAATGCTGGGCAGATGTAAGCTTTTCCCATCAGCCCTCCCAGGCTGAACCACACACTCCCATGCAGATAAGGGAGATAAAGCAACTCAGTCCCATCCCAACTGTTAATCCCACCACAGGCTACAAGAAAGGACCCTTTAGAAGGGGATGTGCACTTCCAACACCTACCTGACTGTGCAGGTGACCAAAAAGTGAATGAAGTGGCTTCATGGCTGAGCCTACAACAGGCCCGTGGTAAATGGATGTTGGATGTTGGACCTCAGAGTAGGAGATCTGAACCTCTTTGGGGTTCTTTGTATCAGTGCTACATTGGATCTAATGTAATGGGGCTAGTTTAATCCAGCATTTCTCAACCAATTTTTTGCCCACCCTCCCTATAAAACCTCTTTAATGTTTTCCTAGTCATACCATTCACAAAATTTAGTTTTGTCCCCGTGTGGGTGACACCAACCCCACTGAGAACACAAGATTTGTGCTGTTTTCTTACCACATGTCAGGGATGACTTAAAGCATTATACCTGAATTAACTGTTTACACTTCAAAAACAAGAACCCCTGAGGCACAAGGAAGGTAAGTGCTTACTCTCAATTCTCCAAAACAAGGTGCCTGAGCAAGAATCCAGACAGTCTGACTTCTCTGTGCCCATGAACATTGCCCTATGCTGCCTCAAAGAAAATGTGTCCAAGAATGCTTGAGAAAAATATCTTGTCTCATAGAGAGAGATCAGTGGAGTTTATCCCAAATGAAACTATCAGCTTTGGGTGGTGTCTGTAGAAATGGAGTTGAGATTAAAGGTAACACACCAGAGTACAAGTAACACAGGGTCCTGTAAACATAGGTTTCAGGAGCACAAGTGGGAGGAAAGAGCAAACCTGCTTTTATTGGAGTTCATGGCACTGAAAAATATAGCTTCTTAGACAAGATGAGCATATGTAATAGCTCAGGACACACTTGGGAGAGTGAAGACTGTGTCTATAGGCCACACACAAAAATTCTGAGCCCCATATCTTCATATACCAAGTGAGAAAAGGACAACACTTTCATTTTTCTGCTCCCTATAGTACAGTCTGGGTCCACTGGTATCTTTCCAAAGCATGGCCCAGGACTCCCAAAATAGTGCCTGCCTCCCCAACTCTGCCTAATCTTTTTATTCCCAGAGTCTTACTAGCATGCAACTGCACAAGGAATATGCTTCTCTTCAGTAATTCAAGTGAGACCTGTTTCTGAGAGTCTATCTCAAACTCAATCTCATCCCAACTCAGACAAGCTCACATCCTGCTCCTTCATGGAAACCTTGCCTACTGAGCGAGTTCCACTTTGTCCTTCATTCCACGCTCTACAGAATTAATTGTATCCCCCACTCATCTGAATCTTTTTGCTATACAGGTTGACTTGATAATTCTGTGTTCCACTTCCATCTTAGACTACGAGTTCCTTGGTGGGGAAAATTGTTAAGAATTTACACTTCTGGGAACTCTCCTCAGACCCAGCATCTTATGACTCCCCAAAGATGTCATGTTTGGGGGACTGATGTCTGATATGGTCTGCTGTTTAGGATGTGCATGTTAAAACATCTGGTGGGAGAGAAGCCCACCAGATGTTCTCTCTACAGGCAGAAACCAGCCCACTGGATTAAAATAATTATGAGAGATATAATGTTGGAGTTGATCAGATGATCAGCATTTCTTTACCCAGCTTCCACAATGAGTTTACACTGTTATTTTACCTTTCCTCCTAAAATTCTAAACACAGACATAGGTCAGGCTACAAGTTATCAAGATTATAGATTCAAATCTCCATAAGCAGAAGAGTGCACCCATCAAGCCAAAAATGAATCAATATCCAAAGCCAAGCAGGAGATATAATTTCTCATGCCACTTGTAGATGGGTGGTAGAGCGCAGGCATTGACAATGATTCCCATGGCAGGCTGACTACTAAACCCAGCTCTGCGGTTCACAAGCCATATGACCTTGAACAAGCTACTTAACTTTGTGCCTCAATTTCTTCATCTGTAAAATGGGGTAATAACAGTATCCCTGCCTCATAGGTTGTAGTAATAATTAAATGTGGCACACAGAACAATGTTGCTAGCTGCATTACTGTTTGCAAAAGTGCATATAATTAGGAAAGAAGGAACTAGCCAATGCTTTTTATGGATGCATAATGTTGAGGAAGAACAAACCCATGCAATGGTCTAACTTCTAACACTGCTTTAGTTCTTTGGATATCAGTGACACATTTCTCAAACGACACTCATCACACAGGCTTGCCTTTATAATGCCTGTGATTTGGGCTAAAAAAGACAGAGTCCCTCTTTAATTAACCTGCTGCCACCAGAGGATCCTAAATAAACTACTCATTTTCTAAACAGATGAGCTTCTCTCACCTGCTAAAATGAATCCCAAGTAATTGCTGTTACTTGCTGGGGGCGGGGAGGCCCCGGTTTACTGTGACCAGATAACTCTATTTGTGATGGGATTTATGTACCATCCCACACTCCACTGGTGTCAACAAACAGCAGAAAAATGACTTGCAAATGACAAAAAGCAAAGTAATAAATAACTTCAACTGCCCTAACTGAGCAAATTATCTTCCTAATGATGTTGGATGAGGACTATGCCTAACTTTGTAAGCAGACACATGCTGTGATCGTTTATGCAAAATGAGAAATCACTTCACCTAAAAACACTTTCCATGACCAAGGATGCGCAAGCATGCAACTTTCTCAACACTGGTACTTTTTTTTTTTTCCCCACAGAATGTGCTGCCTATTGCTTCCTCTTTGTCCCTGAAAGTTGGGAGGCCATGCTAGCTCTGGTGTAATACTTTCCTTTAAAAAAAAAAAAAAAGAAAACAACAACAACAAAAAAACTATTATTGATTTATTTCTACAAACATCTCTGGCAAGGCTAGAAGACCAGAATTCAGAATGCAGAGTAGATTGAAGTACATATACTTTTTCGTGTAAATTGTTTCATTTCGCTGGGTTCTTGGAAGGCATTTTAAATAGAATATAGCTCTGTGGATCTTTTAAAAATGATCCCCCATCTATACCCACCCCCACTTTTCCAGAGACAATAAAGGTGAAAAGAAACTGTGTGACTTTCAATTAAATGCAAGTTCCAATTGTCCTCTTTTCCTGGGGCACCCACAATTGAGGCAGTCCTCCTGGGACTCAGGTCTGGGGCAATTCCTCCCCAAGTCCATCGGCTTCCCAATTCCAAGCTGGCCTGGCTGAAGGATGACCACAAGGTCAGTGGCTTCGTAGCAACAGCTAATGCACTTCATGAAATGAATAAGAGAACAAGTCACTGCATCTCGTTTCACTCACAAAGTGGAGGAGTGTTGCCCAAGGTCGAGGGCAGGGACTGACATCAAACCCACCTCTCAGACTGACATGGATCTGGAAGCAAAGAAAATAAAGGCCTTGGGGCCAGGGGCTGACCTGTTCTCTTTGCTCTTACTTTTTTCTCCATGCCTGGGGACAGTGAGTGGCTGGAGAGGCCTGTTACCCTTCAGACATGCTTGATCCTAGGAGGGTAGAACCAAATTATATAAAGTTGATGGTTGCCTCTATGAAGAATGTTCCCTGAGAAATCTCTGCTGGTTTCTGTCTACTTCTGGATGTCTCTCTTACCACTTCATCTCTTTGTGTCCCTCTCTGCCTGTTTCTGTTAGGGTGGGTGTGTGTGCATGTGTGTGTGAGATTGTGCGTGTCTGATTCTCTCCAGGTGTGTGTCTGCTTTATTTCTTGCTCTGTTTCTATCACTCTCTTTTACTCTGCATGCACCTTCCTGGCTCTGTTCTCCTGTGTGTGCCTCTCTGCACCTCTCCACCTCTCTCAGTTCATCTGTCAGTGTCTTCCTCATGGTCATTCAGCAAGCAGTGCTACATGATGACTTTTCTGGCCCTGGGCACTATTGCTTCCATGAGCCCCTTCCATCATAGAAAAGAATATTAAAATATATTTTATGATTATATCAGTATAAGACAAATATAACTCGGGCTGGATTCATTAATGTATATTTATTTTTTCCTCCTGATTCAAAACAAAAATTAAAATTAGAACATTTCAAGGGAGCCCCCAAAATATTTTGGGTCTAAGGCATCGTGCCCATGAAAAGTCAGCCTCCCTCTCTCTCCCTCCCCCATCCTCTCCCTCCCTTCCCCATTCTCTCTCTCTCTCTCTCTCTCTCTCTGTCCTTCTCTCTCCACCTCTCTCAACTTGGATAATGATCTGCTATCCCAGCCTGGAAAACTGTAGGCAAGGTCAGCTAGTCCACTTCTGCTCTGGACTTCAGGGCTAATGCTAGTTTTTTCCCTACACATTCTTTTATTTCTCACAGGTTATGGTGGCAACCCTTGTCCCTTCCTTCTGTTGGAAAATTAAGATCTAAGCTGGTTAGAGCTTCAGGATAGAAATCAGCTAAGTGTATTCCTGGATGCTATAGTTCCAGATCAGATATAAGGTCTCCTGTGACCAGGTCTAGTCCTCCAAACACCTGCCTTAGAATACAGCTGAAAACCCAAGAAGTACCACAATCTCCTTCCTGTCTTCTTCCCTACCTCCCTGCCCAGGAAGCTACCTGGGTGAAGACAGCAGGACTGTCCACAAACACATGATGGCAGGACTGTCCAGCCACCATGGCTGCATCATTTCTCTGAGGAGGCTCTGGTATCTCATATGCAATACTGCTGGGTTTGTCTCCTTGGACACTAGCAGGAAAAGGACACATGGTGTGAGTCACAAGCAACTGGAATTGATTACCTGTGCCTGTGAAGACTAAGAAAACTTAGTGGAATTCTTAACAATAGTTTGCCTCCAAACCCAACTGTCATCCACACTAGATCCTCCAGAGATAGTTTCTAGGTTTGATATTCAAGTTTTTTAACTTGTTTTTATAATAGTTCTAATTAAAAAGTCTCCCCCCCACCGAAAAAAAAATCCCCAAGCCTTTTTCTATCTCCCTGGAAAATAGAATAAAATGAAATTGATTTTCTTCTTTATCAGCAAAGCTTGTAAATTGAAGGGGCAAATCCCAGGAAGCCAGCACATTAAATTTATCTTAATGTTGCTAATTGGACCAAAAAAAAAGTCCTTTTTTTCTTATTAAAGCTTTGAAAAACAAGTAAATCCCACCTGTTAATACTTTATCTTTTTCCCTTTGCCCCAATAAAGTAGAAAAATGTCCAATGTGTTTTTAAAAAAGATTTTTTACTTCTGGAAAGATTATTTGGCTGTTTCTGGCCCCAAACCTTCCTTTTTGCCAGTTTCTGCCTAAAATGATGTGCTCTTCCTATTTCCTTTCATTTGTTAATGAATTTCACTCTCTGATCCTTTGGTGTTACCTGCACACATTTACCTACTAATTTCCTTCTGATCTCAGAGACTCAGTAAACAATTCACCTTATCTAAGACCAGAGGAAAAAATTAAAATTATAAATCTAATAATGGTAATACTTTAAAGCATAAATTTCTGTACTTTCAACATCCTATGCATATCTAACTCAGCTCTCTGGCCTTTCCATTGGTTTGAACCAATCATAAAATTCTCATCTTCCAAGAGGCAAGGGCACAGAAAGGATGAATGACAAAGAGATTAGGTTCCTAATAACATATTCATGAAGGTTCCTTATACATGGTCACATGAAGTCTATAAATTAGGCTTGATCTTGATTCCAAACAATGTGAATCCCAATACCTGTAGAAAAGACTCACACATTTAGTTATTGGATAGATGTGACCACACTCATTCAGAGACGTTCACCTTGGGGAACACAAAGGAAAGGCTGTAAAAGAAACACTCAGGCTGGCTGATTCCTGTGTTTCTACTTCACTCCTCCTCCTGCCTCAGGAGCACTGAAGAAACAGAAAATCTGGGAGAAAAGGAGTTTCTTGCATGAGAAAAGAATCTGACCATTTTAAATTCATTACAAGACATAGAAAGTTGACCTCTCAAACTTAAACTTCGGCAGGAAATCAAAAATGGCAAGATATAGAGAAGTACAGTTGTACCAACCAGGTTAGATCTTCCTTTTATTCCTAATTTCCAGAAAATAAGGTAGGTCCTGACCTACTGTGCCTTCCCCTAAGTTGATGGGATAAAAGACATTGATTGGACTTTGTAGTGCTGCTCAGATGTGTATAACACAGTGAGCTCTAGACCAGATTGCCTGAGAGTATTTGAGTTTATTTAAAGTTTCCATTATAACATTAAATTGGTAAAAAAAAAAAAAAAAAAAAAATAGAACAAGAAATACTATTATCAATTCAGTTGACAAAGCTCAATGTGAATTTTATAAAGAAAGGATAGTTTCCTCTTTCAGAGGAAAAAACAAATTTTCCAATCTTTATAACATCATTAAGTAATAATATCAAAGGGAGTAAAAAGTTAGTACCTAGCTCAAAGGTCTTGCCAGTGTCCTGGAATACTCTGGAGCAGTATGGAAGCCCAGAGGTCACTGAGGTAGCTGGTGAGGGGAAACAAAGTAGGAAAGTACCACTTTTAGGGGTTTCATACAGAGGATTCTCCACAAGATAGTCTTGCAAGAATGTGTCCAGTGCTTAAAAAACATGGTTTAGAGGTACAGGTAATTCCTCTGACCTTAGAAAAACCTTAGTAAAACTTACTTCCTGAGAAATAGGAATTTTGCACTATTTAAAAATGAATTCTTTCCAGATGTTATTACAGCACTGTTGATAAAGCTTAAAATTGGAAACCACCGAAACACCTGATCATCAATATTGGTGAATACTCAATGTAAAGTTTTAGACAATTCTAAAAATGATACTGTGATTTTAAGTGATTTCATGTGGCAAAATGTTCATAATACACTTAAAACAGATGATAAAAGATTAAGGTTGAATTGCATTATATAACTATGCATTTTTCATGTATATGAAATTATATTATCACATATACATACAAACATACATACATGAGTTGGTATGTGTCCATAAGTTTCTTTCCCCCTCTTTTCCTCTCTCTCAAGATTCATCACAAAAAGTCTTTCAAGATAGGATGAACGGAAAGAAATGAACTGAACAAATGTAGCAAGAACTCATTCAGTAGGAAGAAGGAGAAAAAAGATGAGAAATGCAGTTTTTTGCCTTCTCAAATCCAGGGTAATTATAAACTATTTCTAATCCCCTTAGGTGACTTGAGGCAGTAGTTTTGGAATTAAAATAATTTAGATGCATGCCACCTTCTCCATTAGTCCTTTCCCACTTTTTCCAGTCCAGTGAAGACATTTCTGTTTTCCTCCCCCTCATCAGTTAAACCAACAGCTGTAGCAGTGCCCTCTACAGCCCCTGGCCCTGGTACCTTCTCATCATACATTCCCTTCCTCCCTTTCCTTGCTATCCATTATGTCTAAAATTGTGTTAAAGATCTTAAATAATAATGGATCCAGGCCACATTTACTGACTTTTTCTTGAAAACTCCTAAACAGGCATTGTAATTGTGTAGCACAGTGAGGTTTGGGACCTTCCCAAGGATCAAACATTTGAAAATGAAAACAAGATGCTGAATAAGGCCAAGCCACAACCAGTTTGTAGTCATTATTCTCTAGACCTGCTCTAGCGTTCTGGTTGAACAGAAGGGCGCTGTCTGTTGGCCAGATTTCATTTTCCAACAGTTTTCCCAGGGAACTTGACCCCACTTGAATTCCCATCTGTGTGCCTTTGAACACTGTGCGCTCTGTGCAGATGAGGAGTACAGGCACACTGCTGGGTGCTGGCCATAGCCTGCTGCAGCCTGCAAGCATCTCTGGCCAGTTTCCCTGCTGAGACACAGCCAGGGCTGCAATCTGACACCTTCCTCAGACTGCTGCCCAAGGAGGATATATTTTATGCCATTTATTCACCACTTTACTAACACAGAAAATGAACTCATAAGTAAGTGTGCTTTTGCTTAATGTTGTTTTTTCCTCAGGCTTCAAAGAGAGAAAATTTGCAGACCCAAGAGAAAAATCCATATTGATTTCAAGGCAATATCTCAGGGCAATGATACCCTCAGTTAAAAGAGGAAAAAACAAAAAACACTGGAATTAAGGTATCCACACACGTCAGTTAGTGGCCTTGCTACTTACTGCTCACATGGCTTTGGACATGTGATCCAACCTCTGTGCTTCAGCTTCCCCATCTCCAAAATGGGATAATAATAAAAAGTACTGCAAGATTTATTTGATATTAAAGAACAAATTTGCAAATTGCTTAGATCAGTACATGGCACACAGTAAGCATCAAATTAGTGTTTCATAAATATAAATATATACATACACAACACTGGGCCCAAAGAAAAGACTCACTGGAGGATAGGACGGCAATATTCAGTGAGCATCTAGTCTATAAGATGATTTCATATATTATCTTATTCACCTCTATGGCCAATTGGTAAACAGATATTGTTTATCCCATTTTACAGAAAAGAAAACCAAGGCTCAAATAGAATAAGGTGACTTGCCCAAGTTTGCACAGCTAGTAAGTTACGGAGCTGGAATCTGAGCAGAGGTCTATCTGAATTCAAATCTTTGTACCATACCATGCACATATTAATAATGGTATTCATAGCTAGAGCTGCCTCTGTCACATCCCATAGTGCATTCAACCCAACCTTCTGTCTCCAGTTGCCAGAACAGGGATGTGGAGCAGAAGGTCATCATCCCCCTGAAAGCAACAGGCATGAATTGAGCTCCTCAAATAGCACACTAAGTATTCAGTATAAATGTTGGGGCTGGGGTTGTAGCTCAGTAGTAGAGCACTTGCCTCACACATATGAGGCACTGGGTTCAATCCTCAACACCACATAAATATAAATAAGTAAATAAAGATATTGTATATATCTACAACTAAAAAATATTTTTAAAAAAATAATAAAAGCTAAATAGATGGAGGCGGAGATTATTGTGCTAAGTGAAATAAGCCAATTCCAAAAAACCAATTATTGTGCTAAGTGAAATAAGCCAATCCCAAAAAACCAAAGGCCAAATGTTTTCTCTGATAAGAGGATGATGATACATAATGGGGGTGGGGGGTGGGAGGTAAGAGAAGAATGGAGGAACTTTGGATTATGTAGAGGGAAATGAGAGGGGGGAGGGGGCAGGGGTATGAAAGATGGTGGAATGAGACAGACATCATTACCCTATGGACATGTATGATTACACCAATGGTGTGAATCTACATCATGTACAATCATAGAAATGAAGAGTTGTACCTCATTTGTGCACAATGAATCAAAATGCAGTCTGTAAAACTAGAAATAAATAAAATTTTAAAAAATAATAATAAATGCTGAAAGTACTAGGCAAGAAATATAATTCATCAACCAAACTGGAAAGGATGTAATAGCCCTGGGATGAAAATAGAGGCATTTGAGAGCATCAGTCTCCAGTGTTTCTTTACTTACTAGCAACACATTTTTGAGACCATACCTCCATACCTCCATTTTACTCAAACAAAAAATAGACATTTACAAAAGATGAAATAAAATATAAATAGGAGTTTTGAAATTGCTTCCCACTTTCTACTTAGGAATCACTGATTCAGAACATAGTAAAGGGAGAGATGGAAAAAGGAGGGAGAAACAGAAAAGCAGGGAAAGAAGTAAAAGAGGAAAGAAGTGAGATAAGTGGAGGGTAAATGGGAAGAACAAATAAGAACAAAATATGAGAAAGGAGAAGAGCAAATAGAGAAGGCACGAGATGAAAGTAGAAAGAGAAGAGACAGAACCATGTTTATTGAGCACCCACTTCTCAAAAACCCTTAATGACAGGCCAACAGAACTTGCCCACCTGAGTAACCTACAACCTACATCAAAGGGCATCTGTGAAGACCTATATTGTGTTTTACACACTTCTTCCTAAGACTTGCTATTTTATTTTTGAACTCTACAGAGAATCAGGAGGCTCCTGATGTCCTGTCTGCCTGAGACAGGCATCATAATTGTGCTCCAGTCCTAGAAAGTGAAGAGGTCACTTGGAAAGTGCTCTGTGTGGACTCTACTTCTGCCTGGGACATGACCCTGGGCACTGTGACTCTGAAACTAGCTCCAATGCAGTGCTTACTTGACTGTGGCACTATTGCCTCTGACAAGTCATGAAGAATACGGGTCTTCCTTTTCCCACAAAAGGCTCTTTTTCCCCCATTTCTTCTGCAACAACATTCACTGCCATCCTTCCAAGCTCTAGAGGCCTGTTGGGAAGTGCAGGCTGATTGATAGCAAGTGTGTCTTCCAGCAGATTCCACCCTTGAGGATTGCAGACTGGGAGACGAGTTGAGGCAATTTTCTCATGAAAGAACACTGGGCTCAGGCATCAGAACCACATTCAGCAGAGAGTCCTTTCCCGTCAAATCTACAGAGAAGCCTGTTCACTGCCATACTTTTTCACTTTAGTTGTTATCAGTTTTCCATCACTTGCTGTTTAAGTAAATATTAAAGGACTCCACATAGACCATGGCTTAACAATTCCATTTCCTGGTTTGTCTGTGTTTATCCAAATGCAGTCTAGAAAAAGCATGTTGGTAATGTCTGCTATCTGTCCCCTCAGTGTACCCTCCCTGGGGACCACCTGGTCTCCTCAGCCAGTGACAGTGACAAGAGGGGATGGATAGAGTAGTTATTAAACCTCGGCTGATTTTAGAAGTGGGAGGAGAGAGTTATATAATTGGGTCACAGAATGGATTATCCATTCTGGACACTGACTTCAATGCTTAGAAAAATCTACACATTCCTTTTGCCTGAGGGAAAGCACAGTGTGATGAACAGAAACATTTTGGAGCAAAATGCACCTGGTTTTAATATCTGCATTCACCATAAACACATTAACTTTGTGACTTATATCAGGTTACTTGGCTTTCTTAAACCTTGGTTTCCTTTCATGAAGATTGAAGGAATAACAGCTGGGTGCAGTGTGAGCCTCCCTCGAGAGGCTGAGGCAGGAAGATCACAAGTTCAAAGCCAGCCTCAGCAATTTAGTGAGGCCCTAAACAACTTAGTGAGACACTGTCTCTAAATAAATATAAAAATGGCTCGGGATGTGGTTCAGTGGTTAAGTAACCCTGTGTTCAATCACCAGCACCAAAAAAAAAAAAAAAAAAAAAGTGTGTGGCAGGGGGGGTGACAGAAAAAAAAGAAAGAAAAGAAATAACAGCTGACATGAAAAGCTGTGGTGAGGATTAAATAGTATCTCACAGGTGTGGCAAGCAAATCGACTAAAATTACTTTAAAATCCATGGTTCTACCCCCACCCTTTTTCTTTTTTCTTTCTTTTCCTTTCAAGTGGTTAAGTAAACACTAAAGTCCATTGGAAAAAAAAAAGAGTAGTGATGCTGAAAGACATCACTTACAACAGCAACTAAAAATATTAAAGGTCTAAGTGAGCAGATGCAGACACACATACAGACAGAAGACTCAATATTATAATGTTATAAAGACATCATTCATTCCCTGTATCTATAAATTTAATGTAATTCAATAAAAAATATTAGAAATTTCTAACCCAATTTTAAAATTATGTAGAAGAGCAAACAGACGTGCATGACATTCCTGAAGAACAAAGTGAAGGGGGTGAAGGCATGGAAGGAAACCTGTCTCATCAGATTTAACGCTTATTAAAAGCTTAAAGTTTACTATAAAGGTATAGAATATATTCATACATACACAGATATAAATATATACACAGACAGACATATGTACACCTGTATGCATACAGACATGCATGCATATACACATCTACACATCTACACACACACATACACACAAGTCGTTAATAAACCTGTCATGAAGCAGGGGTCCTATTCTTCTGTATTTTGAATATGGCCATTAGTTATCTCAGCATTATTTATCCTTTTATAATGATATAATGATACTCTGTCATCACCGAGTTCCCATACATGCTCAGATTCATTTCCAGGCTCTCTGTTGTGTTCCATTGGTCTGTTTATCTATCTCTGTTCAGTACCACATTGCCAGCATATATATGCACACATACACATAGACACACACATGTTAAGTTGCAGTAGAAAATAATTTTAGTAAGACATCAAAATATAAATCATAAGGAATAGTTCAATAATTTTACCAGCGTAAATGTTTTAATTTATTAAAAGAAATTATTTTAAAGGGGAAAATATAAATCACAAATTGAGAGAAGATATTGTACCACATATAGCAGGTTGACCTGAGTAAAAGTTATCAATAGACATTTCACAATAGAAGAAACAGGAATATCAATAAACAAATGAAAACCTTCCAAGCCTAATTAATTTGCCAAAAGGGTAAGTTGAACCAAAGTATAATTCCACACACAGCAATTTGACAGTTGTTGTTTTTTTTAATGCTGACAAAAGCAAGTATTAGCAAAGATGTGGACCAGGACTTCTTACAGTCTACTTGTATTAATAAGGATCATATTCTTAAAAAGGGGAATTATATTGTATTTAAGAAAATAATTTTGCATTAAGTAGTAACATTAAAATTGTGCATAATCTCATTCAACAATGTCATTCTTGAGTATACATTTAGGATCCCCTTTTGTGCAGACACCAGGTTTATAAGAGATGTTCCACAGTATTATTCAGAATAGTCCAAAACTGGAACGAACCTCAAAGTCTACCAACAGTAGATAAACAAATCAACTGTGACTTAATCACACAATGGAATACTGTACCACAGTAAAACTGAATAAACTGATTAATGCACCAGCATGGACAAATATCAAAAACAAGGTGGAATGAAAAGTTGAATTTCAGAAGAACAATCACAGATGATACCACTAATACAAAATTCAAAACCATGAGACACTAATAAATTCCTTATTTAGAAGTATATACATATGGGGTAAAACTATTCAGAAAACTTATAAACATGAAGAAATCTTTCCCTTGCAATGCATACAGGAAACAAAGCTATGGAGGACTGAAATGAGTTTCCCAAAGAAATGGTAAGATTCCATTTCCTATTGTGTGTGGTAGCCTCTCAAGTTTACATCACATATCCTTCACATACACTGTATATTGTTCATACTATTTTATATGCATAAAAATATTCACAAATAATTTTGATGGATTAATAAGATGCAGTGAAAGCCAATAAGATGTTAGGAGAGGTTTGATGGGAGTCATTTTCAGAGGACTTTTCACATTCTGAAAAGATATCTAAACCCACTGTGTCTATTTTGCAAAGATATGATATAAAAATACAGAGCCTGGAAATTTTTTTGCATTTCTTTCTTATAAAGGAAAAGCTCTTAGTTTCAATGTCATAGTAGAGTCAACAAAACCTAGAGGAAGAATGAATTTAGTAGCTGGTAACACTGCTGAACTGAGGAACCAAACCAAACCTGAAGCTCACACTACCTGTGGTCTACCTAGACACATAGATCAGTATACCTCATTATTGTCTAATATGTGTAAGTAAAGGCAAGTAAGTTCCTTAAACACTAAGAAAACCATCAAGTAAGAAGAAAACAAAGCAGTAGAACTAGTGCCTGGTATACCCAAGAAGAGAAGAAAAAAACTCATGGTAAGAATCAAAAAAGAAAAAAGATTCAGGTATTGCTCATGGGTCCTGGGCACTGTCCTAGACAAGGGGTAGCTGGTCAAGTGTGGACAAATGAATAATGACCAGAACTTTGGCACCGTGCTACCAGGAGCCAAGGTTGTTTTCTGCCATGTGGGAGGGATGGGGCTTTAAAATAAGAACTCAATATTTCAAAAAATATGCCGTTTCTTGCATAGCTGAACCAGTATTCAAATCCACTACATAGGCAGAGCCCTAACCATAAATTTTCCTGAAGTAGGTCTTGGAAGGCACTCATCTTCCTTGAAGAAGGGTTCATGATCACATAGGTTTAACTGTTGCATACTGCAACCTGTGTTTATTGATTGATAATACACTTTAGCATATTAAAGTCTTGCAATTAAATTTTTCCCTAAATGCCTTTGAACAATGAACATTCCAGATGAATATCTGTTACAGGTCATGAAGTTGGAACTGCATTCAGCACACTTTGGAAAACACCATCCCCATATAGCAGTCAGCCTCTGTCTACAGGGATGCCATAGCATCATTCTTTCACCAGTAGGGAAAACTGGGCCTTAGGCTGCTGTATTTGTGGCCTCAGAGAGTGTGACATTTTTCCATCTTCTAGTGAAACATGGACTTCTGCCAGGTTTGAACTGACCCCAAGATGAAGTTCAACATTCCCTGAATTTGAGCCCTTCAGCTGTCATAGTAACAAACCATTGGTCACAGGCTTTATCAGAACTGTTAAATCACAAGAGTTTGTCAGAAAAATGTTCAGAAAGTGCTAAGGGAAAGCACCCCCTCTCTACTCCCACCCTTTAAAACACCCTGTTTGCATTTACCGTTTCCTTCAGAGATTAGAAATCAGACCGAGAAGACTGGTGCTAGCATTTTAAAAATAATATCAGAATAATATCAGAATGTAATAAGTTCAGACTAGAGAACTGCTGACAGTCTTCTATTGATTGAAGAGGTTTGGACTACAGAAATAGCTTTCACTCATATTCCACTCAAGATTCTGGAATTGCTTACTTGTGGATTCCTGATGGGGAATGATGAGAAATGGGAGAGGAAGCTGATCAGAGATAAGGCGGAGTAAAGTGAAATGCCCAAAATACTGAGGCTAGGAGAGGATGGGGGCAAACTCATAAAAGACTGCCCCAGGTTTTGCTCCAGCCACTGTGTTAAAATAGTTACAGAGACAGATTTTACAGCAGGGTCCTGTATCTTACCTTTGCACAGCAAGTACATTTTTAGAAGTGGGTAAATTAGAATTTTTATAAAACCTTTAAAAATTTAAGATGAGTTGGAATGAGTTCAGTCAGAATCTAATATTAAATTGGAAAATAAGGATGTAAACTTGCTTATATGTGCATATATTATGTATTTTATATATACACTTAATTTACCCACACATACAAACATGTATAACCTATGAACAGTTTGAGTTTTACATTATTCAGAGATAACAACTAAGCAAAACTCCCTTGAACTATGAACATATTTTGCAAGAAATTAGAAAAGAAAATACTAAAATATTAACTATGTCTGACTTTTAATGTCAAGATTATAAGTTGGTCTTTTTTCTTCCTTTTAGTTTTATGTATATTTCAAAGATCCTGTGATAAATGGGGCTCTCACCTCTAGGTCATATAATATGTTACTGCTGAATGAAGCAGTGAGGCAGTAGCCAGAGAGTTTACCAATAGCCTTGCATAGAACATGAACCACAGGATGGCAAAGTCAGTACCTGGTCCACGGGGGAGATGAACTTCTACATACATCACTGTATCACAGAAGTGTAGTAGAATTTACTTACACATCTGAAGAGTGGATATATGGATTGTTTTCAATTTTCCCTATTATGTACAAGGCTGCAAAAATTTTCACTCAAATATTACTTTCTTATTTTTAAAAATAATATCCCAAAGTTAGGTCAAAGGATCAGTTATATCAATATCTTATAGTTCCTATGCTTAGTATGGTTTCATCTTCCATACTGCTATGTCAGCAAATATCTGTACCAAGAATTTATAAAAAGGTGCATCTTAACTTACTAACTTTAAGTATTACATTTTTATTTTATTCTGTTTAACATTTACTGATTTAACAAACAAAAAGGGTCATCATTTTTAGTTTAATTTTTGTCTTCTTTATTACTAGGAAGGTTTTACCTTTTGTTATAAGTTTATTTACCATAGTAGTATTATTTTATGAATTATTCCTTTCTGCTCTATTATCTATTATGCTTTGGGATTTTTCTTCAAATAGATAAAAATATATAGATACAGATATAGATATCTTGACATTTATATATACATAAACTTTCTACATTAAGATTACTAACCAATATTTATTGTGAATATTTTTCTGGTTTGTATGTGAATTTTGAATACGATAGATGTTATCTGATTTTTCCTATTTCTTTCTTGCTTTTAAACTTTCAAAGTCCCTTCCTATTCAGAGATCAAATAAATATTCACTAAATTTCCTTGGAGATTTTTATGATTTTTTTCCATTTAAATTCTAATCCATGTAGATTTTTATTTCTGTCAACGAAACAAGATGAAAATACAACTTGATGTTTCCCCAGATATCTAATTTTCTCAACATTCTTTCCCTGGCAATATCTTCTTTACCGAATATACTAAATTATTCTATATACCAGAGTGTATTTTTTATAAGAGAAAATTGCTATTTTTTAATTTTATAAATGCAATGAAATTCTTGTCGTTGAAAGGACTACAAAGTAAACCCTTTGGTCACTTTTTTACATGGCCACTCCTCTCCTCACAACTACCCTTGCTACATTATGTGAATAGTAATCTACCCATCAAGTTGCCTGAAGTCAGGTACAGCCCTCAGTTCCTATTTTATATAGGTTGTCTCTGTTATACTCTCACTACAGTGACCCATTAAACTTGTGAGGCCATTGAATTCCCCCTTTCCTCCCACTGCTCACAATTCCTGGGGCACAAACATCAGTCAGTCAGTTTCATGATATTCTGTGGGGTTGCTGGGACAGCCAAGGGTTCACCATTAAAGAGGATGGCACCTGATGATGATAGACTCATCATGCTGCCCCAGTGGGGAAAAGGGAACATTCTGGAGCTCCTTCAGAAAGTGTCACTAAGGTGGGAAAGCTATTCAACGTTCAAGTACAGGTGTAATGAAAGAACATTGACTCTTCATGAGGAAGCCTGAGGCTCCCATCCTGATTCAGCCTCAAATGACCTTGGAGAGGTCATTGAACTTAATGGCACCTTAGTGTCTTATCTGTAAAATGAATGAGCTTGACTAGTGGAAAACACAGTTTGGAACTTTACAAGCAAATCATGCAGATATATTTAGTTGGGCTTGAATGGCCTTTATAACATAATAGGACATTGCACTCTGTTTCTAGAAGGCCCTATTGTTGTCATGCAGCTGGTTTCACTCACTTGTGCTACTCACTTGGCCTCAGAAGGATCTAAAAGATCTCTAAAGTCCCTCCCAATGTTATCAAAATATCCAGTCTCTCCAAAATCCACATTAGCTCTAATTTCAAAGTGCACCTGAATCTGACCACTTCTCACAACCCCACTGCCACCAGCTTCCAGCCACCACCAGGATCACTGCAGTGGTCCCTAATGTTTCTTCCACCCTAGCTATGCCACAGTCTTTTCCAACAGAAAGCACCAGAGTAGTCTTTTAAAGCATAAAATTGTCATGTAAATGTCACCTAATAAGAGACAGCTACTCTGGCCTCCCTGTTTGAAATAGCACGTTTTCCATACTCCTGATCACACTTGCCTGACCCCGTTTCCAGATAGAAAAGTCCCCTTCTCAAGTATTATGTAATGTTCTTTTATGCTGTGAGTTTTGTTTTGTGTTGTTTTGGGGTCTGTTCAGTTCACAAGAGTGTAAGATCACCGAGGACAGGCATTTTTTTCTATTTTGTTTAGAGGTTACTACAGCCCTTGGCACAGAGTGCTCCCTCAACAAACAACAGAATAATTGCAAAGCTGTAAAAGATGTTTCTCTCTTTCCTACAATATACTTTTCTGGTTCTAAGACGTTAAATCAGTGAAGCTGCATCTCAAAATGAAGATAGAAATTCTTTTCTAATCTCTCCCATTCTAGCCAACCACTCTATATCCTCTCAACAGCCTGCAAAATTCCCAGCAAGAGTTGGAGAGACTTTTATGTGACAAGTCTACAAAGACCCAAGCTGAAGTAGGAGGGAGACTTCTTTTCCTCAGCCATCAAATAAGGCATAGTACAAGGATCAATTTTATAAAACAAACAAGGCAGCCAGGCCCAAGATGCAGACTTGGCATGCTCCTATGAAATAGGTCAAAGTTACATGGTATCATCTGTGTTCTTTAAGCCCGTCATCCCTTGGGGCCATCTCCAGGTTTGTTTGCTGAATTCAAATACACTGACAATAAGATCCTTTGTTTCTCAAGAGTAATACATTCTCTTTCAAAGACTACAAAAGGTCAAATCCCCTCAAACCTGAGCTGCTCGCGATAGCTCTTGGATAAATCTCTCTCAAATGTGGACTGAATGAGGACACACACCCCTTGCAAAGGTGACCAATCTCATTGAGACTGGACATTCTCACTGGCACCTGCTGCCCCTGGCCATTCCCACCCTTCCCTCCAGCTTTCCAACCTGCCTTCGACTCAGATCTGGCTCAAGTCTGGTCACAGACATACATTTCACTGACCAACACCATCTAGAAATAAAATGGATAAAGAGAGATGGCTGCCAACTTTCTATTCTGTCAAATAAATACACTGATGGCATATTTGGCACACTCGAAAAAAATACACAATATAAAGGTACATAATCCCAAAATGAGCCTAATAATTTTAATTTGATGAAAGTGTTATTTATTGTATGCCCTAGAAATTTCCTCAGACACCAGTGCTTGGGAAGCATTGATACCAATGTCTCTGAATCTCCTCTCTAGAGTGATGAAATCTCAGTGTGATGCTTAACTGGACACTTTACATTAGAGCAAAAGACATTCTCTCTCTCTCCCTCTATCAGGGGATAGAAATTTCCTCAGACACCAGTGCTTGGGAAGCATTGATACCAATGTCTCTGAATCTCCTCTCTGGAGTGATGAAATCTCAGTGTGATGCTTAACCGGACACTTCACATTAGAGCAAAAGACATTCTCTCTCTCTCCCTCTATCAGGCACACATGCCTTATGGTGTCCCCTCTCAGTCTGCACTCCAGAGCACTTAGGGTCTGGGAGAAAAGAAAGACCCATTATCAAGGTCTTGAATTTTGGAAGGTGTCTTCCCAGGGTCTTTAGAGAATGAGGTAACTAGCTTTCATTTTTTTCTATTCCTTGCAGAATCCTTCAACAGTTTTTGCGGATCAGAAAATGGCACCTGGCAAGTGACTGAATATGCATGGTGTTGTATTAAAAGAGTGATGGTAGAATAGTAAATTCCACTATAACTGGTTAGCTACCAAATAAAACTTTAAATCAGAAGATACAATCCAAATTTCTATGACATACAAGCGAAAAATGGCCCTCCAATATTTTCTTCAGGTTGGAGGGGACACCAAAAAAATGTGCATATGAGGTGACCTTCATTACAGTGTGAACACCAGAGACGGCAGCTGGGCAGATAGCCAGGCCCTCTTCCCTGGATTGATCATGACACCACCTGCCTGGCATCTGTAAGCATCTGCCCGATTTCTAACAGGGTGGAAAGAAGCTTAGAAAACATTAACAGCAAAGAGAAAGGAGGAAGATGGAGAAGAAACAATCAGATCAAGCCTGGAATAGAGTCATGACCCATAGTGTTCCTCACAGAGGTCTGCATGCTTTGCTCTCCAGCTGCAAAATTGGTTCTGGGCTTCTTAACAGATCACCATAGCTTATAGTCTAAGAACAACAACAACAACAACAACAATAACAAAAGATCAAATTTCCATCCTAAAATAAAATAGTTTTACTCTATTACTAATATTAAACCCATGAAGCAATTAAACATGTAACATAGAATGATCCAAGGCAGCACAGAGGGCCAAAATGGGAGTTCCTAGTGACAGAGTGATTGGAGTGGTCCCAGGTGGGAGAGTGGCATCAAGGAGCAATGAGAAAGATGCTAAGATAGAGAGGTCTGACAAAGCGTCCCTCAACCAAGCCTCATAAGACAGGTGCATCACACTTAGGCAGAGCAGCCCACAGATTGCCTGAAAGAGAACAGGACTTTGTCAAAACCATAGGAGAAAAGGGGGTCAAATTTATTCAGTCATCAGATAATGCCCTTAATTTCTAGCAAGTCTATTTTGCTTCCTAGGTATTTTCTTTACTTGGATTGTTGTCAAACTACTACGGGAAATACTAAGCTATTTAAGAATAAAATGCTCCTTAGAACTTAATGCATAAGGACAGCAGCTTTGAGACATTGAGATTCAATTTCTTTTTCTCCTTTCCAATCAAGATCACTGGTGCATGGGGGGCCCCACTTGTTTCATGCAATGCTAAAGGGAAGACTGACTGCTCCCCAACAGGGCTCACAAAGGAAAGGGTCCCACTCACAGCAGCAGCCTGTCCTCCCAGCTTTAGCACCCTGGCAGAATGGATTGCTTTTACTCTCCCTTGCTCTTGAATCTGCATCAAGCATCATCAAGACAAATTCAGCAACTGCTCAACAATCCCACCTCTATTTCTCCATGTCACTGATGGAGAGTTTTGTGTGGCCTCAGTGAAATTAATGGCAAATCCATTTGGCAAAGCAAAACAAATCTTGAATTAACAAACAGCACTGCTACCACTTCTTGGTTTATTAGTGGAGAAAGATGTATTTTGTGCATTATCTTCAGTTCAATATCTTATCTGTATCAAAATGAGGAACAAAGAGCTCATCACATCAATAATGGAATTTCAAGCAGCTGTGGGGATGGGACTACAATTTTCTTCCCTACATAAGTGGAAATCTGTGAGTGCTACCGGGAGTAGACTTTTCAGATTAATCAATTAAAAAATTATAAAGCATTTTGGTAGCTGAGTCAGGTGGACATGAGAACATCACATACTTCCCTTCTCCATTATACTGCTGAAAGTAGAAAGTTGAAATCTTTTTTCATGAGATATTGACTACATCCTTATATCAAAGCAGCCACAGTCATTACAGAGTCAGCCAGTCTTTCTGTAAGAAATCCTATCTAGGGAGGATTTACAGAATATTGGCTGCTTTTGATTCACAAAGAGCTGGTTTTAAAGCCGGGGTCTCAGTTGCCTTGAATTCATTTCATTTGCATATTACACATAGTCAGAGCAAAGCCATTTCTTGGGTTTCTGACCATTCGCAATTTTACAGAGGTGATAATTAAGATAACAGTCTACTTTTCTTTAGAAAATGTGTATTCTTTTCAAATGTAAGGATTATGAAGATCATATTCTTATTCAGTCTCAGTGCTGACATATTTTCCTCAAAAAATCTGTGCTGTGTTTTCATGTGGGTGCTGAAGAAAAGGTGGTAAAAATACAGCTAAGATGGTTACAGGTGCTCTTCTCTAGCAAGGAGAAGGAAAAAGCAAAGTAGAAGGAAGAATACAGTGATGGATACAGCTCTGCTTCATCGGACTTCAGATAGATCTTAGGCAGGATGGGGAGGGAGGTGACAGAGGAAGCAACCTAACAAAATCCTAAGTGAACTAAGGACCAAGTCCAGACAGGTCAGTAAGAGCTGGAAGAAGGCACAAGCAAGGGATCATGATCAAGAAGTTGGACTTTGTGGATCCATAATCTGTGAAAGATAACTGGGGAAGGGTCAGTGACCTAGGTCAGAATTGCCAGAATATAGGAAAGAGATCCCAGTGGACACTGGTTGCCATGACCTGGAGTACTACTGGGCTGGAAGAAAAGTTGGGACGCTCTTGCACAACTTGGCACCCAGACAAGACTGGGAAGTAAACTAGAACAGAGGGACTTTCATGTTTGTATTTCCAGTTCTCTCACCATTCACATGCTGCCTTTCAACACAACCTGAACCTGGACTTCCATAGGAAACAACCCAAAGAAAATTCTTCCATGGGACACTTGGGGCTGATAAGCAGTTGAACCTGAGATTATATGCTTCTACCAAACCTAATCCATAGCTGGAGAGACATATGAATGAGAGGTCAGTTACTTTTTAATTTTCTGGTCTGGATTACCTGTGCCCCAAGTAGGACAGAGGCAAACACAGTCAGTGGCTGGGATACTCTCTGGAAGGTGGCAGCAGGAGGCTTAGATGGTGATTAGAAGATGATGGAGCAGATGGATGAGAATTGCATATAGAACCAAACCCACTGAGCCAGTTGCTAGATGATGTTCTAGGAGCATCTGCTGTTCTTTAATCCTGGGAGACCAAGTCTCATTATCTAGGCTCTAGAGGGCCTCACCTTCATAGGCAGGAAACCACATCTGCTGTCCCAGGAACCTGTGCTCTATGTGGGTTGAGCCAGGCATGCAGGGTCTGGTCCCCAAAACACAGAGCTTCAAGATGTTCTTCCTGAGACAGTTTCCTTTGAGACCACCACCTTTCTGAAGCAATGGCAAGAGTTCTGACAGTGGAGACTTGAGAGTGTCTACAGACCCACTTGAGAGAGTCATCCTTAAGCTGGGAAAGACAGCATGTCCTGGGAAATAAAGGTGAGAGCTCCCAGGAAAGGAAGTTACTTGTTTAGTCCTCTGCCTCCTGGGCTGCTTTGTTTATCAGCATATTTGCTGCAGTGAGAGCATTTGCCAGAGAGAAGGTACCCAGTGATATCTGGTGAATGAATAAATGAATTCTACAACATCCAGTTTTCTACTATTAGCTATTTAGAGTTGTCAATGTTACAATTTCTTCCTCTGCAAAATTTGTGGAATTTGACCATAATCCAGAAAAAAATTGAAGAATTCATTATGCAGCCCATTTGCTTAGAACCCAAAGCATGGTATTCCTGATTGTGATCCTCAGACCATTCACCTGAGACTCCCAGATTCCTGGGGCCTCATGGGAACTACTGCACTAAAGTCTCTGGGTGTATGTGTGTATGTGGCAGGGTTAAGCATAAGAATCAGAAGTTCTCACAAGCAGTGCAGATGATACTCAAACATGCCACAATGTGAGAAACACTGAGACTTAACAATTATTAAAAAAAATACTACATTTCTAACACTAAAAGCATGAGACTTCATGCACATATTAAGTTAGTCCTTACAACCACCCTAGGAGGCAAGTATGAGCCTCCTTATTTCATAGATAAGGAAACTGACATAAATAAGATCACAATGGCCAGTAAGCAGCTGAACCAAGATCCATTACAGGTCTGCCTAAGCCCAAACCCCAAACTGGAATGCCAGGTACAGATCCTATACTAAGCACAATATTTTGTGTCTCATTTTCAGTCTTATCTTACTTTAATTTTACTTAAGGTATATGCTTGTGGTGAAGAACTGAGAGGAAATAAGGTTGCATTTGGTGGACATGTATATTCTCACAGCCTATCAATATGAGGAGCAGTAAGGGGAAAGAAAAAACAGAGGGAGGAGAATGGCAAGATGCAGGAGCATGATGTTTGCTCACTAAAGTGAAATGTTACCACTGACTTTTGTACACTTGATTGAAAATAATTAGCAAGACTGTGCTATTACCCCCAAATACACTTAGGACATGACCCTGTATCAGTAGCACCATCCCACATAACCACTGCCCACACAGTTAACCTCAAAGGCCAATATAGCCACAGTTGGTCTCAAAATATTGAACTATGCTAGAACAGATGAGTGCACATACATGTGTACACACACACACAGACACACACACACACGACTCACAGATGCTACCAAACCAATTTTTCATTATATTTACTCTAGTAAATGAATGTTCTATTTCTACCCTTCAAGGGAGTTGTCACTGTCAAATGTCACCTGTATAAGCACTCCCAGAGCAAAATGGTATTGAGTTCTTTTGTTGGATGTGTGAATTGTCTTGATGCTCCTGAAACTGTTAGCTGGCTTCATATAACTAGGAATAGATGATTTATGCTTTGTAAACCAGAAGGATGAAGACCATTCCTTAAAGATACCACTGAATCTCCAGGTAATGAAATCCAGTAGAAAAGCACTGAGTTATAGTTAAGCGTCTTCGGGTAGGACTCCATCACTAATCAGTTTGGTGTGGGGTCCAAAAATGACTTCCCCATCATTTTTTTAATCTTTGGTCATAATATCTACTACTACAATTGTGGGACAAGGTTCTAAAAGTTAAGTCAATAAACACAAGAGCTTGACCACAGAAGTTGTTATTCTAAGGGTGGGTAAGGATGATGTATGAGCAAAACCAGGCTTAGGTTTAGATTCCAGGCACTCCTGGCACTCCTCCCCAGCTCCTACTGAGCCACTTCCCTAGAAGCTATTCCACATACCATCTAGAAAGACGGATTTAAGTAAGGGATTCCTGCAAGGTACTTTGAACAACTCACAGAAAGAGACATTTGAAGCGCAAATTATTATTTTTATAGGAGATATTACAAGAGCATGGCAGCAGTGACTCCGATTACTATTCAGTGATGAATCTCCTTAAGTGCACACGGCAGACGTGCTTGGTGAACTGAAGTATTTTCATGAGTCTTAAAGGTTTAAACTAATAACACCTATATAGTTACTAAGATAATTTGATGACTATAATATACAGAGATAGATAGGTCCATTACTACAAATGAAGCCAGGGCAGTAATAAAAAAAAAAAATTAAAGTTACCAGTACTATGCAGATGTGACTGCCTAAAGGTAACCCCAACTCTTTCCTGACCCCTCCCTGCATGCTGTAAGCAATAGAATTTCAGACTATTACTGACTTTCTAAGAAGTTTCCTTGTCTGTAAAATGAGGGATGGGGGTAAAGGCTTCTCCCATCTGTATGAGTACAAACTGGTTCCTGTATGTTGTGCAAAATAACATCTTATCCAACTTGACACAGGACTTTTGGCAACCTCCTCTTATCTTCCCACTTCAGCTACCCTGATTGCAACAGTTACATTTAATACAACTTCTCTATCCAATGCCTCTCAGTTGCTGCTTCAGTTCAAACCTCTTTCTACCCCGACTAAATGCCATTCATTGCAAGGTGACACGAGGGCACAAAGGCTCATCAACAGATGGAAGATGAAGAAAAGTCCTTCCCAGGCCCATACAAAGGGTGACCCTGACTTAGGTAACAAGTGAGTCTATCATGTCAAAAGAAACAGCATGTCAACTGCTAGGGCTGAACAACAGAGAAGGAAAGTTGGTGTTCAGAGAGGCAAAACGTGTTTACCCAGCAACTGCCAAAAGAATGAAACTCTGCAGCTGAGAACCTAAACCAATTCCATTGCCACAAAGGTATCTGGTTTTGCACAATATGAATACTTTGTCATTTTCCCCAGAGTTTCAGGATTAATCATTGTATTAATCAGGGTTCTCCAGAGGAACAGGACAAATTCCCATCAATAAAAGAACAGTTGATTACATTATAATGTGTCCAAACCAATAAAAGAATAATTAGATAAATTTGAGTATAACCAAACCACATTCTGCAGAACCATTAAAAGACAGAGACTCTGGGCTGGGGCTGTAGTTTAGTAGTAGAGCACTTGCCTAGCATTTGTCAGGCCCTGGATTCTATCCCTAACACTGGAGGAAAAAGAAAGAAAAAAAAAGATACAGAAGTTAGAAGTAAGTTCAAGAGGTCTACTGTACAATGAAGAGGTAATAGTTCATAACATTATACAACAGGTATATACTCTATATGTGAAAATTGGGTAGATTTTCACATATACAGTATATATGTATAAAAGTGGTTAGATTTTGTGTTCTTATCACAAAAAAAAGTAACTGAGGTAATACATATATTGATTAAGTTGACTTAGCCATTTCATAATGCATACAAATATCAAAATGTCATGTTGCACATATAAATATATACAACTTTACCTGTCAATTAAAAACCACTTTAGGGGCTGGGACTGTAGCTCAGTGGCAGAGTGCTTGCCTGGCACATGTGAGGCACTGGGTTCAATCCTTTGCACCACATAAAAATAAACAAATAAAATAAAGGCATGCTGTCCATCTAAAACAAAAAAATTTAATCCTTTTTTAAAAAATTGTAAAGTCACATACAAATTAATCTTGATGGATAGCCACAGAATATTGTCAAGTTAAAAAACAAAAGAACCCTTTAGAAAACATTTTTAATAAATGAGCCTAAGAAAGAGGCAAATATATTAAATTTAACCTGAGTCTGCACCTAATTATCTTTCGGCCTGGCCTGATTTATCTTTAAACTAAAACATCCTTTCAGTGAAACTGCACCCCATGATATGCACATGAAATACAGCAAAGTGTTTCAGGGCGGAAGCTTTGAAGTCAGACAGACCCAGGTTCATGTCTCATCTCAGAGACTTCTTTCCTATGACCTTGGACACTTTACCCATCTGTAAACCTCACTTTCCTTGACTACAAAATGATGATAACAATGCCCTACTTCTCACAGGAATATTGTCCTGATCGAATGAAACAGGGTAAAGAAAGTGCTGAGCACAGAATTGGCACATACCAACTGCTCAATATGGGCAGGCTATTACTTTAACTATTATCTAATTGCCTTAGAGATCAGCCTTTACTAAAAACAGAAATCCTTCTGCAGTCTGACATTTAAAAGGCCACCACCACAAAGAATATGCTTAAGCTTCCAGGAAGGTACTTGTGAAAGCGTGGGCCGATGAATAAATGACATTTGATTTTCTATTCCAACATCTTTCCATTTCAACATTTTCTGATTAGGCAGCCACATGGTGCTCTCAAGCTGCCCAGCTTCCCTCCCACATTTTCAAACCAGGATTTTTCCAAATGTGATGCATGGTCCCCCAAGCATCCTGCCTGAACCATCACAGATCACCCACAGGTCTTTGGGCTCCAAGGCCCTGAAATCAGTGAGGTAATTAGCTTGATAAACACAGCCCAGATATTCTAAGTTTCAGTCAGAAAATAAAGGTAGAAAGAAGCAAAACTAGGGCAAGGAGGAGGAAAAGAAGATGAGGGACCAGTCTTCATTCACCCTCTGCCCAGGGTTCTAGATAGAAGGAAGGATATCATTTTAAATTTGGTAAGAGTTCTCTATTTTGAGGCAATCCTAGCACCTTTGTAAACTGGAGCAAATAAAAATAAGCTCATTTGCACTGAAAATGCTACTGCCCCAAAGTCAAGCAAATTCAACTTTGGAGTTTGGGTACTCAGCCCCAGTCTTTATATACTAGAAGAGAGAGAGGTGTTGTTTTCAGTTCCAGACAGGTCATGGCACCCATTTCTCTTACCATTTTCCCCACTGCAATCTATAAAGTGCTGGTGCTTTTAAACTGTTTAAAAGAAGGCAATGGTTTTAAATTATGGACTTATTCAAGAGAGAAGGACTTAATTTTTATTAGAGAATGATGATGTTGGTGGCGGTGATGAGAACAGCTAATGTTTGTTGAGCACTGACTAGACGCCAACCATTATGCTAAGTGCTTTACCCAACAACGCATGTGATAGATATTGTCATGTGAAATAGGGACACAGAGAGGTCACATAACCATTTCCAGTCAGCCATAGGGCCAGGATGTCTATTCAGGCTTTCTCTCCTCAGAGTGTATACATTTTCCCCTTCATTACCATCCATTAAGGTCTCCAAAGTCTTTACCCCTCCTGCATACGGCATTTGGTTTCTTCTGCCATTGCTGCAGCTGCCTTTGATTTTTTTGTAAGCACATGGAAGCCTAGAGAATTTCATTCTTATGCTTCTCACCCACATCCTTAATTTTTTCATCTCCTAAAAGAAATCATGGCCATTTCAGCTGAGCATCATAATTCTGTATTCTTTCAGAATATGCATTCATCTTTTATTTTCCTGAATGAAGTTTGGTTTATAGCATATAAGGAAAACAGGATTGAAAAGGCAGGGAGAATATAAATCTTTTCCTAGAAACAAGACAAACACTCTCACCACATTCGAAAGAGTTTAGAGTTCTTTAATGCCCTTTCTTCACCAGAAAATTTGGAAGGAAGTAAATTTTGCGGGTCACAAGTATGTTCAAAAAAGACTGGCTGGATTTTTTAAGTTTGTGATACAACCTGGTGATTTCAGTTACTTCAATTACATTATGCATTTTGTAGTACACAGTCTAACCCCTTCCTTTGGGCTCATTGGGTTTTCTTCCTGCCAGAACATTCTTTCCAGCTAGACTGCAAAGCCCTTGAGGGTCAAAGCCACATGCTAAAATGCCATGTTGGTCCAGGCCTTGAATAGCACCTGTTTATAGTAGGGACTCAAAGTTTAATTAAGTCAAACATCATTTACTTTTTAAGCAAACTCCAAACCTCCGAAAAGTCGACATTCTAGAATACACTGCTTTCTTCAATATTGCTACATCCCAGGGGAGCCTTCAAGTGACAATAAAATTGATTTCTTTCCCCAGCCAAACCTAAAGCCCTGATGGCTCTGGAATTATCATCTGGATATAAACCCATCTGTGCTAAAGGTGCCCATTTCTTTAAAGAGCTAAGGAAACAAGGACCAGAAAAAGCAGTATTTGATGAGAATGGCCTGCCTTCTAGTTTAAAGATCAGGCAATTCTATAAGGAGGTATACTGTGCTTTATAGTCTGAATTTGTGTCATACTTGAAGGTGCTTCATAGTAATTGAATGAATATTTCCTTCTAAAAAATTAAACTTAACACCTTATCTTATTTTACAATTGAAATTCCCTATAAAAGTCAGAGATAGGTTTATGATGAAAACACTTTAAATTACACATGAATCATTTAAATTAACAACCAACTCTACACTGAGAATATAACAGTGATCGTACACTACTTAGACATGAAAAGGCCACTGCAATATGCTTATTGCCTTTAACGGGACACAAAAGCTTAATTAAAAGTCACAGCAGTTTTCAGGTTCACATGAGGCAGAGGATCCTGGGGACAGCAGTGTCTAAATCAGAAGAGGCCAATAGGGCAGGGTTGCCAGCCAGAGCAGCTCTTCTTTCTTTTGTCTATTTTATAGAGTTGGTTTCTGCATAAGATGCTATTTGGTAAAAGGAAAAGCAACCAAGAGTGTAAAAGATACTGGGCAAAATAAAATAACATCATTAGGCTTCTATCACACTCTTTTTTTCCAATATCATTCAGCACAATAACCTGTCACTCTTTCTCAATTTGTATCAACTGTGAATCTCAGCTCATTTTAGAAGCTACCGGCTTTCATTAGTGAACAGTGGGTATAGACTAAAAAAGATAGGGACCAAGCAGAAGAATCGAAAGTGGGGCAATGGAAGACTAAATGGTGGAGAGATTTAATGGAATACGCGTAGTAGTATAAGGAGATACTATTACTGAAGAGCACAACTAAGGACGCTTGAAGATTCTTTTAAATAAATCAGTTCTGCTCAAATCAGTACTCTTTAAACCTGACATGCCACAGAATTGGTCATGGTGCTTATTAAAAAATGGATGCCTGGATTCCACTCTAGATTTACTAAATCCAGGATCACAAGCAGCTGGGGAGGTACCCAGAAACTTTTTATTTATAAGTCCCCCCAAATTACTCTGATGCACAACCAAACTTTACAACCACTTCTAAGCCACATCCATGTCACAGTGTGAATTCTTGCTGATATAATTCCTATAAAATGAATTTCTTTAAATTAAGAAATAGCAAGACATTTTGGTTGATGATAATAAAACCATATTCACATAAGTAGTAAAGCACCTTTCAACATCCAAGAAGATGAACTGTCATTTTTAAAAACTAGGGGATTAAACCATATGCTCTGAAACCTTCCTTATAAACATGACATTATGGTGCAATACCGTCCTACCCTTGCAATGGATAAGAAAATTCCCTGGTTTGCTTGAAACATCTAGCTAGTTTCTGACAGCTGTCAAATTTCCTCATTACTGAGATTTGGAGGTTCATCAAAACCAATTACCAGTCAGAAAACAGAGATAATGTAATCAATAAGCCTGAATATGGACAGGATATTCAAAGTGCTGTGAATGCGTCGTGCTACACTGATTTTAACTTTTATGATTGGGATATTATTCCTGTTCCTATGAAAACATTATTCACTGTGTTTCACTTATAACTTACACAGCACTTATTTTTATTTTCTCAAATCTCCTGGAGATTGTTTTTTTTTTAAATTCCAAGTATTTTCATGTGCTCAGAACTTGATGTACTCCAATGACATCATTCCTTGAAGGTGTCTGCCACCATCAAACAAACCCGAAATAAATACAAAGAGATTTTAAAATCTAACTTAAAAACAAAACAAAACAAAAAACCCTCTAACCTAAACATGTGTATCCTCCAAATTCTCATTTTTTAAATTGGCTTGTATTTTATATTTGGTTGATGCAGTTTAAACTCACTAAGCAGTGGGATGCCACTTACGATACCACTTTAACATACACCTACCCTGTTGGAAGGCAACTCGTTCAGTAATTCGCTTTTATTTGCATTGCTACTCTTTGCGCCCAGAATGGGGTCTCTTGCTGCCTCTAAGTTTCAGTTCCTTTTTGTTATAACTAAGGAATATTCCAAATACCTGGCCTTCTTTTACATGAGGATTGTCTTTTGAAATTACTACAATTTTGAAAAGTGCACAGATTTGCAATCTATTTAACAATGGCTCTTCTGAAGTAGAATTGGAGGGAGGGAAGACCATTACCTATTTCTTTTCTTTTTTAAATTACACAGGTAATTTAATACTTACTATAACAAGTCAAACGGTACAGCTGTACACAAAGTAGAAATACATTTTTAAACTAGTATAAAGTACTTTAATTTTTATTGCTAAAATATTACCTACTTTCAGTTTAGACTGGCTACTCCTCTGTAGCTTTTCCTAATTGTACTTTTGCATGTGTTACCATTGACTGTCTTAAAAAAATTCTCTAATTTTAATATTGTCTTGTATCACTCTACTTCTTTTTTCCATTTCCTTTATAGATGTTCCCATGGTAAAAGTGAATTTAATTTTTATTCTTTCCTCTTTTCATTATTGCCTGCCTTTTGTATTGCCTTTCGGTTTTATCCTTCTTTTCCTACCACTATTTTTTTTATATTTTACTTTTAAAAATTGTTCTAATTAGTTATGTATGACAGTAGAATGCATTTATGCATTTTGATAAATACATAAATGGAGTATAATTTCTCACTTTTCTGTTCCTCACACTCTTTTACTTTCTAATTATATTGTACTGGTATAGATAAACTTTCTTGCCACACAAAAGAGAAAAATTAAGTCCTTAGCCTAAGCACCCACATTTTCTTGATAGAAACAAATCTTTAAACTAGGAATTGCAACTCAATAACATTTGAGGACCAGGTCTGTAGTAAAGCAGAGAAACAGGAGCATGTAAGACATTAAGGAGCAAGGAGGACTGTAGCAAACTGAATTTGAAAGCCTCTTAAATGCATTTATATTTAAATTTGTACCAACTGAACAAAACACATACAAGGGTCAAGTTCAGCTTTGCAGGACCAGTTTGCAACCTCTGCAAGATTTTATTCCCATTCTCATTTTATCTCTCTCTCCAAAGAGGGAGTTCGATTGACTCATTTTTATTTGCACCAATGGAAAAGTGTTATAACATAGATAACACGAAAGAGCAGATAATCTAAAATTTGCATGCAGATGGCTTCAGCATGCTCTGCTTTTTCTATAAAATTTATCATTTAACTAAAATTTGGTCATATTAACCCTGTATTTAAAATGGATTCGACCCAAGCACAAACAACTCTGTGAGTTATGGGGGATGGGAGGCAGGGTGATGAATAGATTAAGTGATGCAATTGACACAGGAGTGTAAGCAACATCTGTGAAATGAAATTTATAGGTGGTCATGGCTTTCGACTGAGTTCCTGCATGAGGCCCCAACAGACAAGATCCGACCAGAATGATGTAATTCATACTAGCTGCAATGCAATCAAACTCAACTCAGAAACAAGTCAGTTTTCCAAAAAGCAGATTCACAGCAAGCAATCAGAAAGGGCCAGGTCACCTGAGTCAGCATGATAAGGAAGCTGCCTCTGCTTTAACCTATGAAAATAAAGCAACATGAAATATCACGCTGTTAGTCAATCTGGGGTTTTTGTTGTTGTTGCTGTTTTGTGTGTTTGTTTGGCACTGTGTTCTCTCCTTGTTTCGGCTCAAACCATCTTCAGAAACTGTCTCTTCTGTCACACCAAGGGCAACACTTTTCCATTTCATGGGATGGATTCAAGAACTGCTAATCAAAGTTAATTAGATCTCTCAACTCAATTGTGTTCAGATGTTGTTTTCTGACACATCACAAGCCAACAGTTTTAAGGCCGTAAATTCACATGTAGGTAGTGACAATAACCAGATTCCCAAGGTCTACGGGGCAGTCTTGAATTTAACCTTTGCAGAAAATTGGACATGGTAAAATAAAAGCCAGCAATTGCCTCTCCCCTACCATTTTGCCATTGTCAAGAGGGAATGATTTTTCACAAAACAATCTTCAAAATTTTATCCAATGTCAACTCTGCCCACTGCTTACCAAAAACAGAAACAAGGAGATGATAATTGTCCTTTTTTCCTATCACAAAGGAGAGACTTCTAACAAACTGAACTGGGGAGAAGAATCAAAAACATGGCATGAGATAGCTTTGCCATCCTGATGCAGGGTGAGTCACTAATTCCACAGCAGCTTCCTTAATTGCAGCAAAGCGCACCAGTATCCAGCTTAACATTCGTTTTCTTCTTACAGCATTAGAGCACTATCCTCCTCTGATCTGATCCACTTAGGTCTAGAAATAGCAACTGTCCTAAGAACACAGGAAACTGCATAATAAATGGTGTATATTTAGCATCTCTAGAGCATTTTATGGATTCAAGATTTCATAGAAGCATTTTCATGATTCCTTCCATCTGCAAAGGCAGAGAAATAAAGTCATTTGCCAAGGTCATAGAGAAAATTATTAGAAAGAGAATCCAAAGTTATAGCCCCTTCCAGACCATTGCTCCATTCACAGAGGTCTTCTCCCTCATTTACCACCATTTCTCTCTAAGCTGCTGATTGGCTGCTGAGGGGCTTTGAGAATTCTGCCAGGAATCCCAAGGTCTGTGCTTCACACACCACCCTAACACAGAATCCCACAGGAAGATGGGAGTCAGTCAGTACACAGGGGACTAACTGATCGTACCCAGGCCATCTGCTCAAATACTGGGAAGTGCAGAGTGGATCACCTGTGCTGAAGAGTTGAGGATGCCTGGCTTCACTGCCTTACTGTGCTTTTCACTGAGCATATAGCAAGCTAGACAGCACCATGGTGATCTGGGTTAATGTTACTGAATAGATAATTTTTCCTTACAAGGAATGCTCCAATTGAGCCCATCTTAACGACGAAACAACGAAAGAATTCTAAAATTTGACCAAATATGAAAACACCCTAGCAGTGCACTGGAATATCCTAAGATGTCAATGCTTCACAACATTTTCCAGACCTAGTGTTGACACAGTCAGTCTGTCCATTATGCTCTTGAAAAACCTTTGATTCTACGTCAGTTCAGGTTCATGGGAAGCTTTAATGGCAAATGGCTTCACATTTTAAATGAGTGCCTTCATCTTTGTGCAAGCCAAAGACGGTAATGACAGTATTTTCTTGTCCAGGACTTCAAGGTTCTCAATAAACACTCATTTCCACTTTCTTCTTCAGAAAACAAAACAAAACAAAACAAAACAAAACAAAGGCAGATTCTTTATTCCCAATTTACTACAGGAAGAATGTTGCAGAAAAATGTGTAAACTGAAAATAATTCTAGTGATAGAATTTCAAGGCTCCTAGGATATTTTTAAATACAGAATTGTACTTTTCTCTATACTACAATTCCTTCACTTTTCTGCACTTTCAGTATGTTTGTGTGTATCTATCTTTTTGTGTACTATGAAAATACTGACTTATATTCCAGTATAGCAAGCCAAGAGCACTTCCAATACCATAAAGTAAGCAGCACAATACAAAAGTGGTAAAATTCTATTTTATATCCTTACTTTTTCTATCTTCCCCACTAGCGTTATACCATCAAAAAGAGAATCTGATCGATCGCTTCATGACAATAGACAGTGATTTAATTTCTGACACACGGCAATAAGGTAGACTTCATCAGCAATCTTTGCTCCATGAGAGATTGCCTTATGATTCTCCACTCCACAAACCTCATTTAAATTGAACGCTATCACAGAGCAGCTTACCAATTAAATCAAGATGTCTTAATACTACAGAAAAGAGATTCTTAAATGCAATAACAGCATTTCTCAGCTGTGTTTACAGCCTTGGACATTGCTATTTAAATACCCCCAAGGATAAATTCGAGGAAGAATTTCACTTTGCACAATTTCAATTCCCTGGCTTTAACAGCACGTCCTTCACAGCACTAGTAGCTTGAGGAAATCTCAGCCCCCAGCCTAAGAAATAAAGAAAAAGGACTGTCCTCAAAGGAACTGGCCAGATATAACAGAAGTATCACCTTTTTCCCCAAAACTAGTTATACACACACACAAACACCCCCACACACATATACACACTCCCTTACACATAAGCAGGGTACAGCTCTATTTGATAAGCACTTGCCACACATAGGACCTGGCTAAATACAGCACACTTGTTATCCTATTTATCCCTACAAAACCCTCTAGGAGTGTTTGTCTCATATTACTAGGTAGATACTGTGGTTCAGATAAGCTAGTCAGATGTTCTCAAATGAGACCTATAAACATGGATTCAAATTCCTTTTGACTTTAAAGCCAGTGTCCACATACCAAAATGCTACAATGCCATCCACCCTGATGGGCACAGCACACAATATCAGATGAGCCACTCCAGGCTTGGAAGGGGCCTCAGTGGGCAGTCTGGCATCACTCCATTTCTCACCATTGAGTCCTCTGGTTTCTGTTCCTGCCATAACCACTCCCTCCATCATCAAATGACAACAGATCATCACATTAAAAGCACTTTAACCACACTGTAGATTAATTTGAAATTTGGACATGTTTGTCTTTAGGTGGGTGAGGAGAGTTGTTTGAATCATATTTGGTTCAGTGAGTCCATCCATCCCTTAGGCCCTTCGTGGATCATCCCTTCTGAGAGAGGCACTGTACCAATGTGTGATGTGAGAACAGAGAAGGATTTTGAATGAGGTGGACATGGCTAGGAAGGGAGGTTGAGGCAAGAAGTGGTGGGTCTATGTAAGCTGCACAAAATTTGGGCCTTACTCTCCAGGTCCTGGGAAGTAACAAAGATGCATTAAAAAAGGACTGGTAGGACGAGAATCATGATTTTAAAAATAATTTTGGCAGAAATGTAGACAAAGGACTAGGGAAGAAGTTGGATGTGAAAGAAGCCTATATTGTAAGAAGCCACCCTATGTCATAATATTCAGGGAAGATATAAAGTGGGAATTGGATGGAAATAGCATACATAACCACAGCAGTGACGTGAGACTGAAAGTAGGAGGACATGGTCACTGAGGAGATGATCAGGCCATGATCAGCGGAGAACAGATGGATGGCAGCAGAAGAGTCAGAAAGAAGAGAGAAAAGAAATTTGATTTTAGGTGTGAATTTGTGCTGCCAGGATTTCTGTGTAAAGATGTGTGAGAGGAAGGTGGAAATTCAGGGCAGAGTCCAGAAGGAAGGTCAAGGCTGTATGCACAGACTTGGCAAATCATCAAGTTTGGCACCTTAGAGTTTATTGGTGACTGTCACTGTTCTTTGAGAGAACAATTCGAGTAGTTGACTGATGTCAGAATACACTAAACAGAGAAGTGGGTAAAATATTTTACATCATCAGTGAATTACTTCCAATTGTTTCATCTTTGTATATTCTATTTCTTCCAATGAACAGAAGCTCCTCCGGCGGACTCCAGGATAGCCCTCAAGCTGGTTGCTTGTAGGCACTCAGAAACAGGACTGACCTGAAGAAAGGGAGATCAAGACAGCAGCTAGGGCTAAGAAGCCCTGCCTCCACATGGCTTTTGGAAGTGCACTTGGAAACTGCTGGAAAGAGACAATAGCTCTTTCTCTTTCACCTCTGCAAATACAATTCAGGTTTCCTCCTGGCTGAAGGCCTCTGCTTATTTTCCATGGATTAACGCTTCCAAGTGAGCAGGAATTGACTTGCCAAGTAGTCTAATTCACTTGGCTGGTGTGTCTCACTTAAAAAGCCATTAACAAGTCAGACGAGAGGGTTGAGGAATGTCCAATTAAAGCAATTGCTGCAGTGTCCAAATGCCTAGCAGCTGTGCCATCCTCACACCACCAGTGAGCTATGAAAATAAGATTTTAACACTTCCTTGATAGTATAGCCAAAACTTGGTCTGGAAGCCATTGAGGCCTGACAAGAGCTGGTTCGACATTGCAAACCATCCCATTTTGTATATCTCTGTCATTAAAGATCTGAGACTTCTCTGAATTAGGTTATGATTCCTTAGATGTGATAACCAAAGCACAAGCAGAGAAAGAAAAATAGTTAAAGTAGGTTTTATCAAAATTAAAAAAAAAAAGTATGCTTCAAAAAAAATGCCATCAAGAAAGTAAAAAGACAATCATCCACAGAATGGGAGAAAATATTTGCAAATCTTATATCTAATGTGCGACTTGAATATAAAATATAGAGTACTCTTACATCGCAACAATGAAAAGACAACTCAATTTTTTTTTAAATGGGGAAAAGATTTGAATGGGCATTTCTCTAAAGATATAAAAATGACTAATAAACATGAGAAGGTGCAGTATCAAACAGAAAAGTGCAAATCAAACCCACAAGACACCATTTCACACTCACCGGGATGGCTAAAATTAAAAGGATAGCCAATGACAAGTTTTGGCAAGGATATGGAGATATTGTATACTTCGTATATTTCTGGAAGAAATGTAAAAGGATGCAGCCACTTTCGAAAACAGTTTGGCAATTAAACATCAAGCTACCATATGATGCAGCATCCCAATCCTAAATATATGCCCAAGAGAACCAAAAACCTACGTCCACCCAAATGTTCGTGGCAGCATGGTTATTATATCCTAGAAGTGACTGAGCCTCGTGAATGGATAAACAAAGATGGTAAATTCATCCAGTGGAATATGTTTGACAATAAAAATAATGAAATACTGATACAAACTATAATATGCATAAAACTCAAAATATTCTAAGTGAAAGATACTAGCCAAAAAAAGATATTGTATTAAATGATGTTATTTATAGAAAATGTCCAGAATAGCTAAATCCCTGAGTCACAGAGTAGATAAGAAGTTGTGTGGGGTTGGGGGAGGAGGTGATTAAGAACTGACTGCTGATAGGTACTTGGTCTTTAGATATTAGAGATGGTTGCAAGACTCTGTGAGAATACTCATTCAGTCAGAAATTTAAACTAGTAGATTTTCTATGAAGTGAATTCTATCTCAATAAAGCTCTTATTTTTTAAAAAATGCCCTACTCTCTCAGGGTCACCCCTGCACATGAGAACATGAATAGCCTCCTTTCAGGACATAAGAGAGGACACCAGGCTGGAAAGAACCTAGACAGCCACATCAGTAGAAGCAAGGCAGCCCCTGAGAAGCCAGGGTCTTGGTGGCCCCAGGCTTCCAGCTGGCCTCAAATGGAGTGGTTTTTAAGCTTTCTAATGTGTCATTCTCTTTCCATTCTTGTCTTTTCAAACAAAAGAAAAGGCATGAATGGAAGAGAGAAGAGGGAAGGAGAGAATGGGGTAGAGGAAGAGGACGGGGAGAGGGGAAAGGAGTGAGGAGGGAAGACAAGGTTAGAGAGGAAAGCACATATTCAGTTCTGAGACAGCAGTACTCAAAAACACATGTTTCACGTAGACAATCAAAATTAAGGATCTTCAACCAAAAACAAAGAAAAATCATACATTCTTCAATTTGAGAAAATCGCTGTTTAGTTATGCCCCCACTACTAGAACCTAAGGGGCAGTGATTTGATTAAAAAAACCATTAGCTAAGCAAAGGGCTTTAAGTAGAGATTGCTAGACTCGAAACCCATTTCCCTAATACCAAAGAAGCTAATTGCTCTCAGTTTCCTCAGATTAGATCCAGAGAGAGGTTAGCTGAATAACTGCATGCTTAGGGAGATGATGGCATCGCAAAAGCTGAAGCGAGAAACAAAACCAGTCTCAGCTTTGATATTGCAAACACATTTTGAAGGTTTTTTTTTAAAAAAGAGGAAACAAAAGAATGTTTTCCTTAAAAAGGAAATCCAAAGCCAGTGTAGCCTGTGATTGTGGAAGCTGCTTTGGGATGAAAGAAAAGGGTGGGAGAATCAAAGCAGCTGCCATTTACTGAGCAGCTTCTGTGTATCAGACACTGCATGTGTAAGATCCTGAATCCCAATAACCACCCTGCAAGATGAAAACTAGCATTTCCATTTAGAGACATCTTGCTTCTCAATTCCCACGACCCACATTCAGAGGTATTATAGGACATCGGCTTGCACTAAATAGTAAAACTTTAATGTTCACCAGAAAGCTGTCCAATAGAAATGCAATGTGAGATACAGTAGTATCCTCAAATTTTTCTGGTACTCACATTTTATTTAATCCAATATATCCAAAATATTTTCATTTCAATAGGTAGTTAATATTAAAATTTTCAACATGCCTTAAACTTTGTGTGTTTGTGTGTGTGCACTCAATAGCAACATATAATGGCTACCATTTTGGATGGTGAACTCTCTAGCATTCTGCAAATATTAAATGAAGACATGCATCATCCTAATTAGTATCCATGACAGCATTTTTTAAAGGATGTACCTCTTTTATTTTTACTTATTTTTTATTTTTACAGACTGCATTTTGAATCATTGTACATAAATGGGGTACAACTTCTCGTTTCTATGGTTGTGCACGATATAGATTCATAACATTCATGTAATAATACAGGTACATAGGGGTATAGATGTCTTTCTCATTCCACCATTTTTCATACCTCCAATCCCTCCTCCCTCTCATTTCCCTCTACATAATCTAAAGTTCCTCCATTCTCTCACCTGCCACCCCCCAGCCCAATTATATATCATCATCTATTACACATTTTGCAGGTAAATAATCTGAGGCCCCAAAAGTTAAGTGGATCACTAAAATCACATAGAATAGCACCTTCTTTCTTTTCAATAAAGAGAAGGTTGAATAATAAATAGGAAGACCATATACCATTGGGTGTGAAACCATCTTAAACCTAGTTTTGCTTCTAAATTCAGTGCTCTTTCAAAAGCGCTTTATAGTTTGAGTTTTCCCAGTTATCTCAGTTGAACTTGAAGACAGAAAGGAAAAAAAAGAGTATGAAGGGGAAATAAACTGCCAGAACAGAAAGACCCAAGATTTCGTGACTCAAGGAAATGATTTATTTCCGAATGTTCCATTTCCATGTGTGCATGTGGCACACATGGTTATACATTAGTGGTGGTGGAGGGGACTTGGCTCACCAGTAACTCAGAGCCTCTGGCTGAGGAGGCAGCTCAACTGGCTGGCTATCAAGGTTGCTCTAGGCACCCCCATCCCAGCTGCCAGGAGGAAGTGCACCTAGGACTACAGGCAGGAAGTTGGTGGCCAAGTGTGGAGGTGGCACACATCACTCCCATTCCCACTCTATTGGTGGATGGGTCCTCAGGCTACCACACTGGACTATAAAGGCTGAGAAATGGAGAAAAGATGGTCAGACCAAAGAACAAGAGAATGGATTGGGGTGGACAGCCAGCAGTTTGTGCTCAACATTGGCTAACTAGATATGATCCTGCCAAGAACTGAGACAGAAATGCTGATAAAATGTGTAAGCTAAAAACTTCACATAGGACATAGGCCTGAAAGAAGGGGAGAGGGCTCACAATTTAAAGCACCTTTTACATAAAAGAGAGAGGGGTGGAGAGAAAGAGGACAGAGAGAGAGAGAGAGAAAGAGAGGGAGAGAGAGAGGGAGAGGGAGAGAGAGAGAAAGAAAAGACCTTAAAACTAGTAAAGGATAAAGACATTGCCCAAGGATAAACAGCTAATAACTTTCAGAATCGGTCTCTCAGTTTAAAGTTTTTTCCAGCATACCACACCAATAATAAAGGACTAGTAATGAATATATATATTCATTCATATATATATATATATATATATATATATATATATATAGTTACCATTTGTTGAATGTCTGGACTATAAGGGAGTATATACTGTATCTGTTTATTAATCTTCTTAGAAAAATCTAAAGACACAAATTTATTCCTCAATTTACATTTAAGGAAACTAAGAACTAGAGAGGTTAAGTAACTTCCCCAAGGTCATGTAGCTAAGCAGCAGTAGTTCCTAGATTTGAATTCACCTGACTCCAAAGTACACATTTCTCCTTCAGAATTAATTCATCAATGGCCACTTATTAGCAAAAGGCAGAAATGAGACCCTGTGCCTGAGAAGTAGAAATAGTCAGCAAAACAAGGGAGGAAAATATAGAAGAGAAAGATGAAAGGTGGTGGTAGAAGAACCTCCCATTAGCACAGGGCTGTTTGCATCTCATCTCAGCCCTGCATCAGATTGCCTAATGAAGTTGTGGTTGGAAGCTGATGTTCCTTATAGAGAATTCCCTTCCTACCCCATGGGGAAAAAAAAGTATTATTGGCTGCTCAAGTTCAATGGTGCTGATTTAGGGGAAAAAAAAAATCATTATTGAGGCAAAATGTTCCTTTGTTCGGTTGTTCCATGTGACCAGAGTGATGATAAGGCCAGACCTTCAGATTTTTCTTTCTAGGAGGCCAGTGAGGGCAGAAGGACAGAGGGCTGTCCCAGGGCTCTAGCCCAGAGAACCCCAGGATACCACAGTGACCAGGATAGCTCTGCCAATGCCATTGAAGCCTAGAGACCCCAGCTCTTGTGCTCAATTATTCCTTATCTCTTTTTAAACAGTAAAATGCCAAAATACAGGAGCAGTCTTAGTGAGCAAGTAAGGTTAGTTACCTAAAATGCCTCAGGTTGAAAAGACTTGAAATACCTGATAAGTCTGGACCAAAAGATCCCTAGACTTGTTATCATGTGTACAATCAGACGCACTGCGTGTGCTATTTTCTGCCCTTGGAATATCTTCCTCTCATACCTACTTCAACTCTTCCACTTGAAAAAATCCTACTCATCCTTGGTGGCTGAAGTCCAAAGCAGGAGCTATAATGAAACCCTCTCCCTGCTCTCCATCGTTGGTTGCTCCTCTGAACTCTAAGGGCTCTTTGTTTTTATCTACAGAGGCCGCGATGCAGCCTCACAACCAGCTGAGAAGCATCATCCATCTCCTCAGCTCCTGGACACAGGATGCCTCTGTCCAGTGCCCAGCATCTGCCTGGCCTACAACAAACTCTCTGCCAACATCTGTGGATGAGCAAACCAAGGAAGGCCTGGGAATGTCCCAGGATTGCCTGCTTGGTCACTGGTGTTTCAGGAGGCTCAGCTCCTCCTGGCTGAAGGTTGCCTCATGCTGGGGGCATCTTCTCCTGCATTTTTCATTCTCCATAATGGCCTCTTCTTTTCATGCATTTTATTGATCTGTCTGAGTGATGAAATTTATTATTTATTAGATTTCTGTAATAGCTTTGTTCCAAAGAGCACAGTGGGATATGTAGAGACTCCTAGGCAACAGCAAGGAAGACCAGAACAAAGAAAGCACAGTGTGGGAAATGGAAAAGAGGGTGAGAAGAAGCAGGCCAGGAAGGATTTGCAAAGCACAGCCATCGTCCTCAGAGAAGTGGCAGCCAGGTCAGGCTCCTGGGAGCCCGTGCCAGTCCTGGCCTCAGCCCAGCCTCCATCCTCACCAGGCTTGTCTGACAGTCTGACAGGAGAAGCAGTGTGAAAAGTACTTTGAAAAGATAAAAGCATACTACAAATGCAAAGTAATATTATTCCATTATCATTAATCAACATTAATATAATTCATTCAGAAGCAGGAAGTATTTCATATACAGGCAAGTGAGGTGGAAAGTTCAGAGTATCCATCTTCTGCTGCTGAAATATAGGTTTTCCCAAAGTAAGGACCACACTGTATTCATGTCTCACACATACTAGGTCCCCAACAGAATTTTTCAAATGACATCAATCCTGCATTCCCATCTCCAGAAGCATATTCATTCTATCTGGAATCCTAGTGGGAGATTGTAAATTTAATATCCTCATACTTCATTCCATTCTAGTCTGAATTCCCATGGGATGGCCCCAAGAGGAAACTGGTTTTCTTTCTTCCATTTACAATCATTAGCTTATGAATTCTTAGCCTAGGACACACATTTAACTTCCAGCATATTTTTAGAAAAGCAGTCATGGGTGGATACTGTTAAGTATACCTCGAACCTTTCGGCTTTGTTGAGTAGTTCCTTTAATGAGTCTAAATGAGCCCTCACCTCCTTCTGCTACATTGAAAATAAGATCCTCCTTAAAATGAGAATGGTTCTGAAGTGGTTCATTACTTCCATGTGAGCCTCTGCACCCCTCCCAGATGCCATTAACTTGGCTCTTCTTCCTGTGCTCCAGCCCTACTGCACCCAGTTGCCTCCGTGCATGCTTGCCTGGCTCTGGGCCCTTCCTCTCAGGGCACTCCTGAACCCAACCTCGAGTTCTCTGAAGGCAGGAGCCAGCCTTTATTGGTCTGGGCATTCTTAACAAGGGATTTGGGACTCTGTTCATTGCATGTTAACTGAATCAGGAACTTGTCACTATTTTAAAGACATTACTTAGTAGATCACAGTGACTACTTTATGTCTGTTTAATTAACAGTGTTTATGCAACAACTGAGCTTCCTATCTAAAAATTATGGTAGAACCTTGATTATACAAATTCAATACATTATTCAGAAAATTGCATTTACATACAAAAGCTAAAGTAGAGAGTTATGAATTTGTAAAATGTTCTGCCATCATTTAAAGAGTTTCATAGTCAGGTTGAGAATACAGTCTTGTTTACAATCAAAAAAGAAATTGTGAAGGCTTAGCCATACCAAAATCATCCCACCTCTGGGAGGAATCTGTAAACTGGGAACACTAGGATAAAGAATGTCTTTTGAAGGTTGCTGTGAAGGTCAGAAGGAGCGAAGGTTGACCCAGTGTCGGACAGTAGTCCTCAAATAGCAACGATAATCATGGACACTGTTGTCCTTCAAGGTTTCTCCTCACCAACAGTAACCAGTACAAACTTACACAGTGCTTATTATACTCATGTAATCCAAACTTCACCCTACGAGGTGTTATCACGGATTGAATTGTAACTCTCAAAATTCAAATGTTGAAATTCTAAATCCAAGGATCTCAGAATGCGACTGTTTGGAAATTAGGGTGTTACAGATGTAATTAGTTAAATCAAAATGAAGTCATACTGGACTTGAATGGACCCCTAATCCAATATGACTGGTTTCCTTATAAAAAGGGTAAATCAGGAGACAGACTGGTGCAGTGAGAGAATACCATGTGAAGATAAAGGCAGAGATCAGGACACAAAGATTGCCAGCAAACCAAAAGCCCTCAGAAAACACCAGCCCTGCCAATACTCTGATCTCAGACTTATTTCCACAACTGTAACATAATCAATTTTTCATTCAGTCACCCATTTGCAGTACTGTGTCACAATAGCCCTCATAGAGTTAAACAGGTAGGTAGCACACAATCCCCATTATCAATCTGGGGAAACGGAGGCACAGGAATTTATCCATCATGTTCAATGAGAGATATTTACTTACTTAGAGTTCTAAAAAAATAACCCTTGCTTTTAAGGCATCCAGTGCAGGCCAGTTTTATCACTTGACACCTATGTGCATCTGGGCAGTGAAATTTGTGAGGTAATCATTTTCCCTTTTGAACAATAGTTCCAAACAGGTTTTGCTTTTCTCTTGAAAGCCAGAAACCATCAGTTGAGTGACTACTGTTGGCACCCTGCAAGAAAGTGCCCAAATGTCAGGCCCTATTAACTGAGGTTTAAGCACCTGAATCTCTGTGGAGAAGCTCAAGCCTGACTCTCTGGTTGGTCTCTGTACTTGGGTGGTGGAAGACATCATATCTGATTTTGTAGAGACCTTCAGTCTACTCTTTGGAAAGATGCTTTTCAATGTAAATTTGATTGATTTGCTATTATTCATATTCTTCATCTTCCACAGGCCCTTTGGGAAGAAGAGAAAGGAATCTATTCCTTCCTGATAAATTGGTCCTAGAAAACCTAGTTAAGAAACTGAGACTGACTATTCAGTTCTTTCAAACAAGAACCTTTAAAAGCAACAACAAAGTGTTTCTCATGGCTACCTCTGTTTACTACAAAATGTGTTATGAAGATTGAATTTTCTTGGAATTGCTACACAGAGAAACTCAGGTGTAGAGCCCAGTTTATAGAATAACAGCAGGGGATTCTATAAAAGAGGTCAGATGAAGGTACAAGAGCATATACTGTTTCAGTACAGGTAGGAATCTGCCTTCATGCTATGATTTTCATGGGTGTACAAAGCACACAGTTCTAAACTGCTTCCAACTGACCTGAGAGAGACCCTGAAATCTCATTGGGATAACATAGTTCTTTGATAATTCTTCTGTATGGGCATTAAAATGCAAACACTGATTCCTCCAACCTAAGAGCAGAATTTATTTTCTTGGTGCTGGGGGATTGAATCCAGGGCCTCACCTAGGCTAAGGAGCAAAATTTACCCTGGGAGCTGTTTTAGTTAGCATTTCTCTACTGTGACCAAAAGACCTGACAAGAACAATTTTAGAGGAGGAAAAGTTTATTTGGGGTTTACCATTTCAGAGGTCTCAGTCCATAGACATCCAACTCCATAGTTCTGGGCCTGAGGTGAGGCAGAACATCATGGAAGAAGAGTGTGGTGAAGGAAAGCAGCTAGGAACATGGCCACCAGGAAGCAGAGAGACTCCCCTTTGCCAACAACAAAATAAGCACGTCTCTAGTGACCCACCTCCTCCAGTCACAACCTACCTCCCTATAGTTACCACCCAGTTAATCCCTATCAGTGGAGTAACACACTGATTAGGTTAAGGTTCCCATATCCCAATCATTTCACCTCTGAATGTTCTAGTATTGGCTCACACATGAGCTTTAGGGTGATACTTTATATCTAAATCATAATAGGAGCATTCCTCAGCTGAAAATGAAACTAAAACAAAGTCTCAGAGCCTAGACTGGGATACAGCAGTTGAGAAGCACCCAGTCCACTCACAGGGGAGGGTGCAGAGGAATTTAGGAGGAAAGAAAACAGAAAATCACCTAGAGGGACATGGAAGATCAGAGAGCATAAGGAACAGCAAGCACCCAGGAGAGAACATGGGCCCTAGATAAAACACATGCTTTGGCATTTCACAGACCCATGTCAGAGTCAGGCCTTTCCCGTCTGATAATGTTATGTTCTTTGACAAATTATTTAACTTCTCAGTCTACATTTTCACATCCATTTGATAAAAATAATAATACTGAATTTCTTCTTAGACTGCTTATTCCCCCCCAAACGAATCCTTTTAGACATATTTTTAATTGCCCCCTCATTAAATTTTAATGCTACAGATAAAACAGTGGCCTATTTACATACTATATTTTTATCTGTTTTTTATACATTAAAAAGTATACTCCTTCACTCTGAGGAATCATTTTTGACCTCAGGAGCAGTATTACCCCACTGACAATGTGCACTATATATGGTTGTTGTTAAAAGTAAATGATACACTGTAAATGGAGCTCTTAGCACACTTCGGCAGCAGGAACAACACATAAAATATTTAACAACAGTCTCTACCTTGGTCTTACTGATCAAGCACAGGTATTGCCCATGTAGAAGGGTTGAACACCTTAAACAACTGGTCAACCATAGCAGTGCATATCCCATGAGGTAGACTAAACTACAGATCACAGTTCTTTGCTCTCCTGTAGAGGCATTATACACCCACACTTCACCTTGTTCTCCTGGTTGGTGGATGCCCTTCACCACTTTCATTTTTTAGGCTTGCTTGTGTGCTGTCTTTGACCAATGCATATTAGATTACTCTCAATTAAAACTTAAAAGTCTTTCATGCACAATCACAGAAATGGAAAGTTGTACCTCATTTGTGTACAATAGATCAAAATGAAGTCTGTAAAAATGTTTTTAAAAACTTACAAGTCTTTTATATAATGATATGGTTAATCCCCATCTCATGCATTTTATGCTTATTCAGGTGCATCTTTGGAATCAAAAGCAGACCTTTATTTATAACTCTCTTAACTCTAATTATATTGGATACCACTAGATGCAACTGGCCTTATCCAATGTTCACATTGTAAGAATTAGTAGGAGGGGTTTTGGCCATAACCGTTGCAGTATTAATATTATTAATGGAGAGGAATATGGAAGGAGATGAGGGAGGGAAGGAACAGGAGAGATGAGTGTGGCAGTAGCAAACATGTACTGAGCTTTGACTGTGTAGTAGAGAGTCTTCCAATCCTACTGAGACTTGATTGTTTGATCCTATATGCAGACACTCCTCATGATGGAGGGGGAACAACAGTTATCCCATGCTGGAAAACAGGGACTTGTTAGTGGAGAGGAGAACAAGTTATGAAGTAATTTATTCATACTACAGCCCTGATATCTAGAGCAACAGTAACCTGAAGCATTAGAAGGACACAGAGAAAGGAGCTCCTCTGTTCAGATGAACTATACCAATTGTAGAAGGCCAATCAGAAAAAGGGCCCCTTACACTCATATGACAGACCACAGGTTTGGTCCCATCTGAGTGGAACGTGTGCTGGGATTCCGAGTGCATTTATGCTCCCTACGATAAAGGCCTTGGTTCAGGCACAACTTGCCCAACTATACCCAGCAGCCCTGGGGGAGGGTAAATGGATCCCCCAGAAGATCATGCAGTATCATTCCTACCTGCAACAGTATAAAGCTGCTTACAACACAGAAATGAACTCAAGTTCACACATGATGGATAAGATACTTCCTTGAACCATATTAATCACACACAGGTATCTTCCCAATATTTCTGGTTGCTAATGCTTCTGTCTGTACAGTGTTGACCACTATAGGTTAAGCAATGCTGAGCGAGCTTTTTGGTAAAGTAATATAGGGTGCTAAAGAATTGGGTTCTGGTATCAGACTTCACAGCATCAATGCCTGGCCCCATTGAATAAATCAACTTTTCCCTTGTAAAATGGGAATGATGAGAATTGTCAAGATTCAATTAGATATTTCATCTTTCACATACAACAAACCTGCCTAAGTGTTAATGGCTCAAAACAACAGCTTCAAAAAATTAAAAATAGAATTTCCATATGACCCATCAATTGAACTTCTATGTATATATCCAAAAGAACTGAAAGAAGCTCTCAAAGAAATATTTATATATCCATGTTCATAATAGTTTTATTCCCCATAACCATTTGGGTGGAAGCAACCCAAATGTCCTTTGACAGATGAATAAAAAGAACAAAAAGTGATATATACATATAAATGTTACTTCACCTTAAAAATGAAGGACATTCTGATACATGCTACCACATGGATGAATATTAAGAAACATTAAGCTAAGTGAAATAAGGCAGTCATTCTAGCATGATTTCACTCATATGTGGCATCTATAACAGTCAAATTTATAAAAACAGAAAGTAGAATGGTTGTAGCCAGGGACTGATAGGAGAGAGAAGATAGGAGTTATTTAACAGCTAAGATTTTAATTTCGTAAGATGAAAAAGCTTTGGAGCTTGGTTGCACTGCAATGTGAAAGTACTTAACACTACTGAATTATACACTTAAAATAATTAACGTGGTAAATTTCACGTTTTGTATATTTTACCAATGTGTAAAAATAAAATTTAATTAAAAAACAACCATTTTCTTGACTCCTAACTCTATGGAAAGCAATTTAAGCTCATCCTTGCCCACAGCCATCTGGTAGCTCAGCTGGACCTCAGTTGTTCAAGAACAGCCTCTCTTGCATAGCAGGGGCTTGGTGCTAGCTCTGAGCTAGGCCTCCAGTTCCACATGGTCTTTCATTCCAGATCTGTGTTCCAAAAGGGAGAGAGAGGAAGCAGCAAGGTCTCTTGAGGCCTTGTCTTACAAGTTGCAAATTGTCAGGTTCACTACAGTCTGTGGGTCAAAGAATGTCACAAGGCCAGTTCAGAGTCAAAGAGGTGGGAAACAGATTTCCCTCATGAAGAGGGGAAGGGCAGATAGTAAATTTACATTGCAAATGTGCATGCATAAAAGTGGGAAGGAATTACTAGGAACTCTTCACAAATAAACTACCACTTAAGGCATTAAGAACAGTGGTGGACCCACAGTGAGCCCTTAATAAGCATTTATTTGTTTCTGTAGTTGTTACAATTCTTAAAATCCCAGAAATGTTTGCCAAATTGACAGACTGATTCTGAGACATTCCAATATATTTCTTCTGATCAGAGAGGAGAAAAAGTCATCAGTTACTATTAGGAGTCTGTATTTCACAAACTAAATTCTAAACAAATAAAATGCAAACCAAATACCACAATATGAAATTTAATAATGCTAATCCCATACTTTTTCCATAAACTGATTCAATTCTGTAGGTTCATCTAATCATAACCACATAAAATTAAATTAATTTGAAAAAAAATACTTAGACCCTAGAGGATCCAGAGGATTCTAAAGGCTCAACTAATAAAATAAAATATAATTCAAAAATAATGTAGATCTTTGCTTATTAACCATGTTTAAGTATTTTTGATTCCTTCTTTCATCCTATTAAAGCTCCATAATTGCAGTTTTTAAGTTTAGAAATTGCAGAGTGAATACAGATAATAAACTCAAGGCAGAAGAAACAAAATATACTAAAATAAGGTACAATGTGATTCCAAGCTGTTTTTAGGCCTTTGGTCCAACTTCTCATCTTAACATTTATACATCATCTTTAAGGTTTGGGAGAAGTCATTGCTGAAATGTCACTGAATTTTCATTACAAAAAGATAAAAGAACAACTGTTTCTCACTCCTGCTGTAGCGGTCTTATTACCCATACAAGCAAAGGTATGGAATAGTTGGAACTTCTAAGTCAACTCATATGTACACATGCCCTAACCTTTTGATGACCTGTTAAGCTCAGATCTCCTATTTCCAATTTTTTTGAGGATAATGCTTGAAAAGGTTTTCCTTTATATAGTTATATTTTAAAAGGGGGGGGGGGGTGGTCATTGGCCATTGATTTCTGTCACAAAGAGGCCCAGTGCCCCTGCCTACTCAGTAGAATGAGAATGGGTTCAGGGTCAGACAGTAATGCCTAATGCATGCATTGACATTTAGTAATGCACTTCACTGCTCAGACCTTTTCACACTAGGAATGGCAAGTGGAGGCCCCTGGTGCAACTCTCTCTGGCCAGCCACAGCTCCCCTCCAGAGCTAGGATATGCAAATGTAGCCAAAAGAACAATAGTACATTAAATTGTTCACCTACAGAAACCACAACTTTAAAAAGTACTCCTGGACAATATCATTGCCTACCCAGTAAGGACCTGCAGAAATAAATGAAAACTAGCCAAATGAGAACAAGCAAAGGCTAGTTATGCAGAGCTTGCTGTAGCCAGGGAGTTAGCCATGAAAGTTAGAAAGCTTTATCCTAAAAAAAGGAAAACTTCCAGTGTACCCCAATTGGAAGCTGCAGACAAAGGGAAGTTGTAGGTGGGCAGAAGGACATCCTGTGTGATGAGTTAGGCTTTCTCTGGCTGGTCCTAAGCTGAATGTGGAGAGAAAAATTAGGGAAACTGCCAGTTGTTAATCAAATTCTGGCCATTTGGGACCAATCATTATAGAAGTTGTTGTATAGCTTACCAGGATTGTTACCAGGGATGGCAGTCTGAACGCCTAATGACTAGCTTATAGCAGGCTAGTTTCCTGGGCAGTTGACTGTGGATAAGGGACTGGTGTCCTGGACAGGATGCTGCAGGTAGTGGGTCAGGATTATGTTCTTATATGTGGTCTGGACATTGTTTGCTTGTATATTTAGCCTCTCAGCATTCAATGAAACCAGAGCAGGTGCAGTGAGCATTAACATGGTGAATCTAATTTGAATTAGATAAAGGCTGTTGGAGGATGGCTCCCTTCCCCATCCTGCCTTTGTATCTGTTCAGGTGTCTATAAACATTTATCATCTGAGGATGATCATCAATGCATAGGGTTTTTATCCTGACTGGTGTGAGCCCTCTGAGCAGAAACCATTGTTTATGTTGCTACAAACACACATGGCAAACAATTTGAATCAAAATCTACTTTCAGCTAAAATAGAAAGGGTTACACATTTTATGTTTCTTGATAGGAGAAAGCACCTCTCATTTACAGAGATAACATTTTTTCCTAAAAGGAAACCAATGGGATGTCTGAGGAATAGATAATTAAAAAATAATTTATAAGACTGACATAATAGTACCTCCGGAGCTCTGAGACCCACTTCCTACTGAGTTTTAAAATGTGCTGCTGTGGTTTGACCCAGAGAACACAGTAGACCAGGAAATGTAGTAGATTGTCAGATACCAAGTAGACCAAAAATGAATTTGAAAGATGACTTCAGATAGTTTCACCTCAAAATGACCTTTCTTTCTAAGGTTCCTGGATCACCTATTAATTTACCTAATTAATACAAATGTTTGAGGAAAAGAATCATATTTATGCCATAAGTTTTTAGATTAATGGAAGATAAAGAGCTAGAATATGACAATCTGTATGTGTGAGAAAGTTATATTTTAGCAGAAGAGATTGTTCTTAGAGGTGCCATGATTTTATTCATAGTATTACTAAACCACAGGACTTTGCTTAAAATTTTGCATCCCTGAACCATAATGTTCTTAAAAATTCTTAAGAGGTAGGCAAACCACTATAAAATGGTCCATTTCCACATTTCAATAGGAAAATCCATCCTCATCTAGAGCAAATGTATTTTGCTACAATAGACATCTTTCTGTCTTGACATCCTAACCTCAATTCTCTCGGGCCTGAAGCATAATTGCAGCTGATTGGTGTTTACCTCCAGATACACACTTTGTTAACAAAGTAATGAAATTAAATGTTCCACAAATGAGTACTTGCAGGTTTTAGGTTTTGTTTTTTTTTTCCTTCCCACCAAACAGATTTTAGAAAGCACATCCTTTTCAAAAGAAGCTCAGCACAATATTTTCCAAGTTTTCCATATAGTCACAGCTTTAAATCTCTTGCAACACTTTGGTTATATACTATAATATATGGTCTCTCGAGAGCAAATAATAGTAGAAGCATCCAATTGAGTTAGCATGGGCTGATTATTATTGTCACTGAACATTTAAAAAGAGCAACAAGGAGGTTTTGGAATTTTCCCCAGGGATTTTTAAAATATAAGATATATATCCAATCAATACTAGGGTGGCAGACTCAATTGCTGCTACAATACATTTCACTAAGTGGAATTTAAACACAGATATGTGCACGACACACTGGCATACCTGCATTATCTTAGAATAAAAATCTTAAATGTACTCTACAGTTTTAATTAATTTTTGCAAATATTTACTGCATGCTGTCTATCCTGGGCACCAGGTCATTAATAAAGACACAAAGATGAGTGAATACAGTCCCTGCCCTCAAGTGCTTCACTGTCTAGAGGGGAATTAAGCAGGACAAACAAATAGCTTTAATACAATGTGAAAACTGCCACAAGAGAAATTGATCTTGAAGTTCTCAGACTGCACAAATGAAAATTCAATTAATTCTTCCAGAAAGGTCAAGGGAAGGCTGACATTCAGCCATGGAACCACCACCATAGACCCTGTTTACAGCCAACATCCTTTTTGATTCATTGGGGTCGTAGCATCCTGAATGCAGACATGGAAGGCCCATAAAGAAGGGCCTTCCAGTATATAGAATTTTTAAAACTAGGGATAAAGTCCCTGAGTTTATCTGTCAGTCTGAACCATCAGTTGATATTTACAGTTGCATCAAGTTTGACTTCATCGTGCACTCGAATCACTTTTTTGGGGGTAGAAAAAAAGGCAGCAGCAACAACAAATACCTATATTTCTGCATGATCAAGAAATATTTCTCAGGGCTGGGATGTGGTTTCATGGCAGAGCTCTTGCCTAGCATGTACAAAGCTCCGGGTTTGATCCGCAGCAAAGCAAAAGAAAAAAAAAAAAAGATTTCTCTTTTTATCATAAGTGTCAGTTAAACCCCACCTTGCCTAGGAACTAGGATCATTCTCTGGGTTTTCCAATTGTTAGGAATGCAGTAAAATTCAATTCACTGTTCCCAACAACATTCCTAATAAGTATATCTGTAATATTTTTGATAACAATGCAATCCTCTACAAGAAAAAAGAAGTCATTCCAGATCGGCCACAGGAAGTCACAGGGGCTCCCTTGGAGAGTAAACAGGCTCCATAAGAGAGGCATCCTGTTCCTGGGTTGGCGTGAAATGCCAGTCCAAACACTGATCAGAGATGTATTCTAGGAGACAAAGTGAATTCCTTTTTTTTTCAGAAGAAACACACAGCATTAAGTCAAATTTCAATATTTCACACCCTCCACTATCTGCCAGACAAGAAGAAAAACCCCGAACGTGGTGTTTTATACCCACAGTCTGGGTGCAATTGATTTACTTTCATTGGAATCATTCATCTATCAGGACTGAAAACATAAATGTCAAAGCGGCCATAATATATTTGCACCAATAAAGTCATCAGTTATGCTTTCACACCACATAGAGAGAGAGGACTTTATTAACCTTCATGAGGATTAAATACAAAAATAACGTTAAAAGAAACCACTTAAGTGATATTCCTGGCGATGGGTGTGTGGGTGGGCAGAGTGGGATGGAATGAGACAAGTAAGTATTGAAGGGGCCCTAAGGTGGGTCAATACAGCCCCCACCCTGGGATGGGTACAGGAAGAAAAACTGGGCTCTTAAAATAAAATAGCTCCTATCAGACCTTAAATCTTGTCTGCTCCCATACAAAACTGACTGTCCTCTCATCCCAATTTGTCATCATTTCCTCTCCATTGTGCAATTCATAGACACACATGCAACTTATTAGCAAACTCTTTCCCCTACTTCTCCACAAGCTATTATCTAAGTAATATTATTTTCTTACAAAATGAGAGAACATTAACTAGACTCTCTAAATCCAGTGAAGCATATGGCAGGTGAGAAACTGCCTCCAGAACAAACAGTGACATAGCCAAATGCTGGTTTGGGTGGCCTTAAATGCTACTGGGTGTGGAGCGGGGAGGGGGTTCTTTCCTTCTCTATTGGTTCTCTCCCCACCCCCATTCTGTACCAGCTCTCTTTCTTGCATCCATCAATGGCTAATCTCAGTAAAGGAACTCACAGACTCATTTGGACTAATACACACATCACTTAAAAAGCATAATGTGCTCTTCACAGGGGACCAAGCCTGAAGCTAGAGTTACGAGGTTCTAATTATGAAATTTCTGGCATCCATATACAGGAATGGAGTCTGAGCAGGAGCCGTTCTTTGGATAGAAGGCATAAGATTCAAGCATCAGATTAAATCCCATTTCAGGAAATTTAGAAGCCTTTTAAAGTCTTCCAGCATAATGAATTTTGATTGCATCAAATATACTTTGAAATAAGATGCCTTTGCCTTTGGATAGACAGTTGGGTACTATTTCTCAGTAGAACAAAAACAAAAACAAAAACAAAAACAAAAAAGAGCTTCAGAAAAGTGTTAGAAGTGTCTCTGTGTTGGCCTTTCTTCAGCCTGCATCCCCAAGCCACAGGCAGTAAGCAGCCATCTGCCCAGGCAGGGCCCTGTCTTATATACCAGGTTGACATCCACACAGCCTGGAATAAGCTACTCCTGGGTCTTCTGCTGTCATCAGATGCCTAGAATATCAGCTAAATCTCCAGGGGACCACAGCTCCTGACCAGATCTCTCTATTCTTAAGGGATTCACCACCCTGCCTGAATCTCTTGGTGAGAAAACTGCATTTTAATAGAAGGCAAAGTCATCTTGCCATGCAGAACTTTTTATCAGGCTGATTTAGGTGAAATCTTTCTATCCACATAGGCCTTTCATCCCTTTAGAGATTTACTAAGAAGCTTATAACTACCAAAATCAATCTCCAGCACCAGAAATCTTTTGTTTCATAAAACTTAGAGGTATTTGTTAAAATCTGTTTGTGTTGAGCAGAGAATTGATGTGCTATTATTTAATATAGGGGACCAAAATACTTCATCCAGGGCACATGCAACCTGATGTCCAGATTTTACAAAATGCTCATCTGCAACAAGACCAGGTTGATTCTGGCCAAGTCTACTTTAACTCCATCTGAGTGAAGAATGTGTCTTCCATCCTTTTCCCTATAAGTTCAACAAATAATTAATGGACATTTGCTTTGGACCAACATCACCCTCTGGACCAGGGATATAAAGATCAACTAAATACATTTCTTATTATCATACTCAGTATAGAGATGTAATGAATGTCCTAAATAAGGCAAAAAGAAGAGAGAGCAACACTTTATTTCTGACAAAGTAGGTAAAACCTCTCCAGACAAGGCAGCCTGGAGTAAAATTTTGAAGGTAAAATAGAAGTTCAACAGGCAAAGCCATTGATGAGGAAAGGACATTACAAGAAGAATCAGCATCAGGTTTAAAGGCAGAGAGGTATGGAACGACAAAATAGGAAGTGTTGAACAATGGTCAGTGTGCAGGGAGCAGTGGATGATGGCTGATGGTACTGTGAAGCTGGAGAGCTGAGCTCTATACTAAAAGTTAAGATATTCTAGAGTAAGTCCAGGAGGCCTTGGAGCCTCTGATCCTAACTCTGGATCCTCTTCACATAAAATTTTACATACAGAGAGTTCACCAATTTTTTTGACTGTTATTCATGGACAGAGGTTTGCAAATTCCTGTGCTAGTGGCAATGGTAATGGTAGAGAGGTTTTAGCCAGTGAGGTCCACATGATAAAATTCTTTTGGAAAAAAATCATACCAGCACTAATAAAGCAGGAGAGAATGAAAGGATTAATCAGTACTCAGGAAGACAGAAAGTTGTTGGAATATTCCAGAAAAGACCATTGCACACGTTCTTAATTGCACTAATAATTGCAAGACAGTAACATAGATTTATATAAGCTCTGACATGGCCTGTATACTTCAAAAAGCACATTTTAAATGTTTAATTTTTAACACTTAGAGGTTGAGTTTTCACAACAACCAAAAGCAGAAAACAAAACAAAACAAAACACATACACTGGGATAAAAAGAAAATTTCGGAATCTCAAGAGGACAGCCTCCCAACAACAGAGAAATCATTCCTCTCCATCACTCCATCACTCATATTATAGAGCCAAAAACAAGTTTACTCTTGCAACTCAATCAAAGCTGTATAATTAAGTTCTATAGGGAATATGAAATAGCAGAGATACTCTGGAGGTAAAGTATTTTTATTCTAATAATGCTTAACAATAATCTGCACTTAAGTAAAATTAAGTCAGGACTCTATCACTTATATGGGGGAACAAACAAAAACATAGCCAATCTTTCCAAAGTTTTTATTCAAGTGTGACAAGAAATGTATATCAGACATTTTATCCATTTTTATTTTGAGTTGCTGAACATATGAAATGAAAGGAAGAGAGAAAGCAGGCAAAAATAGGATAATGATCCTTGTTATAGAATCTCTTAGGCAAGGGACTACGACTTGGAATGATGAATGGATAATGACCTAAGTGACATATTCCAGGGAGCAATGGGGAAGAGAAACTATGAAGTACAGGAATAGGCTCAAGCTGTGTGAGAGCCAGTTATTTTCCACATTATTTTAAGGTATTTAATCTCCAACAATCGACCTCAGCACAACCAAACATATCATGGTGTATAATATGACAATAAAAGCTTCACTGTAGCATATTCAATAATTGCCCCAGGGCATGTGGTTGGAACTAAACCCCTGCCTTTTAGACTTTTCCTAATCCCAGGGATCTTTGATCAAAACATGTAAAAACATGATTTTATGATGCAATATGACTGTAGTTTTAGGTTTCTTGGGAAATTCATTCAACTATGCTAATTAAGACTACTCCAGTCTGCATCAATTGCACCAAAACCAACCTGGTCATTGGGTGGGAATGAACTGCTCAGTGGGCTTTTTGATGTACAGGGATCACCTCTGTGAAAAGTGCTACTATGGACATAATCAGACTTTGCATCTGTCAAAACTGGAATGGTTTTCTCAGGAAGCTTTTGTATCATTTTTGAATCTGCAAACGTCATAGGTAAGAATGACCTCTTAAGGAAGTCAGGTCCTAAGCCAACATGATGAAGATTTGGGCTTACTTTTTCTTCTATTAGGCACAGGGTCTCTGTTCTAGTGCCTAAGTCTTTGATCTACTTTGAGTTGAGTTTTGTGCAGGGTAAGAGATAGAGGTTTAATTTCGTTTTGGTACATATAGATTTCCAGTTTTCCCAGCACCTTTTGTTGAATAGGCTATCTTTTCTCCAATGAATGTTTTTGGCACCTTTGTCTAGTATGACATAACTGTATTGATGTGGGTTTGTCTCATGTCTTCTATTTTGTACCATTGGTCTACATGTCTATTTTGGTGCCAATACCATGCTGTTTTTGTAAATATGGCTCTGTAGTATAGTTTAAGATATGGTATTGAAATGCCTGCTGATTCACTCTTCTTGTTAAAGATTGCTTTGGCTATTCTGGGTCTCTTATTTTTCCAAATGAATTCCATGATTGCTTTTTCAAGTTCTATGAAGAATATCATTGGGACATTAATAGGAATTGCACTAAATCTGTATAACACTTTTGGTAGTATGGCCATTTTGACAATATTCTAAAGCACAAGAAGTAAAATTTGAAATCAATAAATGGGATGGATTCAAACTAAAAAACTTCTTCTTAGCAAAGGAAACAATAACATGAAGAGAGAGCCTACAGAATGGGAGAAAATCTTTACCACACATACTTAAAATTGAGCACTAATCTCCAGGATATATGGAGAACTCAAAAAACTTAACACCAAAAAAACATATAACCCAACCTTTAAATGGGATAAGGATCTGAACAGACTCTTCACAGAAGAAATACAGTCAACAAACATATGAAAAATGTTCCTCATCTCTAGCAATTAGAGAAATGCAAATCAAAACTAAGATTTCATCTCCACTCAGAATGGCAATTATCAAGAAAGAAGCAATAATAAGTGTTGGCAAGGATGTGGGGGAAAAGGTACCCTCATACATTGCTGATGGGAATGCAGATTGGTGCAACCACTCTGGAAAGCAAATTCCTCAGAAAAATTTGAATGGAACCACCATTTGACCCAGCTATCACACTCTTCCATTTATACCCAAATCAACATACTACAGGGATGCAGCCACATCAATGTTTATAGAAGCTCAATTCACAATAACTAAACTATGGAACCAACCTAAATGCCCTTCAGCAGGATAAAGAAAAGAAATGAATACAGAAAATGTGGTACACATACACGATGGAATATTAATCAGCCTTAAAAAGAATGAAATTATGGTATTTTCAGGTAAATGGATGGAACTAGAGAATATCATGCTAAGTGAAACAAGCCAATTCCAAGAAAACCAAAAACCAAATGTTTTTTCTGATAAGTGGATGCTGATCCATAGATGGTGGTAAAGAAGGGAAGTGTAGGGAAGAATGAAGGAATTCTGGTTTGTGCAGAGGGGAGTGAGGGGAGGGGCAGGGTGGCAGGGAAGGGAATGATGGTAGAATGAAACAGACATTATTACCCTATATACATGTCTGATTACACTACTGGTATGACTCAACACCATGTACAGCCAGAGGAATGAGAAGTTATGCTCCATTTGTGTACAATGTGTCAAAATGCATCCTGCTGTCATGTATAACCAATTAGAACAAATTAAAAAATTAATTAAAAAAAAGAATGACCTGAAGTTCTTGCTCTTTTAAACATCTCAAAGAAGACCCCAATGACATAACAATTTGCTCCGCTTCCAGGTATCCTCATAAGCTATTCTTTTATACAAAGACTCCTCTTCTACCCTATGGGTTATTGCCCACTTCTCCCTCAGAACTTAGCTTAAACCTCACTTCTTCCAGCAGAAAGTCTTGGCCCCTCTTCCAAGTCAGAATCAGGCCATCCCAGTATGTTCTCTCACAGTGCTTTTCCCAAACCTATAATCACCTGATTAACATGGATAGATTACAAGAAATGTGAGACCTGGGTAGTCCCATATCCAGTATGATGGTAGACACTCAAATAATACAGCTAAGTGTTATGAATGACCCAATCATGCATCCAGGGATGAGATATTTTGAAAAAAAAATGAACCAAATTGCTGAAAGGCTTTTACTCTGTGTAAATGCTTGCTTTCAAAAGCAAGCACTGCAAAATATTCATTGTTTACAATGAACATTTCCTTATAGAATAAGCAGGTCTTCAAAACTATTTTTTTTCTGTCTCTAATGTCTCACAAAAATACCAAATTAGGGCAGATAGTTCTTTAAGAAATCCTCCATAAACAGGCTATTCAGTTGCAGGGAAAATTTTTTAGAAAGTTTTATCCTAGTTTCATACTTCTTGATGAACTTTACAAGATTATTAGATGAGATCTTGTGAAATGTTAAGAATCCTCACAAAATGAAATTATGACCAAAAGAGCAAATAATTAGGAAAAGCATTTCTACTTTAGCCATTTGCTTGGATTTTTAAACAAAAACGGCATTTGCAAATAAAAATAATTTGGTACCTTCTCTGTGACAATTGTCATGCATTGCAGGAATTTCTCAGGGATGCTGCATCAACTCAGAAATTCATAGCAAGATTCAGAACCAGTTTCCTGTCCTCTAGAAATCCAACTCTCCAATCCCGACTTGAATTATAACTAGGTTTGAGATCAAGTCTATGCATGGGTCATTTTCTACCATGGAATTTGATTGAGTTATAGCTGGACACTGGCACACTATCAAATAAGACTATTTCATATGTCATATGAAATGTCCACCATATCCAACCCACAGCTGCTGCATGTCACTTACCAAAATACAGCTAGCTGCATGTGGTCAAATCCTTTCGTGCTTCAGGGCCCCTGGTCACAGGAGAAGCCCACACGGTGCATCTAGAGAGAGCTTACTCCCTGCACAGAGGAATGCTGGCCTGAAGGAACTGCTGGCCCCCAGCACCCGCTCTGCTGCAGATATAGACTTGAGAAAGCACCTGGCCCATATTTCACATCTAGGAACACAGAGGTCTACCTTTCTTCCCCCTCGATTTTGGTCACAGAAGCAATGGGACCCTGAAAATATCTGAGGAGTCCTCAATACTTCCGGCTCCACTTAACTTTCTATAGTAACGAAAAGAATAGTTTCAAACTTAAGTGAAAGAAGAGTTAAGAGAGAAGAGAGGGAGCAGATCATTCCACCTTAAAGCTTTCAGCTGAAGTGAAGCAGGGTATATATTGTGTGAACACATGTTGTGCAGCAGGAATCAAACTGCAGATGCAAATTATTTCATCTCATCAAATCCGCCCAGCCAATTCCCACGGCAGGAGTATCTCCATTTTTCAGAGGAAGAAGCAAATCTCAGAATGCTCTAAGCCCAAAGCTAGCCACTAAGTTCCTTTACTTACTTAACTATGTGGCCTTGGCAAACATTTTCCATAAAATCTCAAGGCACAGTTTCCTTAGCCAAAACCAGGGATAAAATATTACCCACATGAAATGATTGTTGTGTGGATTAAATGCAAAACACATACAAATCCCTTAATGCATGATACAGTAAGTGACTAATAAATATAGGTAGCAGAAGTAATTGTTGTCTATAATAAAAATAAAAAAACAATGGTAATGGTGTAGTAACAAATACAACATTCCTATGGAGTGATAGAGGAAAAATTCAAACACAGGTATGCTCAACTCTAAAGTCTTTGCTCTTGACCCATACATCTGCAAATAATACTACCTGGTTAATAAGATTGTTAATTCAGGAATGGATGAATCCAGGGGAGGAAGGAAGAAGGGAAACAGGAAGGAAATGAAGGATGTAGGGAAAAAGGGAGGAAGCAGGGAAAGAATAAGATAAATATTTGATAAATACTGATAAATGAAACTACAGGAATACATATACATATGATTTTTCTGCAGAGTGGTAAACAATTTTCTTTCTCCAGAAATAGTAATTCAATGTTGCATTGGTTCTTTGGGTCTGGTATTTATTGAACATATCACTTTCCTCACCACTGTATCTCTGGCCCCCAGCACAGAATCTGAAGTGCTGAAGGTACTCAATATAAAGATTTATCGATTGAGCTTCAGCAGGAGATTTTGTTAGAACTTAAAAACAGCTACTCCAGTCTCCCTGGTCTCCAATACAGGCAGGAGGCTGCTTCCTCCCAGATGGGCGGCAGGGCTGCTTGGCCCACCAAGGCCTTCTGGGTGAGGAGCAGGGCATCTGAATCATATCCAATCTCAACCTTTGGTGGTCTCATCAATTTTACCTTTTCAAAGTTACAGGTTACAATGGAGCTGAGGAGCAATCACCCTGGATATAGAAGAGGTATTACTACTCTAGGCCTGAAAAACTCACAAGTTCTACCACATGTAGGAATAAAGATATTGCTGGATTGGAACAATAATTTACACTATCCCATCATGTGAGAGAGAAAATATTTGATTCACAAAGCTTCTTCACCCTCCTTCTGGACTATGATTAAAAGAAAAACCTACTTCTAAAAATGAAAGGGATTTAGAATCACAATTTAATTTCCTCTTCTCCTTGAGAAAAACACACAGGAACACAAAACAAAGTAACTGAGGATTTCTTAAACATTTCTGTCAATAAAGACTGTTATTAAAGAACTAGAGAAAGGTTTTAAATTTTTCCCACAGGGAGTTAAAGGGTAAAGGGTACTATTATGATTTCAAAACTTATATCTTAAAAGACCTTTGAATTGATGGATTTAATCATGTATGAAATTAAAATGAGGTGTTATCTTAAAAGGCTAAATTTATTTTAGTACAATTCAAGGATTTTAATATATGCCCAAGGCTGACTGTTTATCAGAGTTGGCATTTCTAAAATAACAAAGGATGATGCCAATATTTTTTTCCTAACAAGATTTGTAATTTATGTAGCAGGAACAACTTAATGTGCCAGTGATTTGTCCTCCTGAAACTGTAATTGATGAGGAAGCACTAATTTTTACACATCAAAGAAATTAAACCCAGCTTCCCTGTGCATTATTGACCTTTACTGTACACAAAGCAGCTCAGAAGAAACAAATTACACTGCAGTGAAGTTCTGGATTTCCTTTCCACATTGGATTTCATTCAATGCCTGCCCGAAAACTGCTAACAGTGAATGAAGTTGTTGTCTTTAGAAGAGACTGTTCTGCCTGAGGTGGGGAGAGAAAAGAATAAAGAAGAAAAACTGGACAGTGGTCACTCTGCCACATATTATTTAATTCATCCTTCGAAGATACAAATCAGGTGGCCTCCTGAACAGGAACCTTGCCCAGACCAGAACAGGGAATTTAAGCTAACCGGTGAGATTCATAAAAGTAGAAGATCCATGAGATGTCCTAACAGCATATACTTCTTGAGCAACTCCAAAACCCCAGTACTGCCTGGATACATCTATGAACACATCAGACAAAAGTGCCGGCCCATGTGGGGCTTGAATTCTACTAGTGGAATATTCATACAAGTAAATGCATATTGTGTGTGTGTGTGTGTGTGCGTGTGTGTGTGTTTGTGCACGTGCGCATGCACGCATGTGTGTGATTTCAAATGATAGAGAAAAATAAAAAAAGGAAGGGGGCAAGGAATTGAGGGATAGATTATAATATGAACAAAAACAAGAAGGAGGTGAGGGTCAATTGAGCAGGAATCTGGAGGAAGAGCAGTAACTAGAAAGGTTCTAAGACAACCCAACAACTTCAAAGATCTTGAAATGATGCTTGGAGGTCTCAAATAACATCCATGAGACCGCAGTGACTAAGGCAGGGGAGGAAATTTAAAGTCCCTTTGAATGTGTAAATCTGTGGGATTCTGTAAACTCCCAGGCCTGGCAGTCCCACCATCTCCAAAAAGCACTATCGCCAGCAAGTACTTCCCCATACCCATCTCCTGAGGCTTCTGCTGCACAGATCCCTTTCTACCCTGGAAAAGCCAGAGTGAAGAACTGAATCTGGCTTCCTAAGACAATCCAAGCTAGCAATAGTCAAGACTGTACCTCTTTCTAGTGTTCTCTAAGACAAACTTCTTTTTTTTTCTTCAACTCTTCCCTTCAAATGTTACAGGTGCCTGTCCACACTGTCCTGACAATTCCTAAATATACTCCAAGCCTAGGGTGGGGCATTCAGAAATCAGACAGCATGCATTTTTCCACGGAAGGAACACTTATAAACTGCACAAATACAAAGTGAATAAAAGTAGGCAGGACCTCCCTCAGCGTAGATCTCAAACTTGGCAGCACAGTAGGATCATCTAGGATGGGGAGGGGGCATTAGAAACTCCTGTGCCAAATTAAACTAACCATAACCATACCACCTAATTCAGAATCTCTGTCAATGACCTAGCCATCATCATTTCAACTTCCCATGAGTTCCAATAGATAACTCTGGATTGCCTATTCCCATTGCTGAAGCTTAAGTTCTGAGAGCCACACATTCACAGGGTAAATGATGCTATTTATTTTTCAGCCGCAATTTAACATACACTGAGGTTAAGCCATGTGTCCTTTGCCCATTACTGTCACAAATTCTTTTGAATCAAAAGCAGTCATATTTCTGCTTAGGAAACATGGAAGGATTCGATTTAGCCTACTGATGTTCTTCTGAATTTTCATTCTTCCTTCAACATGAGTTATCCTCAAAGTCAGTCTGTATATTATTGTTCACATCAGAGATGTGCACATTGGCTAGGCCAGAGTGGAGGGCCACACCACAGAACTCCACAGACTTCCTTGGACCATGCTCATCTTTAGCCTTCCACATCTCCATACTTGATACAAGTGGATTTTGAGGCAGAGATTGTTAACGTCCAATTTGAAGAGAAGGAAATGGTGATTCAGAGAAGTAAAATGACTGCCTGGGATTACAGAAGTTAAGCACAAGCCAAGAGAAGAAGAAGTCTATATTTGATTCCAAGTCTCATGCTCTCTTCATTAGCTGCTTCTCATGGTTGGTTAATTAATCAACAACTCACCCAACTGCCCTCTTACCCAGTAGCCACCTCTTCAAGGAGAACATGAGAGCTTTTCCCTTTTCACTGGATAAAATTGAAACGAACCACATCAACTTCATTTCTCTGACAGTCATTCAGAAAATATTTATTAAGGATCTAATGCATGCCTGCACTGCAGATATCAAGGACTCAGCAATGAAGAAAACATGAAAAAAATTCCCTCTTTCATTGAAGCTTACATTGTTGTGCCAATCACAGAAGAAAATGAAGTAAATCTGTCATATCTTAATCTCAGTGAACTCTTGGTGGCCTCTATTTATCACAACTTCCTTTTGTAAGTACTCAAAAATCAACCTTTTATAATTTGTTTCAGAACCTTTTCCAGAATTTATATTGCAACAATCTTAACAACGTCTCACCTGCTCTAAGTAAACGACATAGTGCTCTTAAGAATCTGGGAAGTGAGAAATTCTGGGAATTTGCTTGCATCATGAAAAGATGAAAATATCAAAACAGCTTTTTAGGCCAGTGCTATCTTAAAAACTTCCAGAAATAATAGAAATATTCCGTATCTGTGCTGTCATTATGGTAGCCACCAGCCTCATGTAGCTACTGTGCACTTGAAATGTGGCTAGCATGACTGGGAAAATAAAGCTTTAATTGAATTTAATTTTAATTAATCTAAAATTATCTGTCACATCTGATGAGTGGTTGCCCTACTGGGCGTCACAGCACTGGAGGGATCTACATTATAAATTGACAAACACTCAAAAGGGAAGAAAAAAAAACAAAACAAAAACCTTATAATCCTATAAGATTTCTATGGCCTGTGGTCATTGCTTTTTCTAGGATTTCTTTCAATTACATTGAATTCTCTTTCCCAAAACCATTCTGAGAAGCTGGTAGGACATTAGTATAACCATAATCATAAGCTTTCACTTAGGACCTAAAACAACACAGGCGTGGTCACATAAATGGAATTCATGAACTTTGCCTCTGAAAATCTGTCTCTGATTTTCAGTCTAGGAGAAGGTGTCTGAACTGGTTCCTACCTTTCCTTAATCAGACGGCAGTGGCCACCAGAGGTAGATGACTTCATCTCCTGGGCTGTCCCTGGGGAAGGCAGGCTCCCAAGCATATTACAATCAGAATAGACATCTGGCATTATGTACCTCTCTAAGAGAGTATGATTGTTTCTTTTTACAGTACTGGGGCTGGGCGTGGTGGCACATGCCTGTAATCCCGGCACTTGGGAGCCTGAGGCAGGAGGATCGTGAGTTCAAAGCCAGCCTCAGCAACTTAGCGAGGCCCTAAGCAACTCAGTGAGACCCTGTCTCTAAATAAAATACAAAATAGGGCTGGGTATGTGACTCAGTGGTGGAGTGCCCCTGGGTTCAATCCCTACTACAAAAAAAAAAAAAAAAAAAAAAAGAAATAGTCTACAGTACTGGGTATTGAACCCAGGGTGCTCTGCCACTGAGCTACATCCCCAACCCTTTTGATTTTATTTAAAAACAGTATCTCACTAAGTTGCCCGGGCTCACCTTAAACTTGCCATCCTCCTGACTCACTCTCAGTGTGTTTGTTTTAATGTGTGCATGTGACAAATGCTCAGTTGGCCTGTAAATTTGCACACCCTCCTGATTATACTAAAAATAAGGTGAGCAAAAGACATATGTTTTATAATGGGACAGAAATGGCATAGTTAGAGATGGTTGTAGCATTCTTTGTCTTCAGGTTCAATATTTTGCAGCATAATGATACTGGGAAACTAAAATATAATGAAACTTTTCATAACCAATGCAACCTATTTTAACAACCCCCAAGCCAAGTGTTGGTGGCTTAAAACCCTCCCCAAAATTTATTTCTTAGTCAAATCACATCAAAGCCTTCGTAGGTAGATAAAGCCTCTGTTCCATACAGTGTTTCCGGGTACCCAGGATGCTTCCATCTTATGGTTCTACCACTGCGCCTTCTGCAGCCATTTGGAAGATAAGGGAAAAAAGAAGATGTGGAGGGTCATGAAGCAGATTTTTAGGTTTTGAAGTTGATCAGAATTCAACCCCATGGCCCTACCGGATGACACAGGAGAGTGGGTTATGCAATTCCAGCAGTGTGCCCAGGAGGAAAGGGAACATGCAGCATTGTCTCTGCCATTATCACTAATTTGAATTATTTGGCAAACAGGCCAGCCTGAATTAATGAAATCATCAATGTATTCATTCAATTATTCCTCTGAAACATAGGCAGTACATTTAACTGTTTCCAGCACAGAACAAGTTAACTTTATACATAAGCCTCAGCTGTCTTCCTTATATGTCTTAGACCTGCCACTGGTACCCATAAATACTATCGAGTGAGTAATACATGTATACAAAGTAGTATAAATAGATCAAAAGAGTAGCTCTTATTTCATTAGACTGAGGAGCTTCCTTATAAAAACCCTGAAACATGTCATGATTAATCCTCAAAGAATATGCAGTTTTTAATGAAGAATCTGCATTCCAAAGTGACCCGAAAAACATCCTCTTATGGAAAAAAATTCAATTGCTGAAATTTCTTTAATATTGGATGCTAAAGTGGAAATATATCCTTACGCTTTCTAAATATTTAGAGGCTTGGGGTTGATAATCAAATTGTCTTCATTATCATCATTACCAAAATTGCACATTAATATTTTGCACCAGTCGGGTGCTTGTCCTGAAAAAAATAAAGCTTCAACCTCTTTGTGATCCAACACCCGAGACTCTAAACTCCAAGCCATCAAAAAGTATTTTTCAAGCAATCAAAAAAAGAGAAGCTGCCAAAAGAAGGCTCTTGATTAAAAATCAACATGATTACTGAAAGCACAGGCTTGGGGCACCAGCCTGCCGAGCCCTTTGAGAATGCTTCTTATGGGACAAACGCGGTCCAGAAAACACCAATTTAATTTCAACAAAATGAGATTGTCTGGAAGCATTTCACTACATTTAACATAGGGGAGCAGTTTCCAGAAATGAGGCTTAGGTTTCTGGATATAACAATTAGGAAGCTGTCTAGGGGGCAGGATCCAAAGTATAATTATTACTAAATGGAGTGTTTTTCTGGGAGTGGAAATAAACTGTTCAACATGGCTGCCCGAGCCCAAATGGTCAGAAAGGGTGAAACAGAAGTGCTGATGCTGTTTTAATATCTACTGGACATGTTTAAATGAGCAAGCCCAGCAAGCAAAGGTTGTTGTGGACTGAATTATGTCCCCTCCCCCAAATTCCTATGTTGAAGGTAATCCCCAATGAACCTGTATTTGGAGATGGGGCCTTTAAACAGTTGATTAAAATTAACTAAGGTTTTAAACCCGGGGCCCCAATCCAATAGAGGCAGTGGCCTTATAAGAAGAGGAGGAGACACTGGGAATCCACATGGACAGAGGAAAGGCTGTGTGAGGACACAGAGGGAACACAGTTATTGGCAGGCCAAGGAGACACGCGAAATCAAACCTGCCAACACCTTCAACTTTAACTTTCAGCCCAAAACAGTGAGAAATAAGTTTCTGTTGTTTAGGATACCTGGTCTACGCAGTGTCTTGTTGTGGCCCCTACTACATCAACATAGAATACATAGAGACAACTATGTTAGCACACGTATCCAGGTGAGCACTTATCACACTCAGTTTAACATAGATCAGGTCCAAGTCATAGATCTCAGAATGACGGGCACCACCAGGAAGCATCTGCCCAACGCTAGTTACTATCATTTTGGCACACTAGTCAGAGAAAAGGTATTTGCAGCTCAAGTGAGGAAAATAAAAACAAAAAACTAAGGTACATGATGCAGATCTCAGCTACAACTATCGAGTGCCAAAGAAAGCGGTCAAATCACCTTACTGCTGGCTTCTGGAAAATGCTATCCTAATTGCAAGTGGGCTGGCTCTGGGCACTGACTGACCAAACAGGTTGGAAAATAGAGGTGGCTGGTCAGAGCCCCTGGGAACGTGGTAATAGTAATGGAGTTGTTTGATTATAATTTGAGAGGCAGCAATTCTGACTCAGGACCAGGAACCAAAATAAACCCCAGAATAATTCCTAGGGAGAGCAGGACCCTGATTTAGTAGCAAGAGTGATCCAGGGGCCACACAGGCTGAAATCAGAGCTGTAGTTGTGCCTGCAAGTTCCCCACCAAGCAAAGAATAACTGATGGAACCTGATAACTCATCCAGGGGATATAAAACGCTGGCAAATGCCAAGCAGTTCTTTAACTACTTTTAAAGGTTTTGCTTGTTTGTTTGGGTTGGCTTTAGGTTTTGGTTTTTTTCATTTGTTGTTTTGTCTCTAATGACTTCATCTTCCAAGATTCCTGGTGAGGAAGCAGAGCTTGGATCCTCAGGAGAAACACCACCATTTCCTCAGCCTTCTCCCCTTAGAGCCCATGTCCAAGTTAAAGGAGGACAGCTGCTAGCACATGACAACACCTTCATGAGTATCAGGCAAAGGTGTCCCTGTGAAGATGCAGCCTGGTGCCAGGTGCAAGGCTTGGACAGGAAGCACAGGCTTGGCTCTCAGCACCCACGTGGCCCCCAGGCTCAACGTGCCTGAACAGGACGCAATCTGCACAACTGTAGGAGAAACTGAGGTAAAAACCTGAGCCTGTTCAGCCTGGTGAGCCATCGTGTGAGGAGACAGTAAAGCACCCGTGCTTTTAACACAGCACAAAGACCTGAATGAAAGCAGTCATTCTAACTGGCAGGGCATCACGAACCTATTCTCAAGACAATGCAACATAGCAATTTACCAAGTAAACATTGCAGTAAGAGCCCGCACATTCTAAGAAATCTCTGAGAATAGCAAGGCCAAACAATAAAGGGCCTGAGAAAGCTCCAGCAAGTAGGCAAAATGAACCAGTAACACAAAAGCTTTGAGAGGAGAACTACAAAAGATAAATTTGCCTCTCAAAATGAAGCCTGAAAGCTTTCTGGAGACCAAAGAAAGTTGAAACTGAGTCAAGAACAATTAAAAGAGAAAGAGAGAGAGAGAGAGAGAACTTACAGAATCTTTATCAGCACTAATTAACTCCAGAGAAATGTTAAAAAAAAAAAAAAAAGACCTACAGAATTTAGGTAAAGCCAATAGAAGAGGTTGTTTAATGTGAAAAAAATTCATGATATTTCTAGCACCAATGACTTCAGGCGAAGTGTGACTGGAGATGGTAGAGGCAAATGTTTAAAAAAATAACACGTCATCACAATGGAAAGAGGATCCTGCTCTATACAATGCTGTGGGGCTCTGATCCCACCTGAGCACAAGAGTTTGGAGACAGTGAGGTAACCCACTGATCTTTCCAGACCCTCATATGGTAGACTCACTTGGGCCCACTATCGGCATTCTGAGGTGTGAACCAATGACTTGACACTGTTAAGTTGATTTCCTGGGTGACGATGACCAATCAGAACCACATCCAGCCTCACTCTCAGGATGTGTCTTCACACTGGTGTTTGCAAAGTGAGGTGTTCAGGTCACAAGGGAATTGGGAAGCAGTCACTTTGGATACAGGACAGGAGGCACTATTTATGCTAAGACTGACACTAAAACATCCCCTGAATGCCTCCCTCCAAAAGTCAGACTGAAAATCTCTTGGTTTTCATCCAGAACATCAACTTTAAGCTAAGAGTCAGACTCTGGAAGGAAAAATGCATGGTCTGAGACTTTGTTCTTCTTTTGGTAGGCTGCAGCCTACAAGACCCCATCCATTCCTCATTCACTAATTCTCTAACCAAATATTTGTTGGTTATAAACATGAATTTTTGTGGATAAAGTAGGAATTAACAAATGGACTTTTTATGATACCTTATCACATGCAAAACATTTTCATACAGAATCATTGTCTTCATGATCATCAGGACAGCCTGAAGCTACAGCACCATCCCAATAGCTACCTGGACCCCTTGGGTAAAGGGTGCTCCCACCAGTTTTGCCTGGCCATGCTTTGGGAGAGTAGACTTAGGTAAAGGACTCTGCAAGCAGTGAGTTGAGTAAAGGCTATTTAAGTGGGGAGTTCTGGGGTCTGGCTCCAGGGGCATAAAATGGTACATAGGTACAGGTAAGCCATTTCCTTGGCCCTAGGGAGAAGGACCATTAATGAATGGAGCAGCCAGAAGACAGCTAATACAGGTAGCTCTGCAGCACAGGGAAGGGCGAAGGGTCTGGCTTCTTCTGCCCTTGTGTAAAGATGGTACAGCACCTTCTCAAAGGAGCTCTTAAGGTCATTTTCTATTTTAGGCAAACTGGAGCATGTAAGGTGAAAATTTAACAGTAGGTAAAGATCAGGGATTGTGGAGAATCAACACTGGAGACAAGATAAATTTAACATCCATTCTTTAGCATTGATTTGGAAGCAGGTGGGGACCACCTTTGATGTATATTCTCCCAAATGGTGCTAAATTCTATACAGGCAGGAGCAGAGAATAGACACTGAGGAAGTGCAACCCCCAGATTGGTACTAATCACTAGTATAAAGAAAGACAGCTGGACCTGAGCAAGGTGAATGGAGTTGTTTTGCTGCAAGTTCCCATTTAAGTGTGAGCTAAATGGCCCAAAGGAAATATCTTTACAGTTATCAGTTATGGTTAATAGTCACCACACATTGAGGGCCCTTTTAAATGGCATCCTTTCACATCTCTGAAAGTTCTACTTGTATTTAGTTTTATTCAGAAATATCAAGTCACCTGCCTAACATCCTACAGCTAGGAAGCAGCAGGGTCAGGATTCGAATCCAGAAATAACTCACAACCATGCTCCTTCCACCACTCCTGCTGGCCTCCACAACCTAGAGAACTAAAAGCCACCAGCCTCTGCTGTCTCAGACTGACAACAGAAGAGGCACAGTTGTGCTCATCCTGAAAAGTGGCATTATTTTATATGCTGCTCCCCTCACTTCAAAGAATCCTTTCACCAAGGCAACATAGCACTTCATCACATAGGCCTCCTGGGATTATTTTATGGTCTCATTTTTCTGCTTCTTGAAATACAAGCTTCTAGGTTCTAAAGACCACGTTTCCCACTTTGTGATATTCTTCTCGGCACCTCATACATGGAAGGAGCTCAAGAAAGATTATTTGAATAAATGAATGATGTTCTAAAGAGAGAAGTAATGTAAGAACCAAACTGGGAGGAGATAATGGTGCCAGTATGGTGAGAAATAAAGGCAATTTCATTCAATTCTAAGATGGAAAATAACACTGACATTCGCAGTTGGGGGAATCCATGGTCTAATCTTCTTTAACATCCCTAATGCTTAATCTGTCAGTCACCACACACAGATTTAGTACTTACTGCCAGGTATTCATTCTCAATTACTTGAAGCATAAACTCAGCAGCATTGGATAATATAACTGTGGAAATGCTTTTGGCTTCTTTGGGAGAAAAAAATATATATGTACTTTCATTATTTCTCAATGCCATTTTAGATTTCTCTCCTCCTTTATAACATAAAAGAAGCAGCAAGGGTCCCATTCGTAAATGCACACTAACTTTTCTTCTGAGATTGCCTGATGGGACCAAACAAGATGTTCTTTTGAAATGAGGCTCAGTGATGACTGGCACATCGCTAGTACTCTCCTCTCCCCTTCTCCTCTATCATATATATCTTTGTTTTGGCACTGAGGTCAGTTCTTCTGCAGGGCACAGTGAGTCCCCTGATCTGTGCTTTGGGGACCCCTGAGCAGGCAGGGAGATAGACAGGGAGGTGTAGTAGCCTGCCTACATCAGAATGGTCAAAGGGAGGCTGTGGGCACCCGAGTGTATGATGGGCCCTTTCTTCTAAAGCAGCCATTCTCCAGAGCTCACATGATAGAGCATTTGGAAGATATGGAGTTCTTCACTCAGCTATAAAGCATTAATATTGATAGAATACACTTAAAATAATTTCATAAGTGTTTGGGGGCTAAATCAGATCTTACTGGCCAGTTCTGCTCTCAGCACACACTGAAGAGTGCTAAATCTGGGTCAAGTTTCATGTTAGGGGATGGGGAAAATAAAGACAAGGAGAAGCTCTTGGCTTCCCCCAAAGACTCTGCAGACCAGGAAGCAAATTATGGTGGAAAGAACAGCAGCAGTGGGAAGTGATAGAACTGCTTGCATTCACTGAGTGCTCCGTGTATGCTCCACATTTGCATTTATCAATTTATCTGAGTCTGCATATATCGAGTCAACTAAATATGAGGTAGAGTATTGTCTTTTATAAGAATCCAAGATAATCGAGACTCAGATAAAGTGCTATGGGAAGTCAAAGACTTTCCCCATAGCATCTCTCACTCAATTTTCTTAAGAGACACTACTAGAAGCAGTTGTTGCCTAGGGCTAGAAGATTATGGAAATAAAATTTAAGATGAAAAATTCTTCCCAGATTTCTGTCAAATCTCCTTATACCATATAGAAAAAGTCTGCAATTACCTAATTTTAGCATTATGATCTATATACTGCAATAGGACACTCGGCTCCTGGACACCCAGGCTACAACGCTGCCCATGCTCACCCTAACCTCACCTCCACCACAGTCCCCCAGAGCACCCAGCTCCATGTCACTCCCCTCTGCAAACAGACACCTGGCTTTCCTAAAGGTCAGATGAAGTGCCTGGTTCTCATTTCCAATGCTTCCACTTCAGAATTTCAAGTAATTCTGACAGTTAAGAGAACTGAATTTTCCTCTTTAAGACAGGATACATGATGAAAATGTATACTGGATTAAAGTATTTCCAAGAATTCCTACACTTAAAAAACACAACATCTACCTGAATTAACATGCTAAATACAACTTATTTCAATTTATTCATTAAATATTTACCACTTACATTTTCTTATCATTCTTTGTTGTCTTTTGTTCTTTTTGTGGCATTCAAGCATAGACTTTCATGTACTTTTCTTCAGCAAAGTACATATGAGTCATTGTTTTCCCTTATTGACTGTAATCATCTGGAGGGCAAGGTCACTATCACTGACTCTGAACCATCCATGTGCATAAGAATCACCCACAGAGCCTGTATAATTTGTCAATCTAAACCCAATCCCCCAAAATTTTTATGTAAATTGATTTGGGGTGGTTTTTAAGATTCCCATAACTTTGTTCTAGTTCTCTCATATTAAACTGCACAGGGGAATCGTGTGGGGGCTTTAAAATACAGCAATGCATGAATCCCCCGGAAGAGATTCTGATTTAATAAGTTGAGAGCCACTTTCATTGATCTGAGTGTGGCCATCACTGATCTGAGTGCCTCCTCTATTGATATGAGTTTTGCCTATATCTCAAAATTCTGTAAGTGTTCCAGGTGACTCTAACATGAAGATTGAGAACATCCTTACATTTCTCTGGTGTATACCCTAGGATCTAGCCCAGCATTCACACATAATGGATGCCACAAGTTTTTTCTAATATATAATAAAACAGTTTCATTTAAAATATTCTAAACCCTAATTCTGCAATTTCACACAAATTAATCAGAACAAATAAAGTCTAATTATATGTTAAAAGTTACCATACTTGGATCCCTATAAGCTGCAGACTGATTATTTCAAAAAGTATTTATTTTCTTGACAGGTAATTTCTTCATAATTAAGATGAACTGAAGAATATTCAGATCTCCATATTTAACATCAAGGACCCAAAGACCACATCAGTATACACCTAATAAATCAGTACACTGAAAATACAATGCTCTAAGGCCACATATAGATGACTTGTCAGCATTTTAAGACTGTATGCAGATTTTTCACTGAAAAAAATAAATCTCAACTTCTAAGACAGGAATTCTCTGATTGCAAACACTTGACACTGCACCTCTCATTCCATGTTGTCTAAGCAGTACCTCTACTTCCTGTTCCTTGTTTGAGTATTATCTCTACTTCCTATTTCAATAACTTAGCATTCATCAGTTCCAACTGCAGGGTTTCCTGGGAAAAGAACCTGGGGTGGAAGTGGGAGCAGACTGTATTCTCACGTGACTCTCAGCAAAGCTTAAGGCTTTACCATGTGTGAATCCCCTCAGAACCTTGTAGAGGCCTTGTACAATTAAAGTTCACATAAAGGACCTTTAATGTCCCGAAACTAAACATATACATGTATATATGTACACACACACACACACACACACACACACACACACACACAAAGATATAAGCACCTCCCCTGCTCTTTTAAAGGATCCCTTTGGAAACATCAATGATGTTCCTCTCTGCTCTCTGAGTGAAAATCATTGTCTTTGAGTTAACTCAAAGTCAAAAACATAGTTTTGGCTTTGTGTTTTACCCTTTCCATTGTAACCAGAAAATTGACCTGATTTGTTCTTCATATCCTTCAGTGGTATCTCTGACATCGGGTCACTTTACTCAGGAGTGCTGAGTCAGTTAATTACTTTTGCTTTAAAGCAGATTCCATTATTTTACTAAGTCAATGCTCCCAGAGGCTTTAGGATAGTTAAATTTTACTAATGAATTCACCAATATGTTTTGCACATACCGAATGCTATGTACATGGGGGTTGTTAGTAATTATAAATGTGAGATTGCCACTCTGCTTCCAAGGAGAACTACTTGTCCTTTTACATATCTTCCCATCAGAATCAAAAAGCAATACCATTCAAGGCACTTTTAGACTTCCTCTCTACAGATTTTTTCCCTTTTCCTTCTGATTTTTTCCTCTTTCTCCCCCCCCCGTCCCCACCTATTCTTTTAATTTAGTGACTCTACAGAAATATAGTAGAAACATCCTTTTCTTTGTGATCTTTTTTTCTCCCTACCCCCACATCCTGGCTTCCTAAACGGAGATATCGTTTTTTTCTAATCAGAGAGAACACCCTGGGAATCCTCTCTCTCTATCTCTTTCTCTCTCTCTCTGTCTCTCTTTCTCTCTCATTTATCTCTCCTCTCCATTCATTCTTCTATTTCTGCAGACATGATCTCTCAGTTTCTCTATTCATTTTGGTACCAGGGATTGAACCCAGGGGCACTTAACCACTAAACCACTAAGTCACATCCCCAGCCCCTTTTCTACATTTTATTTAAAGACAGGATCTCGCTGAGTTGCTTAGGGCCTCACTAGGTTGCTGAGACTGGCTTTAAACTTGCTATCCCCCTGCCCCAGCCTCCCGAGCTTCTGGGATTACAGGCATGTGCTACTGCACCCAGCAGTTTCTCTACTCTTCTAACAAAAATGGCCATAACAGAAAGACATACTGGGAATCTGGTATAACTAATGACAAAGTTCCAGATGTATGGGCTCCTTAAAATAACTTGAATCCAATCCATAACTGTTAAAAAAAAAAAAGTTGTATTATACAAAAATGTTTTTTCCCATACCTCCCACATGGCTATTCAGGTAGAACATCAGAAAAGGAGAAACTGCATTAAGTTCAGGAGATAACCCACAACAGATTTAATGTGAATTATATTTGGTTTCAATCACTTTTTTCCATTTGAATACACAAACAAGCTCTCATTTAATCACGAATTTTAACTTCCCAGTTGGGATGACTGTAAATCTCAACTTCCCAACTCCTTCAGGACAAATGGGAAACATAAATTAGTAAAACAAAGGTTGCCAGACCAGAAAATGTAAGGCTTCTAAGGGTTTTAATTCAAGTATGAGCTATGAATGCATTCCATATTATGCAGAAAAACTTATGAAGCATTTTACTTTAATTAATGGAGCATTGAAACTATTGCTGAAATTTTTAAGCATGAAATTCAAGCACACAGCACAGAATTTCCTTCAAGTCAAATTAGCATATGGCCACAGGACCCAATTCTGAAAAAGTCATGATAAATCACAGTCATTTAGAATGCACCGGATCTTAGTTTCATGTAAATAATACATTAGTACCTTCAAAGGTCAAGTGTCTGGAGCACATACCACTCAGGAAAAAAATTATACAATACCGTACAACACTGATATCTGATTTGGTTGTATGACATCACAACTCTTTAACAATAGTTGTACAATCTATAATTAAAATTGTTAGCTTTTCATTAGAAGCAGCTTTTGTTAAACAGAAACAGTCCCACTATTCATCAACTCAAAAGGAACTCTCCTTAAGAAGAGAAATGGCAAGTGATCTTTGGTTGATGAGATACATCTCCATTACAAAGCCCCCTACATAATTCAACATCCTGGCTCAGTATCAATCCTGGGGGGGCACAGCATCTGTCCTCCAACTCTAGATTTTATAATCAGAGCTTCCACTTGGGTTATACCAGAGATAAATGTGGCAATCTCCATAACCAGTCATATCCTTCTGAGGAGATCAAATGACTTCAAAACGATCTCAATAAGCAACTGGGACCCAAGAAACTTTCATCCATTGAAGGAAAGGAAGAAATTTGAACCATGGATGGAAAGTGTGCTTCTCTTCACTGAGCTGGCTCTTCTGCATTGCCCTCTCACTGCCAGCCCCTCTTACTCTCACCAGGCTCCACCTAGTGTCAGCCAGGACCTACCCTTAATTCCTGGCCCTTCCCACTCAAGGTATCTCTCTCAGTCTTATTCAGAATTCAACCATCTAGTTACTGGTTGGCTTAGATATGACTCCTAAGTTCCTGAACCAGAACTTGACCAATAGGTGAAGATCTCCCGCTGGTTCTCGGGAGGCACCTCTAAGTTCACATATTTAAAATCTAAGCCATACTCATCTGATCGTTCCAAATAAATAAGGTCTTCCCCCGGTGCTCCCTTCATCAGTGAACAGCACCACTGTCTTCTTTAGTGCCTGAGCCAGAAACCTAAGGTCAGCCTTGCTACCTCTCTCTCCTTACCAGTTCATCCAATTAGTCACCAAACCTTATTGAGTCTCATTGTTCTGAGGCCTAATATCTCTTTCCATTCCACAGCTACTTCCTTACACCAGGCTAAGTTTTTCCACCCAACTGCAACAACCTCCTAATAAGTTTCCCTTCCTTAAATCCTGCCTACTTCCAATTTATTCTCCACACTGCTACCAACATTAGTCATTGTCCAAAGATGTAAATCTGGTTATGCCATTCATCTAAATAAACCTTAAAACTGCCCTCCATTGCTCTCAAAATAAACACAAATTTATGTAATAATGATCCTCACCAGGGGCAATTTTATTTCCCCAAGGGACATTTAGCCATATCTGAAGACATTTTTACTTATCAAAACTGAAGGGGTGGGAGTTGTTACTGACATCTAAGACAGATCCCAGGAATGCTGCTAAATATCCCACAATGAACAGGACAGCCCCCGTCCCCACTTCAGCAAAGAGTTATCCATCCTATAATGTCAGTAGTACTGAGAATGAGAAACTGGAAAGGTAGAAAGGGTCCTCCCTGATCTTTTTACCTTCTTATCATCCCCTCCCTTCTACAACTACACCTTGAGCTAAACTCCATGAGCCAAATTAACCTTCTCAAAGACACTGTGTTCTCCTTTTCTCTGTCTCATCACATACTGTTCCTACAGCTTGGAATACTGCTCATACTGCTTTCTTAACCTAATTAAAATTCCCCCTTAAACTTTCAGCTCAGACATCACTTACCCTGGGAACCTGACCCTGCCCCATGATTTAGATGCCCCATCAGCCCAGTTAACTCTCTGCCCTTCCCTTGTCATCATACTGTTTTATAATTGCCTGTTGACTTATCAGCGTCTCCCCAGACTACAAATAAGAGTTCCTACCTATCTTGTACTCTATTTGGTTCTCGGTTTCCTGAACAAAGCTTCGCACAGAACTGGCACTCACATATTTGTTCAATGAATGTAGGATTTGAAATCAACTGCATCAAATTACCAACATTTTCCATTTAGCACAACTCTTTCAGCAATCTTAAAAACTAGTATGCATCCCAAGCTCCACAAGAAAGTAAGCTGGGATAAATTCAGAAAGTGACAAAGATGCCCTGTGACACTGGGGAGCTGAAGGCTGGTAAAAATCATGCTGGTGAGTAAAACTGTGGGCAATTCTAAAACATCTTTAGAATTCAGTCATCGGGCTACAATGGCAATTAAAGCATGTAGAACATGTTAGAAAAAATATAAATATTGAATCAGTTATTGTCCCAACTTATTGGTCACATTAAAAATAAAACACAGGGAAATTTTCAATTCTTGGGAAATATGAATCAAGTGAAACAGGAACACCAGTGGACATCACTTTCCACTCACGGACATGGATAACAGACATAAAAGGATGCCATATGAATTCCTATGACTCAGTTTCTTATCATGTGCTGCCCAGAGGAGCAGAATGAGTATCACCCAGGAACTTGAGGGACATGTGGATGCATGGCCCTGTCTAAAACCTTCTTAATCAGGAACTCCAGAGGCAGGGCCCAGCTATCTGTTTTCACAAGCCTCCCAGAGCATCCTGCTGCTGGCTGAAATGTGAGGACATCAGACAACAAGTGCAAAAGTCCATGTTCATAAATAATAACACTTATATAAGACCTACTATGTGCCAAACCCCATTCTGAGTTGTTTATACATTAAATCACACAAAAATAATGCTGTGACACTCCTCTTTCACAGATGAGGAAACACAGTGCTATTCTTCTCAACAAATTATAGAAACTCCTGGTTTCCCATGAAGATAAATTAACCAGAATCTGAACTTCTGAGCAGTAGGACTCCTTGCAAAACCTTTCTCCCTCTTACCAACCTCAGTTATTGCTTCTCTGTCCCTCACCCTATATTCATTTCAGATTCCCTGACCCTTGAAATTTATAGTCACACCAAACACATGCCTGTTTCTTAATTCCTGTAGAGAACTCATCCCCATGACCTACTTCCTTTAGACCAACAGTTCTCAAATGTACCCCTGGGGAAAGCAGGGAGGGATTCTTAAGACCCTGCAAGGGGACCACATGGTCAAAATGTTTTTGTGATAACACTAAGGCTTATTTGCACCAAGGAAACAAAACAATGGTAGGGAGAAGTGCCAGCTCCTCCTTGGCATGAACTACTACAGCAGCTCCAAACTATACTAGCAGCCACTGTGTTCCTCATGGTCATGTACTCTCAATAAAATAAGTACTGGTTTCAATTAAGATGTTCTTGATGCAGTTGTAAGAATTATTAATTTTATTAAACCTTGAGTACACATGCTTTTAATATTCTGTGTGATGAAATGGGAAAATGCATAAAGCACTTCTATTGCATACATAAATAAAACTGTCACAAAGAAACACTCTCATATAATTGTTTGAGTCACAAGTTCAACTAGTTGCTTTTTATTGAACATAATTTTTACTGAAAGGAAAACTAATGAAGTAAAGATATTTAGACTTGGGCCTTTTGGCAGATGTTTACCTGGAAATGAAGGAAGTAATCCTATCACTTTAAGAAAAACAACTAACAGCATTTGATGCCAATGACAAATATCTAGTTTTCAAGTGAAAATTAGGATTTTATAAAGCTTGTATCTGCCATCATGAGTTTGGCAACTTTTCAGTACTTAAATGCTTTTCCGATAAGATACTTGAGGGGTGATATTAAGGGATGTGATTTATATATATATATATAGATGAATGAAATGTGTCAACATTTGAAAGATCTACATTAACTCAGTGAGACAATATTTTCAGATGACCATGCAAGATGCTACCAAATCATGCATGGGTGAAAAACCCAAAGTGCAAGCTAGACCAATGGATTTTAAAGTGACAGAAAATGAAAAGTTCATTGATTTGGTTTCAGATTCCACATTGCAACTAACCTTTAAAGAACTACCAAGTGGAGTTATGCTGTAGTAGAAAGCAGAATGTCCACAATAATCTGAAAAGGCTATTCAAATATTCCCTTTTCCAACTACGTTTCCATGTGAAGTTGAATTTTTTCTGTCTACTTCCACCAACATAACATATTGCAACAGATTGAATGCAGAAGCAATATGAGAATCCAGCTGTCTTCATACTGGAACACATTAAATTTGCAAAAATGTTTTAAATGTTAACACTTGTGCTAATTTTTTTATTTTGGAAAATACAATTATTTCTCATTAGTGTATATTATTTGTGATAACATGAAATGGGTTTATTATTATTACTATTAAATAGTCTAATAAATATTTTAAAATCTTCCCATCTTTAATTTCTAATACTATAAATACCAATGGATATGACTCATATAAACAGAAGTTCATATAAAGTATTGAAATTCTCAATACTTTTTTTTTCTTGATACTGGGGAACTTTACTACTGAGCTACATCCCCAGTCCTTTTTATTTTTTGAGACAGGTCTCCCTAAGTTGCATATGGCCTCACCAAGTTACTGAGACTGGCCTTGAACTTGTGATCTTCCTGCTTCAGCCTCCTGAGTCACTGAAATATTGAGCCACACACTAGGCTCAATATTTTTTTAAAAGTGTAAAGATTTCCTAACACAGAGGGTTCAAGAACTACTATTTTTAACCTATAGACCTTGCATATACCTCCTTATGCTCTTACTCAGTAGCTCCAATTACTTCTCTTCCCTGGTTTCCACTCAACAAACTTCTTTACTCTGTAATCCTTCACAGCACATGCAACATAGTTCAGATCTTCATATATTTATAAGCCCAAGTTTGAATACTCATAACCTGTATTGTCCAACTTGTTCATTTACTACTGTGGCCTTGGGAAAACTCTTTGCTCTAAGCATTAGAATCTCCATTTGTAAAACAAAAATAATTATAGTGCTTATTCATTAGAGCTATAGGGAACAGGCTGTCTCCTGATGCATGTGTCCCCCCCTACCACTACCAAAATTCATAAGCTGAATTCCAGCATGACTGTAATAGGAGTATGGAAGCAAGTAGGGTTAAATGAGGTCATCAGGGTAGAGCTCTGATCCAGTAGGATTAAGTTGCATATAAGAAGAGACACTAGACAACTCTCTCTTTTCACCATAAGAGGACACAGTGAGAGAGGTACAAGTCAGAAGTAAAGCTCTTGACAGAAAATGAATCAGTCAGAACCTTGATCTTGGACTTCTCAGACTCTAGAACTATAAAAAAACAAATTTCTGTTGTTTCATCCACTCAGTCTATAGTATTTTGTTATAGCAGCCCCTGCTAAATATTTTGGTACCAAGAAATGGATGCTGCTTCTATAAGTACCTAAAAATATGGAAATAGTTTTGAAACTGGGTGATGGGTAGAAGCTGAAAGAGTTTCTATGTACATACTAGAAAATACCAGATTGCTGTGAATGAAGTGTTAGTAGGAGTATAAACATTAAAGGTGATTCTAGTGAAGGCTCAAAAAGAAAAGAGGAGAGCTCATGATAAAGTATCCGTCTTGTCAAGAACACATAATAACCATGAACAGAACATTGGTGGAATCATGCACACTGAAGACCAAACATGGTGATGTTTCAAACAGGAGGAACATATTATTGGAAACTGGATGACAAGTAGTCTTCATTATAAAAAGGCAAAGAAATTGTCTGAATTGTGTTATAGTGTCTTGTAGAAAGTAGATTTTTTTAAACAAAATTGGATACTCAGCTGAGGAGATATCTAAGCAAAATTTTGAAAGAGCAATTTAGTCCTCTTGACTGCTTCTGATAAAAAGTGAGAGGAGAAAGATAAATGGAAGATAGAATTATTAAGCCAAAAGGAATCAGAAGTTAAAGATTTGGAATATTCTCAATGTGTCCATAAAAGAGAAAATGAAAGAGTCCGTAGGGAAGAGAATATCCAAGGTGTGCCTAGACTCTGTATAAAGAGGCTATGGGATACTATGAGCAGAAACAATGTCAATTTGAACTGAAAGGAATGGAGATGAGATGAAAGGAAGGCTGTCAGACTTTGGGATTCAACAGAACAAGACCATAGAGCTGTTAAGCTGTGAACCTGAACTATCCTTCAAGAAAGAAAAAGATTCAGAGATCATCAGGACAGCCTCCACCTCAGTTTCACAGGGTGGAGACACCAGCAGCAGCCGGGGTTTCAACAAGCCAGGCTACTACCATCCAGGTGCGAGAAGGCAGACAGCCCGTGCATCCAAGGGCAGAGCATCAAATCAAAGAGGATTATACCTGAGCCTTAAGAACTAGTGGAATCTTTTTTGCTAGGTCTGGGACTTTCTTGGAACACATTATTCTTTGATTACTTCTAATTTATCCTTTTTAAAATGGGAATGGCTATCCAATGTATATCCCACCACAATACTTTGAAGCACATAACTTGTTTGGCTTCAGGCTCAGAGCTGGAAAGGAATTTTGCCTCAAGATGGTATATCTTAAGCTCCCTCATATCTGATATTTAGATGAAATTTTTTGACTTTAGAGTTGATGCTGGAATGAGTTAAGACTTCTGGTACTAATGAATGGAATAAATGTATTTTGTGAACAAGGACATGAATTTTGGATAGTCAGGTGTGGAATGTTATAATATATATTGCGTTATGATAGATACATGCATGCATACATACATAGGGTTCCACCAATTCATATTTTGGCATTCTAATCACCAGTATGGCTATATTTAGAGTGTGGAAGTAATTAAGTATAAATGAGGTCATAAATGTGGGTCCCTGATCTACCGGGATTAGTATCCTTGTCAAAAAGAGACACCAGAGAGAGCTCATTCTCCGTCCACCACATGATGCAACAGGAAGGCAGCCATGGAGAGATCCCTCACTAGACACTATTGCCAGATCCTTAATTCTAGTTTCTAAATTCCAGAACTGTGAGAAAATTAATGTACCTTGTTCAAGCCACCCAGTCCTTGGTATTTTGTTATGGCAGTCAAAGCAAACTAAGAATTTGTAAGGTAAGATGGATACAGCATTTAACACAGTTCCTGGTACATAGTGAGCACAACAAATATTCTGCTATTATTAATATTGTTCATTAAACAAATGTTTATTATCTACTATAGTTATAGTCTCCTGTCATCATGGTGTATATTGTCTAGATCAGTGGATGTTTTAGACAAATGATTATTCAAGTAAGTATATGCCTATAGTTGTGTCAAATGTTGGGGAAGAAATCAAAGACACTAAAAGAAGATAAAAAATAAGGGAGACCTAAGTTGAGGTATGTGTATGCTAATTAGCTTAATTTAGACATTGCACAGTGTATATATCCTTCAAAAAAATATATCATACATGACCAATATATACAACGTTCAATTAAAACTAAACAATTTTGTTCAAACAAAAGGGAGACTAATTTACACTGGGTGTTACACATCAAGGAAGGCATCTTTGAGAAAGTGGCATTTATGCTGTCACAAAAAGATGAATGGACATCTTTCATGTCTAGACTCCCAGAGAAAAGAGGCACCTCTTGCCTCATGGACCCCACACAGGGTGGAAAAATTGACGATTTCCATTATGAGATAGTTTTTTTCTACCTAATTTAAGTTACATTTGGAACCACAAAAGCTTGTTTTTAGTTTTTATATGACACTTACAAACATAATGTTTATTCTGGCTTTTGTAGGAATGCTCGCTATTCATTGAGAATTACTAAAAGAAGTAGAATTATCTTCTGGGGAAATTGAAAAATGACCTTTACAGGCAAAAAAGTCTAAAGATAAAAGGATCAATAAACAAAAATCCCCAGTTTCCCAATTCACCTGACTAATGTTACAAGCAGAAAAAAATTTAATTCATAAGGTCAGACTCTTCAGAGAAGAAAAGACCAATAGGTGAGAACAAGGACACACCGGAGTCTATGAAAGTGGATTCCAGTCTCACTGGTAAGGGATTTTTCCTGATCAAAGAGCAGAAGCAATGGAAAGCTTTGAAAAATGATCCACAGGACTGGAAAGCTTTGAAAAATGATCCACAGGACTGAGAGTACATAACTGCAACTATTCCAGTTAAAGCAGAGTATTTTAACCACCTGTCCTCAGTAACAAAACACCTTCTCACCAAAACAGGCCCCAGCAACAAGGAGCCAACAGAGAGATGAAAGCAGCCCTGCCTTCCTGCTGGCAGAGACTGTGGAGGGGACCTCTGTGGTTGCATGTCAAGAAAATAAAATATTAAAGTGTCTCTCTTTACCTTTTCCTTCTACATTCCTACAGATGTCCTGTGAGAGCAGAATTCTTCAAAAATTCTTTTTCCAAGTCTAGAAGAGTACAGGTTCTTAACAAATCCTGATAAGTCAGTAGCCTTGTGGAAGGAACCTGCAGTCAGGGTTCAGCAGAGCCTGGCGGCAATCTCAGTCCATGATCATGGGGAAAATATGCTGTTTCTAATGTCCAAGGTTTGCCTTCTCTCACACAAGGATAATGGCCTTTGAAGAAAATTATTTCGTCTGTAAAGAAACTCTGACTTTGTAGAAAAAGAAGTATTACCACAATCAAAAGAGGCACCAGTGTTACACTGGCTTCTTCCATTACCTGACGTTCAAAGCTGGAGTTCAATTATACATAGATAAAGGGACTTCTTCCATTCTAGAGATCTAGAAGACATTCTGAATGGTCCAAGAGCATGACCAATGCAAGTTGTAACTCTTCTCTACTCTTAGGTCCTTCATTGCTGTGTTCCTACAGGAGCTCCTGCACTTAAGTCTCATGACCAGGTCTGTCCTTTACACTCAGGAAATGACATCACCTTCATTTTACTATTCTCAATTTTCCAACCTCCTCAACACACACACTAAATTATATGCAGCTCCACCCTTTCATCCTTCCTGCCCACCTCAGAAGAATAAGTGTCACCCAGTTTAACCTAATTTCCCTCCTGCAACTGCATCTCAGCCCCCCAGCTCCACAGGGACCTTAGCCACCTCTTCTTTCCTCTTTCTTCAACTTCTTAGAGCCAAAGGTTTCATTTATAAGGATGAATATGTTCCAATGCCTTGATTTGTGCCCCACTGCCAGCTAGGACTTCCTCCACACCCATCCTACTTTTCGTGCAGTCAGTCTTCTTCAAAGGTCAGTCCACATCATGATTCCACAGGTTTCCTTTCCTTTCCTCTCTTTTCCTCTCCTCTCCTTTCTATTCTTTGTAGTGGGGATTGAACCCAGAGGAACTTAACCATCGAGTCACATCCCCAGCCCTTTTTATATTTTATTTTGAGACAGGGTCGCGCTGAGTTACTTAGGGTCTTGCTAAGTAGCTGAGGCTGGCTTTGAATTTGTGATCTTCCTGCCTCAACCTCCCAAGCTGCTGGGATTACAGGGTGTGCCACCATGCCTGGCCTACGCCATAGTTTTCAAACTTTAATGTGTAAACGTATCATCTAGGACCACAGTCAAATGCAGTTCTAATTCAGGAAGTCTGGGGCAGGCCAGAGATTCCAAACTCCTAACAAACTCCAGGAAGATACTGACACTGCCTGCTATTTTGCAGACTTCTCTTAGAAAAATTAAGTTTCTGTACTCTAATTTCAGTTTCCCTATTTCTGATACTAAAACTAATATCGCTTTTTAAATGGACTTCTAGAAATGGGAATATAAATATTAAATAAGTATAACGCCCTTACTGATCTCATGTCCTTAAGAGCAATGACAAATAGCATTTCAGTTCTAAGGTTGGGACTGGATGGCTAGCCCACTTTATGTCACAAAGAGTAGATCACTGTGTGTCAACAAAATACTCCAGAAATCCAGCAACTGGAGTGTTTCCAAAAAACCATGGAACCATTGGGTTACAAATCTGGTCAGCAAGGGTAGGTTAAAGTCTCAAAGCCCTTGTGAGCCACAGGCAAAAATCATTTCAGTACATTTGTGAAAAAGTCTGAAATTTCCTGGAAATTACCGCACTAAATCATTTTATTTGTGCTTGCTTTTGGTTCTTATTTTTTAATGTTGTTTTATTTTACTTTGCTTGTCTTGTTTTATTTTTCAATACAATGTAAACCAAATCCTTCCAGCATCTAGGCATAATATTACAAAGCTTGCAAAGAAGAAAATATTAACCATTTCTAAAGCAGCAAGAAGACACTAGACTGAAAGGCTGGAGTCCTATGTACTTTTCTTTTTTTGCGGGGGGGTGCAGGTAACCAGGGATTGAACTCAGGGGCACTTGACCACTAAGCTACATCCCCAGCCCTATTATGTATTTTATTTAGAGACAGGGTCTCACTGAGTGGCTTAGCGCCTCACTGTTGCTGAGGCTGGCTTTGATCTCACAATCCTCCTGCCTCAGCCTCCCAAGCCACTGGGATTACAGGCATGCACCACCATGCCCAGCCTCCTGCACTTTTCTAATAATTTTGCATTGCCATGCAAAACTCTTTCCTTCTCATCTCTCAATCTGCCTCTCACTGACTCTAGCCTCCAATTTATTTATGGAAATGGCGGTTAAAATAGACCCTGAGTCCAATCAGCTTATCACAGAATGATGAATGACCTTATTGATAAAATGTCATGGGTGTCATATACTGCATTGTTTTCGTTGCATTAATTACCAATTAGACAATGAATTGTTTTAAAAGGAGGTTTGTTCAACTCTACCCCATCTCACAAGCAAATGAGTACCCACCTGATGGACTTTCCTTAATCTGTCACTGAGCTCTCAGAAGTCACAATTCACTGGGATAGAATGACTAGAAGAAACTCATATCCCCAGTCACAGCTGGGGTCTCACAATGTCAGTCCCCACTTAATGGCCTTCCACAGTACTTCAAGATAAGGCTTAAACACTGTAGCCTAGATGATAAGACTCTTCTGGTGAACTTGGCCCACCTGACTCTGTAGCAATGTAGCCCTTTCACTCTGCTTGCACAGTTGACACTTCTTTCAACTTTTCTCTCCTCCCCCTCCACAAGGGGTCTAGGAGGGCAGGAGAGGGCAGAAGAAGACAAACCTATTTGCAAAACGAGCTAGCATTCCCATTTAAGCTTATGAAATTTCACTCTTGACTCTTCTTACTAGATTTATTCTTTGCAGCCTTCTGATCTCTTATTACTCATTCTGCTCACTGCCCTTTCAAGGGCATGTTTGTCTCAGATTACAACATTCGACTAATCACAATGACTTGTGACTTATGTGATCTCAAGTCCATCCATATTTCACTCCATTGTCTATTGGTTTGTCGGCTTCAGCTCAGGCCAAGTGGGGGACACCAAGAAGCCCAGAGTGACTGCAAACTGAGGAGATACAAAAACTGCAGTAAGGTCCTCATGCCCTGGGGTTTGAGAAGGGATGTTGATATACACAGGCAAAGAGACAAATCATCTTACTATAGGAAAAGAACTTAGGAATTTTCCTGCATAAAGACAGACACAGCCACTGTATTCCCCCAGTAGCCCACACTCTCCTGTAGGTACATATAGTGCAGCAGGACAGAATAACAGAAGGAAGCTCCTTTATCATTCTCCTATGGGAGGATGGAGAGAGAGTCATAGGCTCTTGGCACCATCCTGTTGTACAGGAGAGACTGGCTCCACCCCTGCTGCCCACCAGCAGCTAGTGTCTGGTAAGATCCCCAGCCAGGCCCACACACTTAAAAGACAAGGAAACTGGAGATCAGTTTCCCACGCATGCTGCCTTAACAGATCTCACAAATCTAATCCCACATGTGCTAATTTCCTCCTACTTCCACATGCACCAGAATTACTGTTTTAACCCTAACCTACAAAATGCATACACTTTGTTTCTGAATCTAAGTTTATCTATTCACAGGCTGTTAGTTACTCCTTTCTTTGAAAACAAACCAGATCCCAAGTTCTACATACCTTAAGAGTAGAGTCTCAGAGGCATTTTATGGGACTGGTGGGGACTAAAGTTAGGTCTCTATATCAAAAACCCAGAGGCTGGAGAGGCTGGAGGCTCATGGCAACTCTGGAATGAACACAGTGATCAGAAGTTAGCTGCACCGACATGGTCAGGTGCTAACCACTGTTGTCTGAGATGGGAAGTGCAATGGTTTAGACATGAGGTGTTCCCCAAAAGCTCATGTGTGAGATAATGCAAGAAAGTTTAGAGGTGAAACGATGGAGTTATTACCTACTTCACCTAACTGGTGCATTAATCCACTTATAGGGATTAATTGGGCAGTAACTATAGGCAGGTAGGGTGTGGCTGGAGGAGGAAGCTCACTGAGCACTTGCTTTTGGTGTTTATATTATGTCCCTGGTGAGCAAAGCTCTCTCTCTACTTCCTGATGACCTTGTCCTGAAATGCTTCCTCTACCACACTCCTCTGCCATGACGTTTTGCCTCATCTTGGGCCCAGAGCAATGGAGCAAACCATCGATGGAATGAGGCTCGAAACTGTGAGCACCAAATAAGCTTTAATTCCTCTAAAATTTTTCTTGTAAGGTCTTTTGGTCACAGCAAAGAAAAGCTAACTAAAACAGGAAGTGTGTGTGTGTGTGTGTGTGTGTGTGTGTGTAGGTATGTGTAGGTGTGTGTAGGATGAGAAAACTGAAGAGAGTGACTGAATGGCCTAAGTTCAATGGCCTAAGTGGTGGGACTGCATGTTGACACTCTAGACTTCACGTGGCTATGCCATTCATCTACCCATGGCTCCCAGCAGAAATATAAAACACTCCACAATGCTTTGGAGTAAGTAAACACTTCATTGCCTGTTGCATTAAACGTGGCTGTCTGTATTGAGTGGTTTACACAATGCCCAAGAATATTTTTAGTCACCAGTAGCAAAATCTACAGAAATGATGTTTGGATTCAGTAATCAACTTACCTAGAGGTTATAAATTTATTGAATCTATCCAGTTAACTGGAATGCACATACATACTGAAAGTAAAATATGCATATACACTGTAGTCTACCCTTTACTTTATTCCCAGGCCACACAATGAAATATCAAGTAAGTAATTATAGAACTACAGGATGGAAAACAACCAGGGTATTTTGGTTAAAGAAGCTGTGACTCTGAGGCATGATATATTCATCTATTGTGTGTCATAATGAAGGCAGTAATTTATTTCAATGCCATTTAGAATGCACAGCTATTCTGCAGAAAAGCATCCAAAACATGAAGAAGAAGATCAGAAGGAAAACTGTAATTTCCTAGGAACGGGTGCCAGAATTAAAACTTTAACAATGGCAAGAGGTTGAAATGGCACATTTTGAGTTTTAAAAAACTCAGGCTTGAGGAAGTGGGAGGGGTGGGGGAAAAGGGAGGGAGAAGCAGTTTCCTTGGAAACTAAATGTGATATTATTGCAGCAATAAGCCTCAGGAATCATTGTTTAGGGGGTGAAAATACTGTTCATCTGCTTAAAGCTGGACAAGGGTAATTGAGAACCTAAATAATTGTGATCTCTACGAAAATCCTCAGGGAACTCTAAAGACTGCTGCGGAGTGGAGGTGCCATGTACGAGCTCATAAATCTACAGAGGAACACAAGAAAGGCCCCCCAAGAGGGTGCGGAAAGCAGACGACCGCCGTAATGAGTTATGTGTACAATTTCCAAGGCATGGATATAAACAGGCACCACAAGGCAGCTCACTCTCCCACCTTCCTTGGTCCTTCCCGGTGGCCTTGAGAGTACACCTCATTCCAGGTAAGCAGGTTTGCAGGGAGACCAACGTCATTTCTTAACCCAGCTCTACCACTTACTAGCTCTCTGACACCCTACTAACCTCATGGGGTCTTACTCAGAGAACCTTCCTTCTCAGGTTTATGTGAGAATAAAATGAAGGAGCTGGCACGGAGAAGGTGGCTCACACGAGTTAATATTCTTTCTCTTCTCAGGAGTCACTGGATGTATTTTGACCTGTGTGCTTCTTTCCACTGTGGGCATCCTATAAAACAAGAAGTAGATTTGGAATCTATGGCAGGAGTTCTAAATAAAGAACTCCTGGGTGTGCTCTCTGGTCAAGCCAGAGTTGGGGTTCATGGGCTGTCACTCCTATCCAGACACCTAGGATAATGCTAGCAATGATGCTAATGATAGACCCGGGGGTGGCAGCAGATCATATGTGTGGGCGAGAAGCTAGATTGAATCAGGAATACTGAAGGAGAACTAAGTATAAAAGTATTTCTACAGCCCAGCGTGGTGGCGCAGGAGCCTGGCGTGGTGGCCCAAGCCTGTAATCCAAGCGACTTGGGAGGCTGAGTCAGGAGGATCGCGAGTTCAAAGCCAGCCTCAGCAACTTAGCGAGGCCCTAAGCAACTCAGTGAGACCCTGTCTCTAAATAAAATACAAAATAGGGCTGGGGATGTGGCTCAGTGGCCGAGTGTCCCTGAGTTCAATCTCTGGTTCCAAAAAAAAATGTATTTCTACATAAGGGCAGGGACTGTGTCCAGTCTGGTCCATTTCTGTGTTCCTAGTTCCAGGATGATGCTTGGAACACAGTATGTGCTCCACAGAATACTTTTGGAAAGACATAAGAGTGTTCTAGGAGCAACAAGTGGTCATTGAGGTAGAGATCAGAACCCTGCCAGGAATTGGTTTCAGAGTGAACATACAAACAAAAGTCATAGGTAAAGCCAAAACTGCTGTCCTTCAGAATAGGAATTCCATCGCATGCTCATACATACATTTTGCAGATTTATTGAGCATCTACCATGTTACCAAAATTGGGTAAAGTGCTTCAGAAAAAAACAAAGTCCTCATCATTTGGAGCTTACATTCTGGTGACATTCAGCTCTATTACATTTAATGGTGTGTGTCTGTCTCCCCATTAGTCTGGGAGTTTCTCCAGGCAACACCTATGTCTTGGTCATCTGGAGTCTTCAGTGCTGGCCATAGAGCCTGTAGGCCCACAGGAAGGATGCAATAAAGATTTTTGAACTAAACTCAAAAGGTGAGGAAGCACATTGACTTGGGACAAGAAGTACTATGAGCCTTGATTTGGGTCTCAAAATCTAATACTAACCAGCTTGGTGACCTTGGGCAAGTTACTTTTCCACTTTGACCCTCAGTTTCCTTACCTGTAAATTGTAAATGGTAGTATTGAGTTCAGAGTAGAGAGAGAAATGGCAAGGAGAAACAAGAGAGACTAACACAAAAATCAGTAGGTCTAGTTTTACCTGAATATATAAGTAAAATTATATATTTACATATATACGTATATACTGCAACAAACTGAGGTTTCAACAAGATAGATGAAACATATGTGTACATATAGTTGTTATGTATCTCCATCCACTCGAACACACACTTATATATTTAATAATTCACATATATTTCAATAATTCATATATGTGAACTATATACAATCACACATTCAGTCGTCCCACGGGGACTTGGTTTCAAGACCTCCCACAGTCACCAGAACACTGGATGCTCAAAACCTTTCTATTAAGTGATGTAGTATTTGCATGTAACCTATGCACATCTTCCCATATACTTTAAATCATCACTATATTACTTATAATACATAACATAATATAAATGTTATATAAATAGTAGTTATACTGTATTGTTTATGGGAAAATTACAAGAAAAATTCTGTGCATGTTCAGTAAAGGCATGATTTTTTGAATATTTTTGCTTCATGGTTGGTTGGATCCCTGGGTGTAGAGTTCACAGATATGGAGAGATAGAGAGCAGACTGCATGGTCATTATCTGCCTCCCCACACCCAAAAGGAAAAAAGAAAGGCAGTTCTGAAATTAAGTGTGGAAATCAACAGTAGTAGAAAACGGGATATTAAGGGTTCAAGTCTTATGGTTTGGCCATTTTCTTAAGTCAATAATAATGTAATAATATACCAATGAATGAATGAGCTAGAAAAATAAGCTTAATATATACTACACAGATCTTCTCCAGATGAGACTACAAATAGTAGAACTAAACTGGTGTACAGAAAAATCTCCTAAATTCTCATTATAATACCATGAGATTTGCCTTAACACTTCCTTCAATGTCATTCTTCTCTATTCTCCATAATCACTGAACAGACCCCCCAAACAGAACTGCATTATGCAGGCAGCATCTGCAAACTCTGTAATAGGCCTAATGTCTAGCCTTAGACACCAATACCATAAATACATACTCCATTTCTCAACTGACAATTTTGCACATAGTAAAATAAGTGGTAAGTCAAAATTCAAATGACTGAAGTTGTTTTAGGTAATTCATAGGTTGTAAAAACTAATGAGAAGTGAAAAAAAATTATGAGGGTATTACACCACTCCCATTAAAATGAAAATCTATGTTACAACTTTATGTTCTTCAAATACCATATCAGACTGAAGCATCAACCAATGCGTCAGTTGTTCTATTCCTTTAAAAAATCAGTTTATTTCTACAACTTGATAGTCTTATTTATTTATTTTCAGAAATACCTGCCTAGTTATCCTTTTAAACCAGAATCAGCTCCAATTTACCTATCAAAGTTTATTTTTAATCAGTTATTCCTTTGAGTAACTAAGATGAAAATAATTGCAAAAGATGAGAATACTCCCCCACGCACACACACGATTTGCATGCATTTCATTCATGTGCACCCACATCACATACTACAAGCACAACAGGGTAATCTGAAAGCAGACAAAATCTCTAAAAAGAAAAAAAAAACTCTTATAAAGTATTCATTATGAACAATTTTATGAATAGCACTAAAGGATGTATGAGTAACGATCATGCAGCAAGACCCAGTCAGATATTAGTTTCATGCTGCAGAAGAGACTAGGTCTAGACTTGTCTGCAAAAATGACCTTGTTGTTACTCTTCTGTCCTCTCTTCCAAGTAGCTGGCCAGTACAGTGGATACTCTGTATTTAGGTTCTGCTTGGACAAGTGATTGCTGATAATCAGATGCCATTTGATCTATTGAAAAACCCTGGGGCAATCTCTAAGGAACACCAATAACGTACATGATAAGCAGAGCTCACTATAGTGAAAATGCTTCTTTCATTTCAGTCTTCAAACTCAGGGAGCAGAGAAAACAAATAAGCAGAGTAAGTTTCATACTGGACTTTCAAATTGTTATCAGGAGGGTCTGCTGATAGCAGGGTGATACTGGCCACATCATAAGAGAGTTTCAGTGACCCTTACAGGCATGAGAAATAAGAATTCTAATTCAAATTTCTGAGTGTTCGTGTCCTGTCATAGCATTAAAATAATCATGCAAATCTGCCTCCAGCTGGTCTCTGATTTGCATTCATTTCTTCTGTTCAAAATGATTTATACATACTTGTACTCAATTCTAAATTCTAATCTTAACATTCAGTCTTAAAAGAGAAGAGACATTTAAAATATTTGAACTAAATTCACAATATTAATAGTTAGCAATTATTAGTATTATAAGTATGTGGCTGACACCAAATCTGGTTAATAAGCAAAGTACCTGCATGCATGTTCTTTACAGAATTGAGCCCTAACCACATTTTTTTCGCTAATGTAAAAAATAGCTACTTAATATGAATATTGCCTTCTTAATACAAGAATGATAAAAGAACATAAAATATTGCATGTTGATTAAATAAAAGAAGACAAAGAATGTCTTAACAAATCCTACAAATCCTATGTAATTGAAAGAATATTCTCCATTCTGTCGTTATATTTAATTTTAATGACTTGCCTAAGAATAATGGGAAAATTTATACTTCAGCCCTTAAGGAGTCAAAGACCACTCAAGCAGAAACTCAGGAACCATTAACGGGCAGGTCACACTCTTCTCAGATAAAACAGAAGCAACTGAAACTTTCCAGAAAAGTCACACAGGATTAGAGTCAGGTTCCTGGATTCCACTTCTAGGGAAGCTCTCATTGCCCAAATAAATTCAGACTTAAATCAAAACTCAGCCAGTACTAACAATAACAATAGTAATAATAGTTAGAGTACTTTTAGTACAAACTTAATTTAACACTTAGTTGGGAAACAAGCATACATTCTATTCTGCAACGACTCCACAAAATGCAGCTCTCTTTATTTTGTAAATGACAAAATGTGAACTCTGAGAATGCCAAATATCAAGCAATTAATAAGTGACAAAACTGAATTTAAAACCCAAATTTACTAATAATCGTTCATTTAGAAATACTTTCTGAACACCTACTAATGTGCTAGATACTTTTCCAGATACTAGGGGTCTTCAGTAAATTAAGTGTGGGCCTGTCTTCACAGAGCTTATATTAATGTCTTTGTTAGTACTTTATAAATAATAAACCAATAAAAACAAATAGAATGTCAGATGATGAAATATGCCATGCAGAAAAATAAAACAGTAAGGGAAAGACAAAATATGAAATTAACAGAGGGAATTCCAATTTCACATAAGCTGGTCTGGAACCAATTTTCTAATAAGGCAAAATTAGTCACAGCTAAAGAAAAGTAAGGGAACCATACAAATACCTGATTTTTAAAAAATCCTTTGGCGGAGAAAATAAGGGAAGTGATCCAGAGCTGGTTTGACCTAATGAGAAATAGCAAGGAGGAATTTTTGTCCAGAGCAGAGTGATCAAGGACCAGTAGGTCAGAGAGGAGGTGAGAGAGATCAGGATGGGGGACTCTGCAATAGAGTCCTTAAAAGGACTCTGCGATATGGGCTTTAGAGGACTCTGTTATAAAGGCCATGGTTGGGAGTCTAAGAGACAAGAGTTCCGAGCAAAGATGCAAGAGACCTGAGTTATGTTGTGAAAGGATCATATGATTATGCTGGGGAAAGCCTCAAGGAACAAGGATAGAAGTTGGTAGACAAGTCAGGGGACTGACAATAAAGGAGGGTGGCTCAGACCAGGATGTGAACAGTGGAGGTTGTGAAAACAGAGGGCTTCTGGCATATTGTAAAGAATTTACTATGTAAATGTGGGAGTGAAAGACGGGGGTAAGAATAACTCTGAAGATTTTTACCTCAGCAAATGGAAGCACAGGGGCCATTTGCTGTGAAATCTGCAGAAAACCTATCAGGACTAATCAGATGCACTGAATTAAAACCTTAAGGGAGGAAAGGAACTGGGGTTTGGGAACACCCAGTGATTTTGTAAGGACAGTTCATAACTTGAGCATGGTCAGGTTTCTTTCCTCTCTATACTACGGGGCCTCTTGTGCTGGCCCAACATCTGCTGAGTTTTCCAATTTTTCTTTGAGGAATCAGAGACTGAATACTTTCCAGAGAAACCACTCCTGCCCCCAGGTCTAGGGAAGCCCTGTTCCATCAGTCTCCAGTATCCAATACGAGACCACTCTTTCAAAATGGCTGTCCCTGAGGGAAGTCAGATATTTTTCTATTTCTTTGTACTGTTTATTCTCCTGTGTAGATACTTTAATTAATGTTTAATCTTCCTGTGTTTGTGCCTTAAGGCAGAGCCTATGAAAAGCAGAGTTAAAATTCACAGGCTCATGATACTCCACAGGTTTGACATTAAATAACAATAATTCAGGGGAAAGACCAAAACCCAACTCTCTACTCGGACTTCAAGGGACGCTGAGTCACTTTGTGCGGGCCTTTTCTGCAGAATCCATCATTTTCCTTTTACTCTCCACTGTTACCCTGTGGATGACTATTTCAGTTCCCTCTTTCCCAGGGAGGGGACGTATGCTGTGAGAAAATGGCTCCATCACTCAAGAGGGATGAAATCAGCAGAGCAGTGCTGGGCTAGAAATGATTACTGAAGGCCCCGTTAGGAGAAGCCTGCAACTCCACATCAACCATCACTCCCTCTGCACACAAGGACCTGGAAGAAAAGGAAAGAAGACTTTCTGCTACTTATGGTATCTCAGGGAATCATTTGACAGCTTATTTATTAAATGCATTTTAATATTAATTCTCCTCTGCACTAGAGCTGACCTTCAAAAACATTTATTGAGTCTTGAGGACATGAAGCACAGTGGCCGAGGGAAGGCATGGAGATGAAAGAAGCTGCATGTAAGCCCTTTTTCTCCTGTACAGTAATATGTAATACCAGTTACAATGAAATACTACATTAAGTCGCTGATCTTTTAATATATAGCTTAAATTGGATACCCAGATAAATTGGAATCCAATTAATTAAGATCCAAATTACTTTTCTCCCTGTATATTTCACAGAAGGATGTATCACAGGAATGCATAACAACAAAAAGAAATTCTTTGCTCTTTCTCAATCATATTCTGAGTCTAAAACATATTTTGTCTTCTCTGGTCCTATAAAATGAGAACAGGCATTCAGAATAATGACGCTCAAACATCCAACAAATGTACAATATACTTAGTCCAAGCTCAGACCAAAAAGTTCTAAAATAGACGTCCCCATTTAACCCCTTTTTATAAAATTGTGCTAAAACACAAAAAACACAAAACACAAAACATTTGCAATATTGCATAACCATCACTACCATCTACCTCCAGAATTCTTTTCATCTTGCAAAACTCAAATTCTGTATCATAAACAATAACTGCCCATTCCTCCTCTGTTTTACTCTTAATTAGAAAATTCCACTACATAGAATCCTCATTCTAAAGAAAATGGCTGAATTTTTTTTTCTTACATAGGGTAAAATTAGGCCTATCTTTTTTTATGGTTTTACTTCATATTTGTCTGATTTATACATTATGCTTTGGAAAGACTATGATTTTGTTCCAGAAAGTCATGTTTAATCCTCAGATTTATACAAGCCAATGCTGATGAGTGACCAATCAATACAGTTAGCCGATTACGAATTAGAAGCTGCAAACGAAAATCTTTCTATCCTGGCTCTCTGAATCAGTTTCCATCATCAATTAGGATTAGAGCTGTTTTCACAACTATCTGGAAGATGAATAACCATAAAACCATATTTTAATCTCTTTAAAGCACTAGGAAAAATGACCACCCAAACTTCCATCCCCAAAAAGGGTTTGTGGGCTCCCATAAATGAGCACACTGTAAGTCAAACCAGGGCTTTTCTATGCAAGGACTGAGTAGGCGCAGTACTGAGGCAGGCTGGGTGGTGGGTTTCTGCCTTCCTCCAACAGCAAGCCTGCAGAAGGCGTGGGTGCTCTCTGGAGCATTTGCAGGCCCAGCACAAGATGAAGCTCTTGTCAGTCTTTCTCAGTTCTGAGTCATTAGTTCTAGAGAGGGAAGGCATTAGAAAACCTTTCAAGCCACAAACCACATATCTTAGGGAGATAGCTAATTAGAATTCACCCTAAACTGTGAAAGAATTAACAGACATTAAATAATCATTATTTATAATTGGGGAATCAAGTTACCCAAAAGAATTTTTTAAAAACGCAAAGCTCCGATTGCCTTGGTTAATGTATAATTTCAAAAAATAAGAGGGTATGTCAAATGATCAATAACTTATGTTCCCAAAGTTAGTAACATAGAAATATTCTTTTTTTTAAGACCCATGGTAAAACTGTAATTGAGGTCTTTACTCCTAAAAAGAGCACACAAATATATCATCTGTAAGTAGTCAAAGTAAAGGACAAATGGTCTGTCCTGACCTCTGTAGTAGTGGTCAAGGGCTAAGGCCCCTTTGAACTTGAAAGAAGTTTCCTTCCTTCTTTTCATGACAAAGCATTGACCTAGGGGAGATTTTTAAAGGAAAAAAAAAAAAAAGCTTTATTTTTTTTGTGTGTTTTGTATTTCTTTCCCACTTTCTGGTACATCCCTCCTAAGGACATGATACCCTCAAACTGCCATAATGTTACTTCTTTCCCAACTGGGCTCCCACCCTGGTCAAGCCCACCTGCAGTGACCTGTCATCTTCAGGGCAGCCAAGCTCAGGGCCCTCACAGTGAATGCATCAGACCAGGATACAGAGCAAACAAGACATCATGTTCTCTGCTTGGTTCTAAAATAATAACTTTGCAATATTTAGCCTCAAAAAGTCAAAGAAATGCAAATAAAAACATGAAAATACATTGTCATTCAATGGGTTAAAAATGGTAATGTAAACAATAACATTATGCAGTGTGACAGGGTATGGAAAATAACTCCTGGAGACAAAACAAAACCAACTCCTGGAGGCAGTGTGAACTGCTTCAACCTCTCTGGAGGCAATTTGCTTATCCACATCCAAAGTCTTTAAAAAATTATAATGTGAGCGTAACACTGACTCATTGACTACTAAGAACCAAAGCAAGCAATCAAAAATATGCATAAAGATGAACATGTAAGATGTTTAAGATGTCATATTTATAATAAAGAAACCTGAAAATTAAATATCCAGCAAGAAAAGATTGTTAAGTAAATAACAAACTTCCATACAATGAAATATACAAGTACTGTTAAGTGATACAGCATAGAAAAATATCTATCTTTGTGGTTTATGCTAAGTAAAAAAAGGGGGAGGGGAGACCAGGGAACATATGTATGTAAAATACATATTATAAGTAATATGATTTGTTTGATTTTATATTTACAAAATAAATAAAATATTCAAAAGACATTCATGAAAATGTGAACAGTGGTTCACTCTGGGTTTTTATTTTTGGGTGTGTGCTTTCTATGATTTTTTAGGAATTCTGTACTAAACACAAAATTAACAAAGACATTCTGTAATCACTTAGAAAAGTTTTTTTTTTTTGGTACTGGGGATTGATGAACCCAGGGGCACTCCACCACTGAGCCACATCCCCAGCCCTATTTTGTATTTTATTTAGAGACAGGGTCTCACTGAGTTGCTTAGGGCCCCACTAAGTTGCTGGCTTTGAACTCGCCATCCTCCTGCCTCAGCCTCCTGAGTTGCTGGGATTACAGGCATGTGTCACCGTGCCCAGTGAAAAAGGTCATTTTTAAAATTTAATACAGAACACTAAAAACAAGAATACCAATACATCCAGGAGAGCAAGGGCAAGAGAGGGTGGGAGACACAAGTCATCATGTGGAACGGTGGAGAGTGTGCAAGTGTGAATTGCACTTTCCTCTATATGATGTTATTCCAGGTAATACTCTCCCCAAAGCACACATGGACACACACACACACACACACACACACACACACACATAGACCTCACAAATAACCGATTAAGAACAACAAAAGTGCTTGAAAAGACATTCCTACAAACATACAGTTCTACCTCCCTATTTTTCCAAAGCATTTGGCTGTTTGCTCTACTGTAAGAAATATTACACATCCTGTTGCTTTAGAACACTCAAAATCATGTAAATTATTCCTGGGGAATGTTTAAAAATTCATATTATTTATTCCTGAGAGACCACAACATCTTTCCAAATTGCAGCAGACTATTCTGTGAATCAAGGATTTTAATTTCCAAGATGCAAGAGCAATGCTTTGTGCTCAGATCAATAAAAGGAAATGAGCTGCTGTGGCTTGTCTGCTTCCCCCAGACACCCACCCCAACACTTATTCACAATCCTGAGTGGATCAAAACTCCATTTGTAAATTAGGTGAGCTTGTCTGACACAGGAACACAGCTAAACCATGCACAGTACAAACCATAGTCATGGCTTATTCTAAGGACCACTGTTCTCTCGTCCCTCACCAAATCCCTGGCTGGTGCACAGATAAATAAGCCAGTAATAAACTGGGCTTTACAGAATCCAAAGCTTTACATAGACCTTTGAAACAATTTCTTTTTAAAATGCTTTTGTCTCCTCTAGGAATACAGTTAATAACCACAATCTGCATTTTTTTAAATAAAAACATTGGAAAAAGATGTCTCCATTTTTCAATCCAAGATATTTTTTATTCTGATTCTACAAAAACAGTCTTGGCATTGACTACCATTGTTCTTTCTCCTTCCTAATCTATTTGCTCCCATTATTTCATTTTTAAGATTACAATAGCAATCCCTGTTTGCAATGCCAGATTATTATGAGCTTGATGTAACTACACAATTTGAATAGTCTATGTAAAGACTGCTGACAGGCTAATTTTTTTCAACTATTTGACTGGTCTTTCAGTGCACCCGTGACTGCACAGGTAATCCTGGGCTACAGTACCAGGAAACCCACTCACCCCCAAGTATAAGCTACTCACTCCAATCTAGAATGGTGACATTTTGATTCTCCATCTGCTGGTTCTTTCATCTCATTTCTCAATTTGGTAGGAGGGTAAAAGTTTCTCCAACACCCCCAAAACTTGAACATTCTGCCATGAACCTTAACAATATGTAAAACTAGCAAAAATATTTTTAGGGATTGAGGCTAAGTGTGGTAGCTTGGAGCTTTGGCATGCTTTACTAAGAATGTGCCATAACAGTTTTTAACTTTGGCAGGTTACAAGCTTGTACTGGTCATGGGATTGGATTTTATAGTCTATAGCTACCTTTAAACTATTATGGCAACATCATGTAAATGAATTGTGGGCAGAAGAATTGAGCACATTACAACAACCCTAAAGTATAAAGGTTATTGTATTTCATCAAATCTAAAATGCCAGTAAATGTAAGACAGCATAATTTTACATATCGCCAAGAAAGAATAAGAAACACTGCCATCTATAATATGCCATTCCTTATAAGATACATTCAAGTTTTAGAGATATCAAAATGTGAATAAAAAAGAATGAACCTTATAGTCAATGAACTATGGTAGTATCTTCATTTTTTTTCCCCCCCAAGGAAACTTAAGCTTGTGACTTAAGAAGATTATAATTGATTTTTGCTAGTTTTACATATTGTTAAGGTTCATGGCAGAAGATTGTGATTGATGTCACAGAAAATGGTGACATCATTGACTTGGATCCCAAGGGCCCAACATCTCAACACTGCCCAGTGTTTTAGGTAGATGATCTATTTTGATTTTGAACATCTTGCACTGCATATCAGTTGGTCACTGCAGATTCTGCATTGTGCTAAGACCTCTGAAGACTTGCAAAACATGAAATCAGAGCTCTTCCCACTGAAGATCTTTCTATTGATTTTATTACTCAAGAAAAATACATAAAACTTTGTGAACAACTTTAAGATTGTACCACATATGTACCACAGACAAAAATTCCACAACTATTTTTAATTAGTGCACTATAATTATACATAGTGATTGGGTTCATTTTAACAAAACCATAATTTGATTTCAAGTCCCATTCCTCTCCTTCTTTCCTTCCCCTCTACCCTCTCTCTTTTCTCCTTCCTCTACTGATCTTTCTTTCCCTCACTCATTTATTTTTGATTGGTACTCAATTATTTATTTTTGATGGTACTTTATATATATCACCTACACATATATAAAGGTGAAATTTCTCTTGGTATATTTATGTATGAATATAATGTGATTTCACTCTATTTCCTCCCTTTTCCCATCCCTCCTCCCCCCATCTCCTCCTCCTACTCCACTAATCTTCCCTATATATTTATGATCTCCTATTCCTCAGCCTGACCCCTGCCAACCTTCTTTCTCTTATTTTGCTCCACATATGAGGAAAAAAAATTTTTTGAGTCTGGCTAATTTCACTTAGCATGATGTTCTCCATTTCCATTCAATTACCAGTAAATGCCATAATTTCATTGTTCTTTATGGCTGAGTAAAGCTCCATTGTGTATATATATCCACATTTTCTTTACCCATTCATCTGTTGACAGGCACCTGGGCTGACTCCATAATTTGGTTATAGTGAATTGTGCTGCTATAAACATTGATGTGGCTGTATCACTACAGTATGCTGATTTTAGACCTTTTGGATATATACCAAGGAGCAGGATAGCTGGGTCATATGGTGGTTCCAATTCCTAGTTTACTAAGGAGTCTCCACACTGCTTTCCAGAGCTGTTGTACCAATTTGCAATCCTACTAACAGTTTATCAGCATACCTTTTCCTCCACATCTTCACCAGCATTTATTATTATTTGTGTTCTTATAATTGCCATCCTGACTGGAATGACATGAATGCCACAGGGTTTTAAAGCAGAGTAGAATCAGTTCTGAGGAAGTCAAAAAAAGCTTCCTTAAACAGGGAAAACAGGAGATTATGGAAAGCCCCCCAAGCTGTTAGGCTGCAGTAGCCCAAGAGGGAATCTAGAATAATAACCCAAACCTAGCAGCCTCATGCTGGACTCGTCTCAGCTCTTCGAAGCACAGCACAATAGTTCTTCTAGGTAGGTACTGTTCCCCCTGCCTGCCGCAGCCTTCCCCCAGCTCTGGGTCCTGTTCCCTCCTCCTTGCTCCTGACATCAACCTTCAGTACCACATCCTGCGTGCAGCCTTATGTGATCCCCAGAAGAGCCTGGGCTCCTGGCTAAATGATGCCATAGCACTTCAAAGATTTGCCACTCTGTAATTCTTATAATTATTTACTTCAAGGCTTGCAGCTGCTCACAGTTATACATCCATTAGAGCCAGCCACTCTATAAAGTCAGGGACTGTCCCAGTTGCTCACCACTGTGCCTCCAGAGCTGACACATAACAGAAGCCCGGCAAGTTGACTTTTGATTATCAGGACTAAACATTTGCAAGATTATCTTATTTGATCCTCAGTATGACAAACTCAAAACCATTATTTCCCCCATTACTTGAATTGAAGAAACTGAGGCTTAAAGAGGCTAATTAACTTACCCAAGTCCCACAAGAGAAAAGGAAAGACTCCAGCCAGGTGTGCCTACCACAAAAGACCATGCTGTTGACCATTTAGGTCACAGCCTCCAGCCCTCCAGCTGGTAGACGAATGCAGCGAGCAGAGGGGAAGGGACATTTCCAGGTGCAAGGAGGCTCATCTGGCTGCGATGGACAATGCACATGCAGCAGATCCAAACTGAGCACTGTGTGAGCACCTACTACATGCCACCAACGCTAGGCTGAGCACCTACATAGGTTATTTTGTGTATTCTCACATTCACTCCAGGTTCACTTCTCTCTACTTTATTGATGGAGAAATAGAGAAGCTAAGTACCAAGACCACTCATACAGCTTATCAAAGCAGCAAAGACAAATGTGGTGAATTAGAAATTGAGCAACTATACACCAACAGTAGATTTTAGAAGATTCCCCCCACCCAGCGCTATTCCCCAATCTGAGTGCTGTCTCTTTGGTCAACTAGCATTGAGAAATGTCAATTTCCAACAACTTTTTCTGGCCAACCCCAATCTTCAAGGAATGTTTTTTGACCAAACCCTGATAATATTTCACTGAAACACTAATGGACACTGCTAGAATTAAATACTGTTTAGAAAAGACAGACCAATAAAAATGCAAAGACACAGCACTAGGCACTCTGTGGACCTGGGGTATGTTCAGACTACGTCCAAATCAAGAGTGGTCTTTCAAGGCAAATTACATGGCCAATTATATGGCCAATATGGCTTGTAAGAGCCAAGTTACGGATCAGCTTCCCAGTAAAACTGGATGTGACGCCCCTTTCCTCAGGAGATCAGGGATTATCTTCCCAGCATGCATTTTGGAATGTGAGTTTCAGCCCACCTGCAAGAAAAGTTTAGCTTTCAATTCTGGATGCAAAGAAATCTTTAGGGTGTGGTCATTAGCAGAGAGAAAAACCTCTGAAGTTCCCGCCATTAAGTGAAGACCCACTGCATCTGTGCCATCCTCTGGGGAACCTGTCACTTGTCCTGTAGCTCTTGATGAAGGAATAAGAGTGGGGGCCTGGGAAGCAATACTGGACAGTGTGACAGAGGCAGGAAACCTAGATGCCGGTCCCACAATGTCTGCTGTTCACTAGCCCTAGGACCTCAGGGAAGTCAGAGAATATCAGGGTTGCAAAGAATATTTAAGGTTTGTTAGTCCATATACTTAACTGATGGCTGAATCGCTTTCATAGTATGAGTGCCAAGTGACAACTGAGTTTACACTTTACACTCAAGTGCTAGAAAAAATCATTACTTCCTTCCCTCTCCAGTGTTCTAGTACCTCTGAGAACCTTGGAGAAAGAATCATCATAACCCAAGGCCTAGAGGTTAGAAAAAGCCCAAAGTCTAAAAGGCATCAGCTCGTAACAATCTTAACAATACTAGAGGGAAAGAGAGGTCACAGCCCAACTCCATGGAAAACGCTGTCCATTATTAATCAAGCTTAAGGGGTCATGTAAGGTTACAAACAAAATTTAAAAGATAAATCCCTGACATAAATGACTCGCCTGGAGTGAAAGGAAAACTTAAATTTTCAGACTTCAAAACAAAGTTTTGTATACTGAATTCATATTTTTTAAAAAAGATATTTAAAGTATATGGCTTCCATGTAACATTTAAAATGAATTGATTACACAGCAGTGTTATTTAATTGTGGCTCTGGACTGGTGAAGAGCCACAAATCGTCATTAGTCTGCAGGGAGAGAGGAGTTTGCACTAGGATCTAAAGCAAGTCCACCGGTGAGCACACTTTGCTTCAGTAGGCCGTGTGCCTGTGGGTATGAGCAGGCAGTCTCACCTCACGCAGATGTTCAGTGAAAGAAGCAGTGCACTGATACACATTCTGGTGCAAGAACCTCCTGATCCAAATGGTAATAAACAGTTTATAAGACCACTTTGTGCAGCATTGTTAGAAAATAATAAATTGGGTGTTTTCTTTTTTCTTTTTTTTTTTTTTTATACCAAGGATTGAACCCAGGGGCACTTAACCAGTGAGCCACATTATCACATTACCAGTCCTTTTTATGTTTTCTTTTGAGCTCAGGGCCTCGCTAAGTTGCTGAGGCTGGCTTTGAACTCATGATCCTTCTGCCTCAGCCTCCCAAGCTGCTGGGATTATAAGCCTGAGCCACTGTGCCCAGCAAATTGGGTTTTCTACATTGATAGACACATGGGATTCCAATGACCATGTGACAATTCTTTCTTCACACCTGAAGCTTCAACCCACAAAACCACCCAGAGGAGGCCCATCCACTGTCATAGGCAGACTGTCCTAGCCAACTGCAGCGCTCTCTAATGGCCCCTGGACTCCAAACCCACCCAAGCCAGCCTCCACTGCTCCAAGCATCTTTTTGAAATATTTCTAAACACTCACTTCCCTGCTTGAAATCCTCTGAGATTGCTCCACTGTCTACTGCATCAGCTCTAACCTTTTAAGTTTGGTCACCAATTATTTTCTGCCCCTCTTCCACCCCTGGAATTATCAGGCACTCCTGAACACATCACATTCTTGAATTCCTCTGTGATTTACCTCATGTTGCTCTTCTACTTCAAATATTCTTTCCCTTCTATCCATTAAATTATCCTTTACCCGTTCAGATAATGCCTCTGAAATTTTCACCAACTATCCCAAAATGAACTGTGTCTAGATGCTTGCTGGGAAGCATCTCAGTGACATCATTATTAACATTATTAATTCCAGAACTTCACAACTACTATCTCTACATCCTCTTTCTGTAAAATGGTAACAATAACAGTATTTCTTTTGTAGGGTTGATGTGAGGATTTATTGAATCTATGTAAAGTGTTTGAACAGCACCCAACAGAAAGTGAGTGTTCTGTAAGTTACTGTGTCCCAAAACAGAGAATATCACATCTCTGATATTATAGTGTATTTTACTTCATTTCATGTCTGTTTTATCCAACACATTGTAAACTTTTTAATAAGGTAGACCTTTCTCATCTACCCCTGGCACAGTGTCTGATGCAGAGAAGGTACTAAATAAAATGTTTGCACAAGAAATGCAGCAGGAGACAGGAGGTAGAACCAGAGTCTGAATGACTCCAGGCACCATCCCAGGTCCCTCAGAAAATGACTCCAGGCCTACGTTCCCCACCTTAAGTCACATATCTAAAAACAGCCACCACCCTCAACTCAGACTATTCTCTTCTCTATCCCCTGGAAAGCATCTCTGCTTTCCCACCTCCACTCTTGTCCCAGAAAATGCAAAGGAAAGCTGCCTGCCCTCCCTGACCATCGTCACTCAGACCCTGCTTCACACACCTGGGAGCCTGACACAGTGATGAGAGCCCTGGACTCGCCAGCATGGGACCTTGGCAGCATTCCTGGCTCAGCCACTGACCAGCTTTGGGATCTGGGGCAAAGCCCTGAATATCACCATTTCTATGGTGGCATGGGACACCATTTCCCTCCACTTGTTATGCAACACAGGAGTAGGTAGTTCATATTACAAAGCACTAAGTGAACAGCAAGAGCTATTACTGGATGTTGGTAGAGGCTAGTAATTACCAGGTGCTCATTCACTGACAAGCACTATGCTAAGTGCTTTGTACTTTATCTCAGTTAATCCTATAACCAACAGAGGAGCTGCCATCATCTCCTACAGTAATTAAGGTAACCGTAACCAAGAGAGGCTGATTCTGCCTGCCTTAAGCTAAATGAAGAAGAAAGAAGAGGAGAAGGAGGGGGAGGAGGAAGGGAGAACAAAAGTAGAAGAACAGCAGCAGCCAAAGCAAGGACAAGGAGAGGGAGAGAGGATGGACTTTTTGAAGATGCTGGAGTTGCTCAAAGAACTAATAACTCCCGGCGGGTCCAGGAGGTTCCAGGAGCTGTAGCAGCAGGTGCAGGTGACCCTGCCCTCCAGACTGTGGATGTTATGAGTATTGGAGCTTCATTTTAAGTTTTCAAATTGAGTAGTGTCTCTAGTGAAATAGAGCCCCATCTCATGCTTTCAAATCCCAAGGCTAGAGAAGCCAACTGACCAGCGGGAAGAGAACTACACTGCATATTTATGAAGCAGGATTGTCAAGTGAGCCAAAAAGACACCATTAGAAGGGTCTATTCCATTCCCATTGTACAGGTGAAGATCTGACCTTAGAACCCACATTTTCCCAAGGTTCCACGGCTTATAATTGTGAGGCCATGTGACAAGCCAAGTCTCTGGTATTAAAGCAAGAATTTGGAATCTCCCCACTATGCTGTTTACTTGCCAAAGAGATGGGTCCAGGAAATCACCCCACCAATATTTTCACTAAGTTGTTGAAGCTTAACATGCCACCTATATTACCTTCAGAGGACATCTGTGGGTGGCTGTGAGCCAGCTGCAGCCACCCTGCTAGGCCTAGGTCCTTCCTCCTCCATTTACTAGCACTGTGATTGAGCAGTTTGTTTGACATCTTGGGACTCTTTTTAATATATTTAAAAGACTTAAAACCATGTCTGAAGCAAAAGACTCACAACAATCAACATAACCCTGAAGAAGAACTAAGCTGAAGAAAAAACACTACTCAGTTTGAAAACTGATAAGAAGCTACTGTACTCAAAACAGCCTGGTACTGGTAAAAGAATAAATGTATGGATCAATGGGGCAGAATAGTGAGCCCAGAAACAGAGTCACACAAAGGCAACAGACTGTTGACATAAGACCAAAGGCAATTAGTAGAGAAATGTCCTTTTGACAAAAATGTACTCAAACACCCAGATATCCATATGTACAAAATAAATAAATAACCTATCGCAGACCTTATATCTCACAAAAATTGCTCAAATATATCATAGGCTTAAAGGTAAGATACAACTATAAAATTCTGGAAGAGAACAAAGGAGAAAATCTAGGTGACCCTCCATTTGGAGATGAGTTTTTAGACACAATACCAAAAGCAGAACCTATGAAAGAAAAAATTGTTAAGTTGGACTTTATTAAAATGAAAAACTTCCATGTTATAAAAGACACTGCTAAAAGAATTAATAGACAAGTTATAGACTCAGAAAAAATATTTGCAAACAGATATCTGATGATTGACTTATATCCAAAGAACTCATAAATTCAACAATAAAAAAAAAATGGACAAAAGATCTAAGCAGAGACTTCATCAAAGAAGAAATATAGGTGGCAAATAAGCAAATAAAAGAATGCTGAGCTTCATTTGTCATCAAGAAATTTTGAAACAAAACAACTATGAGATACTATCACATTCCTATTAGGATAGCTAAAAAACTGAAAATACTTATTGCTAGTAAAGAAATGGAGTCACAGGAACCTCATTCAATGTTGGTGGAAATGCAAAATGGGACAGGCATTTGGAAATAGTTTGGCAGTGCCTTATAAAGGAATTGCACCCCTATTTACCCATATAATTTGAGAACTATATCCACATAAAAACCTGCCTGCAAATGTTAAAACAACTTTATTCAGAATCACTAAAAATTGGAAGCAACAAAGTCCTTAAATAGGGGAAGAGATAAACAAATTGGGTATACACATTCAATGGAACATGATTCAGGCATAACAAACATGAAAAGACATGGATAAATCTTAAATGTATATCGCTAAGTGAAAGAAGCAGGTCTGGAAAGGCTACATACTATATAATTCCAATTACATGACTTTCTGGAAAAGGCAAAACCATAGAGACAGTGAAAAGGCATGTGGTTGCTGGGGATTGGAGGAGAGCTGAACAGGTGAAGCGATGCAGCACAGAGAATTTTTAGAGTGGCGTAGCTATTGTGCCTATTACCACAATTGTGGCTGCATGACACTATGCATTTGTCAAAACCCACTGAAATCCACAGCACACAGAGTAAACCTTAATATATGAAAGATTAAAAAAGTTATTTAGGGGGTCAGAAGAATCCAAGAATGAAAGGCAGAATGAGACAAATCAATCTAACTGTGCTACAAATTAGGAGGCCACCCTCACTAAATGAGGTGGAGAAAAAGGTGGTATGTAAGTAGCTTTGGATATGAGTGGAATCTGTAAAACCAAAGACAAAATAAACTGCACATAAGCACTGCACTCCAGTTGACAAAGCTGTTTCCCACAGGGGTACGAGCTAACAATTCTGACACTGCTAAACATGTGTACTGGAATTGAGCAATCACATACATGCATGGCAGAGGCAGGGAGCTAAGTTTATCATTTGGGGAGTAGGAGGTTACAGAGAAGCCAGGGGAGAGGCTGGAAGGATGTATGAGTAGATGGTTTAGAGTCACAGATATAGGTATGAACCCCTGTTTTGCCACTTACAGGTGAGAATACATGCATCTGTAGATTGATATGCACAGGCATACGTCCTTGCTCTGTCAGGGCTCATAAACAATATCACCCCAATACCAACAAGTCACCAAGACCCCAGATTTTGGTTACTGTCATCTAACAAAAGAAGCCTAGACTCCTTGGACTAGGGCAGGAGATGTACTTGTCAGAAGAGCTTGGAGTGTCTCGCTGGGCCAGAAAGTAAGAAATCGTTCAAAACCAAAAAAAAAAAAAAATCCCACCATGATGGCAGCATGTCAAAGGGACACAGGAGCCAATTGAAAAACCTCCTGGTGACTGAAGCTGAAACAAAATTAACAAAATAAAATTACCTATCACTAAAACCCAAAATATTAAATCATAATATTTTGATAATGCAAATTAGTATCTGATTATTGTAGAATAATTCTCTATGAATCCATTTTGATAGAAATAAACAATTGACTAAGTTAATAAATGAGGAAGAGGAGGTAAATTTCCTGCATCAAGGAATCCCAAAGAACTCGTGCAGATACTCTGCCCACAAGAAGGTGGGGGCTAACTCCCCGGGCACTGAGTTTGGCCCACACAGGGCAACTTTCTTCTGGAAGTATAGTGTAAAAGGGGGCTGGTAGGGAGAGAACAACTCTGCAGGGGGACACTGACAAAGTAAGTCATGTTGATGACATGGTCCCTGCTATGATGTGCTAAGGGTGTCGTTTTATCTCTGTGAACCTCTCCTCAAAAATCCATTCGCCCAGTCTAATCATGAGAAAACCTCAAACAGATTCCAACAGAGAAAAATTCTACAAAATATCTTGACCCTGTGTGCCTCAGAACTATCAAGGTGGTCAAAAAAGGAAAAGCTGAGAAATCATCACAGCCAAGAGGACCCAAAGGAGACGTGATAACTAATGCAGCTTGGTATCTTGGGGGGAATCCTGGGACAGAACAAGGACAATGGATCATGAGCTGAGGAAATCTGAATAGAGAGCTAGAAATTTGAAATCTAGAGTGTTATTAATTAAGTTAATATTGGTTCACTAATTGTAACAAATGTGTTAAACTAATGTAAGATGTTAATAGAAAAAACTGGGGAACTCTACAGTCTGCATAGATTTTCTGTAAATCTAAAACGGTTTTAAAACATAAAGTCTGTTAAACAAAAAAAAATAAACCATTCCTGGCACATAGTACTTCCAAACATTATCAGCTGGTAATTATGGTTGCATTAGTCAGCTTTTTTGGTGCTGTGACTAAAGGATCTGACCAGAACAATTTTAAAGGAGGAAAAGTTTGAGGGCTCACGGTTTGAGAGGTCTCAGTACACAGACAGCTGGCTCCATTCCTCAGGGCTTGAGGTGAGGCTGAACATCATGACGGAAGAGCGTGACAGAGGGAAGCAGCTCACATCATGATTAGGAAGCAGAGAGAGACTCCACTTGCCAGATACAAATATATACCCCATAGCCATGCCCCCAGCCAGCCACACCCCACCTGCCTCTAGTTACCACTCAGTTATTCCCATCAGGGATCAATTCACTGATTAGGTCAAGGTTATAACCATTTCTCCTCCAAACCTTCTGTCATTGTCTTATATGTCAGCTTTTGAGGGACACCACATCTAAACCATAACAATGGTGGTGGTATTCATGGCTGGGGTGGAGAGGACTTGCTAAGTGAATCTTTTATTTTCTTCCATGGAAATTTAGGTTCAAATACCTGGGAAAAAAGCAGTCAGTCACCATAGGACAACTGATCGCAAACCCTGCACCAGAATGGCAGTGCCACTGGCAGCTTTATGGATCAACACTGGAGCCTTTCTAGGTAGCAGGGCACTCCCCATCTCTGCAAGTTGAGGGAAGGTCACCCCCACCTCCTCCAAGGCAAAGGAATTGGAAGAGCTGATCTCCTCCCCGTAAAAGTGGAAATTTACAAATTTCAATCAAGGGAAGCTCTGCAAGCAGAAGGAACTTCTGACAAGCATCAAGGAAATGACCCCACAGGGCACTGCCAGATAACCTAGAAACCCTGAGTCGAAGTGATGGTTTCATTCCAGGATAGCACTCCTGCTGTACCCAGTGAGTGCTTCACGGCTTATATTTACCGTGGCTGAAGTCTAAACTCCCTTCTAGGTGGAAATCTCCAGGGAAGCTGATCACACCAATCATGGGCACTCCTGCTCTCCCCAAATGAACAAGAACAGCACACTGAGTCCTCATCTCCTGTCAGATCTCTGTACCAGCATGTTACTGCCACGTTTAAACCAGGAGCGTGGGAAGAGGGAAAGAGAAGAGCAGACAGTGGGAGCATGCTAAATGGGAATGCTCCTGCAAGTGCAAAAAGCCCCAGGGTTGCAATCACATTTCATTAATGAAACACAAATAAGCAGGGACTGCTTAATTTACAACAGGAGTTTCCAGACATCCGTCTTCCCCAGCCTGGCTGGATTGGAGAGTGTCCTCATGTTCACAGCACACCTGGAAAGTGGAAGTTGAGACACAACATAGCATCTTAAATGCAGTGCGCTCCTAAGGACTTCAACCAAGAAACAACCAGTGTTTTTCCCAGTACTGTTGCTTTGAGAGTGACGAGAGTGCCCTCTTGTGGGGGAGACTGAACCCTGCATGCAGGGTGCAAACCTGTGCTCCACCAGGCACACTGTTCATGGTCAAGGCAGTCTCCTCAAATTCATGTAGTTGGTTCCTGCTCTCAGTTCTCTCCTCTTCACCATCTTTGTGGTGTTCCAAGATAGGAAGGTCTACCCACATAAGCAGAAGAAAATTCCTGTGGGAAATGAATAGACCCATATTCAGGAGGACTGGGGGGTTTGGTTTCACTTTTCTCCTCATCAGTCAGTGTTTGGCTGGTGTATAGCTCACTCTCATCACTAAAAAAAGCATCCTCACTGCAGACCTCAGGACTGACATCTCAGTGCCATTCACAAGGACCAAGCCAATGCTAAGTCAGGGGGAGGGCTTAATGAATACACAGAAATAGGAAAAGTTTCCCATTTCTGAGAGCCCCAACTCTGGACACCACCAAAACCCAGCAGCCAGGAGCATCATTTCAGACAGGAAAATGAGAAGTGGAGGGTTCAGAGGCTTTGACTGATGCAGAAAATGACTAACTGTCCCTGTCTCAGTCACCACATTAGAGGAAAAAATAAGTCACTCCAACAGTCATGTTCAATGTGTTACACAAAATATAATTTCTGTTTAAAAGTTAGAGACACAGGAAAACCTGTTTCAACAGCAAAACCAGAAAATTCTGGCTTCATAGCATAAGAGGTGAGCCCTCCTTTGCCTGAATTCATTCCAGGTTCTATTGAAATGGACAAGGAATACTAAGTAAGCCTGACTGAAATTCCCTCCCCAAACAGGCTTCGTAGCTGGATACAGCCATTGATCTAATTTGCTTGCACACATAGGTGAGGCCTGGAGCTGAAGCAGTTCTGGGGTGGCACCTCTCTCCAGGGGTTCACAAGCACTCTCTGGCAAGCCTGTAAGAGTTTATAGGATCTCTGGGAAAGAAGCAGTGGAGTTCCTGGCTTAGTTTAGGTTACCGTGGCACCAAGAGAGTAAAGGTCTGGGAGTGGAACCTCACCAGGATGCTTCCAGGTAACTTCATATCATGAAAGCAGCCAGTAGCTACACACACACACACACACACACACACACACACACACAAATATTCTCAAATATAGTCAAACAATGCTAATTAAAGTAAGTATGTTATATCATTGTTCACATATCAGAAGGACAAAATGAAAAAACAATGACAAACTGACATATTCATTACTGGAGAGCTGAGGAAAGAGACACTAGAAATCACTACTACTGGGAGAAAAAAATGGGTTTCCCATTTCCAGAGACCAGATGTATCCAATACCTTAAAAAATGTGCATATCTTAAGACACGGCAATTCCCTTCTGGGATTCTAAAATAAAACTTGAAAAGCCTTTCCCAACATGAATATCCCCTTTCCAAAAGTTTATGAATGATCACACAATAGGATTTAAACTTGTGGCTCCAGATAAATAAGAAAACAAAGACAGATTTCAACAATCAAAAAGCACTAAAGAATTAGCACAAGTGTTGCTGGAGTCTCCAGACCTTTTTCCACTTTCCTGTGGACACATTTTGTGGCTAATCCCATCACTGGAAATCTCTGCCCAAAAGACCAATGACCTTTCTGAACTTTTACAAGTTCAGAATCATAAGCAAGCGCTTTATTTCCAAATTAAAGGACTGTGGTTCATTTGTTTCTTCCAGGAGGCCATAGTCAACAGGCATGGGGGACCCACAAATGCTTCACTCTGAGCTTTGCCAAAGGCCTGTGGGCATCTCACAATCTAAGAAAGAGCCCACCTTTAACTGGCAATACCTTCTAAACATCCTTGACCCTATATCTCAAGGAGTTCCCCAAATGTGACATGCACAGGGCAGGTGCCTCATCACCCAGCTGATGGGCATGTTTAGAAGTGGCTCCTCTGTGATATATATTTCCTCCACATCTCAAATAACCTGAGCAGTAATGAATGCTCATTAAGGCAATGGCTGCAGGGCTCTTCTAGAACGGATCAGCAGTGTCCTTGGAAAAGCAAAAAGCTAGAAGCCCAAGTAAACACTTAAGACGTGACAATGACAAAAAGATATGAATAATAAATGCCTTCAAAAAATGTGATCTTCCTGGGAGACTTTATTTATACACTCAGCCATTTTTTGCTTTCTCTGGCTCTCAAAGAGGAGTTAATCCCTTTGACAATTTTTCACTCAAGAGAAAGACAAAGGAATCTATGGTGGGAAGGAAAATATTGTTCCATGAATCAGGGACAGAATGACTTAAGAATCACCACAAATTTAAATTTCTGCTGTGAGTAGTCAAGTGGAAGAGCACTGGAGCAGGAGTCAGCAATATTGGTGCAAAATGCAGAGCTCCAAGGAGACCAGATTATCACTGTTTTGGAAGAAAAAGCTCAACTGCAGCCAGAATCTTCTGAAACAGTCACCTCTGTCCCCAGTCTGCTGTGTACATTGTCCACCACTAGATCATTCCTGGAGAAATCTCTCTGCCTGCTGGAGGAGATCTAGTTGTCATGGTCTGAATGACACACAGAGGTGGGACCCAAGCAGGGAGTGGACCCTGTTTATCACCCTCCCGACTCACACACTGGGTGATGTTTCAGTCTTACCAACACACAAGCCACCTTAGAGGGTCTCTATGGGGCCCTGTGCAGCAGAAACTGGAATTATCCAGAGAAAACTTGAAGTCACAGGGGAAGGATGTAAAAAGGTAAGAATATGGTAAAATTTCAAAGAAATACCAAGGCCAGAGAAGTGGATAATTAAAAAGGTAGAAGGCAGTTAGGAGGAACTAAATTCTACCCAGACTGAGCCTCGAGGAAACCAAGTCCACTCGTGGATTTCCAACCTGCAGAAGAACAGTGAACCTGATTATCACTGTTGACCTTACTTGACACCATTTAAGAAGAAAGTAAGCAAGAATAAAGGAGAAAAGGTCAAAGAGGAAAGTTAGAGTTAACTTGAAATAATGTCTCTCACACCAAAGCACTCAACACTCAATGTAAAAGCCAGCCCACCAGGGCAGTGATTCACAAAGATGCCTTCACAGGAAACTTTAATAAAGAGATTCTTAAATGGGGACTGTAAATAAAAGTATAGGATCTGCAGAGTTCTAAGATCTTAGAGATAATATGACCCAGTCTCCTTGTTGTGCAGAGAAGGAAATGCAATACATGGGATGCTGACTGTCAGCATGCTGAAGAGTCAAGTCACTCCATCCTTTGTGGCAATGTTCCACTCCTACAAGAAACTCAGGTTAGCTCCCACAACCCTCGGAGACCCCTAGTTCTTAAAAATCTCACTATATCATTCATGCCACTCAAGAAATGTCACACAACACATTGAACAACTCCTGCAGCTACCATATGATCCAGCAATCCACTTCTGAGTGTACATCCTAAGGAAATGAAGTCAGTATGTCAGAGAGATGCCTCCTGCACTCCACGTTTCCGGCAGCATTGTTCACAGCAGTGAAGACAGAGAATCAACCTAAGTATCTATGGACAATGAATGGCTAAAGAAAACTTGATCTAAATATGCAATAGAGTATTATTCAATTTTAAAGAAGGAGAAAACCCTCTCATTTGCACCAAGAGGGATTAACCTGGAGGATAAGTACATGAGAGGGAGGAGATACACATGTTAATTAGCTTCTTTGTGATAATCACTTCACCACACGTGCATACATTAAAACACCATGGTGGGCCCCACGAGGACATACAATTTTTGTTTGTCAATCATGTCTCAGGGAGCTGCTCCTTATATGTGTGCTTATAGACGAATAGGAAATGCCAGGCTCCCCAGGAATACATTCTCTCCCACAGCATTCCAGCGATCAACCTTCATGTATGAGTCTAGACGTGGTGGAACCATGAGCTGCTCACTGTAACTGGTTGAATGGCTGATTATGGAAAAACTCTGTGTATTTGTCTTTCAAGCAAAAATTATTTGACTATTATGTGCCAAGCACCCAGAAATGCACAGAAATGAAAATGATTTGAATCTGAGGACCCCACACGCCACAAAAGCAGTAACATTAGTAGTATCTTTGTCACTGGAAGAGTATTGGCCAAGTATCATATACCATCTTCCAAATTTTGCATTCATTATCTAATTTGATTCCAGCGAGAACAGTATGAGGCAGGCATTGTTATTCCCATTTCACAGATGAAGAAACTGAGGCTTAGAAAAGGGATTTACTGCCAGATGCCAAACATAGTGGTCATTCCAGCTACTCAGGAAGCTGAGGCAGGAGGGTAGCAAGTTCAAAGTCAGCCTGGGAAGCTTATAAAGACCCTCTCTCAAAATAAAATTTAAAAGGGGGCTGAGGATGTAGCTCTGTAGTAAAGAGCTTGTGGTCATGTAACTAGTGAGTGGGAAAAACTGAGACTGCAGTCCAGTCTCCCTAACTTACCTCCCAAATAAATACATATTTTCACTCATTTAGTTAATTCCCCATTAAAATAGAACAAATTTCAGGTTGGTGATATGAGAATAAATGGAAACGCTGTACGAGAAGGCCTGGGGGATTAGAGAGGGCTTATGAGAGAGAGGACAAGTTTCTGCTTGGGCTCTGCTGAGCCCCCGGGGGACAGCAGGCTTGCCATAGAAGAAAAAGAATGACACACTTTCCTGTGGCTGGATGGAAATCCAGTGTCAGCAGCCTGGTACACAGGAGGCTTACTGTGCAAAAATAGCATTGCCATTTCCCAGCATTTGTTTATTCATTGTGGCAAGTATCTGAATTCTCATAGAGAATGGAGGGGAAGCAAATAACAAAAAAGAAAGGAAGAAAGAAGGAGAGAGAGAGAGAGAGAGAGAGAGAGAGAGGGGGGGAGGGGGAGAGGAGGGAAGGGAAGAAAAGAAAAAGCTAGATGCTAGGAGAAAAAACAAACATATTTTACCAAATAAGAGCAATCTATTTGCCCCAAAGTGAAAAAAGTAGATAAAATATGAAAACAACCCCTCCCTCAAATAGGAACCTAGAGTCCCTCCAAACTCTATCTCTGAATCCCTAGATTGTTCTTCTGTGGCGAACAGCTGAAATATTTGCAACAGAGCTTTGTTATTAATGAAATACCTTTTAGGAAGAAGAAACCTCAGGGAAATAGAAATCCCCATTAATAGTCTCCTGAGGATCTCAGGCACTCATTTTAAGTGCTCAACTGAGGAAGCAGATCATTGGGACCCTGCAGTGGTCCCAAGGGGCAGATTCCACTGGACTGGAGGTACAGTGTTGGGTTGTTCCATTCATTGTAAATTTACTGAGTATGTTCCACAGTGATATAAGAGGCAAACATGAATACCCCATTACCCTTTTTCAACTAAGAAGCAACTTTGCCACAAGGCAGAATGTTCCTGATAAGGCAGGTACAAATGACAACACTCCAAAGAGAGGAAGCCATGCAAAGAGATTAGAGAAGACTTTCTGGAAGAAATGCTGCTTAGAGAATTAGACTCTGCCTAGTGGAGACAGATGATGACGGATGAAGGCTGAGGACTAAGAATAAGGCAAGGACAGAGCAAGGAACACAGGATGAGTGAACACCATCAGGAGATGGAAAGGAAAAGGCCCACATATTCATTCAACCTGCATTGGAAACATCTGCTGAGCACCTATTTGCCAGACATTGCTGTAGGTGCCCGGGATACGACACAAACAAAACAGACATCCGTCCCGCAGAGCATATGTTCTAGCTGAGGTGAGACAGACAGTAAGCAAAGTAAGTAAATGGCACAATATATTAAAGAGGGATGCTATAACGCTTACCCCAAGGAAGAAAAAGAAAGCACAGAGGATAAGGAGCGCTGGAGAAGGCGGAAGGAAGCTTTGCAAATTGGTTGTTCCAGGAACACACATGGTCTTGAATAGCAGGTTAAAGCATTTGAACTTGACTTCATGGATATCAAAGAACCAAAAGAGCTTTTCTGAGAAAATGCTCCTAAGAGGCTTGGCAGTGACAGTGAGTGATCAGTAGAAGTTAGCTGTTGTGGGTGATGTTTAATTTTGGGGTGCTTTTGAGAATGCTAAATATGAAGCAGCAGCTGGAAGCATGAGACACTAGGGGACAGAGAGGTACTCCAAAGGGGGCCAGAAAGTACATTCACCAAACTCTGGTCTTGCTAGATAGTTTGCAAGACAATTCTACTGGGAATAAATTTAGAAATGAGACAGCCACTCAATCCCTTCCTGGAAGCATTTTAAAGTTTCTGATTTGTCCTACTGATAAACCAACAAGCAAACCAAGTTTAACTTTGAACCAGCCTTTCCCACTCTCTCCTGACCACTTCATTTGTTTAGGAGCGGGAAGAGGCAGAGTATCTGTTAAAACTTGGCAGCATGAACCTTGTGAAATGCTGATCAAGAGGGAAAGTCATCAAATCCTGAAAACTGGAAAGGGAGGAGGACGGATGAGAGAGAGAACTGAATGGCAGGCTTTGGCAGGCGCTAGACAGGAGGGTGGACAGGAGTGCGGGCAGGCGGGCAAGAGGAGGGAGGAACTGTCAAAGTCAGAGAGGACGGGAAGGTGCCAAGAGCCACTAGCACAGAATCCTCAAGAACAGCTCAATCAAAAGTTGAGCCACCTCCAGGGAAAGCACAGGGAATGCTAGCTCTCTGCTGAGCACCTCCCATCTGACAGACTGAAAACAAGGAATTAAGGAAGGGATAATCTTCCTTTTATAAAAAGGGAGAAGTTAAGGCCTTAGGCTCCATCCTGGATCACCCTGCAATCAATCCTGCAGGGACGGAGGATGGTGAATTCTGACAAAGCCAAGACACAGAGAAGGTGTTGTTCAGAATCAAGCCTTGTTTAATCAGGGTGAGAATGTAAAGAATATCTGAAGTCATTAATCTTGAAAAGTACACTTTGTCCACTCACACAGACATTCGTAATTCAGGCATCTCTTTTCCTTGGCTGTTAAGCAGGTAGTCTGTATTTATAAAATTGCCTTTATGCCTTTCAGATGACCGTAAGTTTTAAAAAGCAAAGAACTAGTAAGTCATAAGCCATTTTTGTTTATTTGCCAAGCTGTCTTAGGGACATGCCCAGGTTGTCAATGTCACCTCCTAATCAGAGAGCAAATTTATAAACTAATCACTCATAAGTCCATGTTTTAAAAATATAGTGCTCCAACCAGGCGTGGTGGCACACACCTGTAATCCTAGCAACTCGGGAGGCTGAGGCAGGAGGATCACGGGTTCAAAGTCAGCCTCAGCACAGGCAAGGCACTAAGCAACTCAGTGAGACCCTGTCTCTAAATAAAATACAAAATAGGGCTGGGGATGTGGCTCTGTGGCCGAGTGCCCCTGTGCTCAATCTCTGGTTCCAAAAAAAAAAAAAAAAAAATAGTGCTCCCACTGCTCAGTAAAATCCACTGAGAAAGAGACAATGACTTGTACATGTTAAAATTTTAAAGCCAGCCAGGTGCAGTGGCACATGCCTGTACTTCCAGCAGGTCAGGAGGCTGAGACAGGAGAATTGTGAGTTCAAAGTCAGCCTCAGTAACTTAGTGAAGCCCTAAGCAACTTAGTGAGATCATGTCTCTAAATAAAGTATAAAAAGGGTTGGGGATGTGGCTCAGTGGGTAAGCACTCCTGGGTTCAATCCTCTCCCCCAAATTCTAAAGGCTATATTGAACTGACATGCAAATTCATATTTATCTAATTTTTCAAAACATATAGAATTTACTTTCTAGTTCATAAATGCCATCATTTTGTGATGTCATCACAGCATTAATGCCTGAATCAATTTAAATAGCTGTGCAGTACTGAATCAGAAGTGAGTTTCAAGTCACCAATTAAAACCATAACTGAAAAGAGCAACACACCTGAATAGTCTTTTGGCGTGGAGGTACTTCAGCAGACCTGAGCATCTCACAAGGTGCACAGATAGCACACCCAGAACGTGTTCAGATTTAGATGCTGATGCTGGGTCAGGATGGGGCCTGGGAGTTCACTTCTCTGACAAGGGCAGGTCATTGGTCCATGCCCCACACTTTGAGGACTCAAGTAATAGATCATCTTCTAGGACTTCAGGATGTCCACATGGTTTGGTGAATTAGATTGGGTTAAAGGAAGTTATTTTTTTGGTTTGCACAGTGATTCCTGCTAGACTTTTTGGAAAAGCACCACCACCCCTGTCATCTAGGAAGACTCAAAGACCAAGGTTCTGAAATCACATGTGCAAAATGTAGAATAATGGAGAAACAGGAAATAAGGAGAAGCAGGAAATTGGAATGACAGTGTCAAGCCGGTAAATAGCTGTTTGTTCTGTGCTACAAGTATTAAAGTGGAAGATTCTTAGGTGAATCTGGGTTAAGGTTCAGGATTTGAATTTTCATCATCACTCAGCTGATTCTTAGGACCAAGCAAGTTATGAACAAGCCACTGCAATGAAAGCACTCTTCTCATTTTGCAATAGAAACTGGAAACTCAAAAGATGCCCCAAGGCCATCCAACCAGTCACAGAACTACATATTCTGACTACAAGAAAGGAGTCATTTCCCCAAATGACACCTCTTGTCAAGGTGATCCCCGGTTTTTGCTGGTAACCAACATTTGGGGAATTTACAGAAACTGCCAGGTTCTGGGATACGATTCTCATCAAGGTCAGAACTTTGAGAAAGGAAGATATCAGGAACTGTAGAGAAGTTGACTTTTTAAAAATGAGAGGGGTGGTTATATTTATTAAAAGAAGAGGCGGGAATCAGGAGCAAGCATGGGCTCGCTGTCCATCTCCCCTCCCAGTTGGAGCCAGGGCAGGGGGATTCCCCCATGGCTGTTCCCTTCACTGCTGACTGTAAGCTCTAGGAGCAGTGACTGGCCTGTGCTAGATACTTGGTAAGTACTTGTTGAGCAAATAAATAAACAGGAGTAGGCCAACACCCTGCAACATTTATTGAGCTTCTACTAGGAGCCAGGGTTATAAATATAAAAAGAAAAAAGACGTAGTCCCTGGCCTCAAGTGCTTAGCATCTGTTTTCTTAATCAATCATTTGGAAAGAAAGTTAAGTTTTCTTGCTCATGCAACATTTAATGTTTTGGTTGCTTCCTCCTCCTCTCCCTTTCCTTGGCCTCTGAGCAGACATTCCTGACCCTGCTTCTTGACTTTCCTCTTACTACTGAGGCTAAGAAGCATGCTTCCCTGTCCTCTCCTTCTGTGCCAGAGCCTCCTGCTATTCCCAAGCCCATGTTTCTAAGTGGTGAAATGGGAAAATGGGGGCTCAGAAGTTTGAGAACCTGGTTCAATTACTGAGCATTTCCATATTTTTGATGCTGCTCTGAGCGCTTCACAGGGATTCACTCCTTTAGTTTAGTTCTTGCACCAATGAATCCCCCCTTTTTCTCTCCTCCCCCATGGGTAGAGCTTTAGTGCATGCTAAGCACACACTCTACCACTGATCCAAATCCCCAGCCCAACTGTATTTCACCATCAAACACATGAGAAGAGTGAGGCCCAGGAAGACTAGAGACAGGCCCACAGCAGCCATGTGGGAAGTGGCCACACAGGCTTGGAACCTGGCAGCCCAGCATCAGAACCTGTCTCCTCACCTCGCTTCAAGCTGCCTCTCATTAGCGAGGCACAGTCCTTGTCCTACCATCAGATGTGCAGCCTGCATGTGAAGACACAAGTGGCACCTAAGCCTGTAAAGAGATGTTCTCACACGTGTCAGTAGGAAAAGAGACTTGATTTCTTTTCAGACAAAGACCCCACACTGCTATCAAGTAGTAATTTTTCTTTCCAAAAGTTTTTCTCTCAGCATGGGAGTGGGCTGAAGAGTAATTTATTGAATAGTTTGAAAAATATTTATAGAACGTGTAGAGGCAAAAAAAAAAAATACATAGCATTTGTTACTATATTCCAAAGGAATTGTTGGATGAATTTTTTTCGCCAATGTTTCAAGTCCTCGTCCAGGACATGCTTTTTTCATTGGGGTCCACTTGAAGATAAATGAGTGCAGTAAGTTTTTCTATACTGTAATGTGCCCTAAACATCCCATTTCAAATATATATGTGGACAGATGGACACAGAGACACACACACATATACAGACACACACGACCTGGTAGAGGGTCCAGTTTAGAGCCTGAACAAGCACCCTTGCAATCACCTAGCAAGGCTTTGACAAATGAGTTTGTTAATGGGACTGTCAGATAGCTGGAAAGAATTGCATGTTCTATAAGCACTATAAAAATTCTCTTCCCTTTAGGACAGACGACAAGCTAGTGGTAAGGAGATTACTTTTTAAATAAATCTGAAGTTAGTTTTAAACCCTTTACTGCCAAGATCCATTTCATTAAGTGCAAAAATAGGTTCCTTCCCACTGCCCAAAAAGCCTGCCATAAGGGTAAACGGGAAGAGTTCAATTTTCCTAAAAATTGTTTTAAAAAATAAAATCACAATATCACTAGCTTAGGCATCTAATTTCCTTGTGATAAGAAAGTAATCCCTCTTTCGCCTTGCTCTGACTGCAGGCCAAAATTTTCAAGCAGAACAAAGTCAAAGAAGTAAAAGACAGGGTGTACCCAGATCTAATCCTCCATTTGAATTGACCCGATGTGGCTCGCAGCAATGTGATCCTGAAGCACATGCAAAATGTAAAAGAAAAAGATCCAGGCACTGGAGACAGTGGAGCGTGGCCTCCACCACAGTGGGATTCTTCAATGTTGATAAGACTGTTAAGTTCTCACTTAAGGTATCAAAGGTCTTTCACAGGGTTTATTCCTCTCTTACACATCTCATGACAGCAGAGATGTCTGTCACTTTTTTCTCTAGAAACAAATCCTCCTACTTCACCTAGTTCGGGGCAATACTCCTGTCCTCATTCAGCTAGAAGCGTCCTTACACCTCAGGTCTGGGTGGTGCAGCGTGACTGTCCTCTGAGACTTCACACTTCATTATTAAATGAAGGCTGTGTTCTCTCCTCTTCCCTCTGGCTAGTGGCAGCCATGGGAAGCCAGCTGTGACTCCAAGGATATGGACAATATTCTAGGAGATGGTACAGTCGAGATGAAAGTGGCCTGGGTTCCTGGAAGACAGCTGGAGCAGAGCCCACTGCTCTGTCCAGACCCCCTCGACCCCTGCACTATCATGTAAAAGAGAAACAGATTTCTGTTTGAATTAAACTACAGGTGTTTTTAATCTATTATAACAGCTTAGCCTCTGCCTCAAAAAATTCACTCCTCCTTGACTCCTATGCCAACAAAGATGGAATTTCTCCAGCCTTCCCAGCATTTTCTCCCACCTCCACCTCTTTGCATTTGGGGGGACCTGACCCTTGCTGGGATTTCCTCTTCCTGAACAATATGCCATTTTCCAAGGCCCAGGCTCTCCTCCCTCCCTCTCAGGGAGCTTCTGTTGCCTTTTCAGACTGAAGCTGTGGCCCTTGATCAGGTACTGACAAGCACAGGTACCTCTGAGTACCATACTCCTTCAGGTCTTCATGGGAGGGCTGAGCCACACATGGAGAAGGTCTAAGACCCAGGCAGGAATCTTGGTTGGATCTCAACTCCAGAGCTTGGAAAAGGGCAGTAGAAAATACTCCTGACTTTTACTTCCCTATTCTTAAATCTTGGTTACTGTGAAGAGACAGAACACATGCTAAAGTCCCTATCGTAAACCAAGCATGGTGGTGCACACCTGTAATCCCAGTGACTCGGGAAGCTGAGGCAGAAGGATGATGGTAAGTTTTGAGGTCAGTCTCATCAACTTAGCAAGACCTGTCTCAAAAGGCATGGTGGCCCTTGCCTATAATCCTAGTGGCTGGGGAGGCTGAGCTAGGAGGATAACAAGTTTAAAGTCAGACTCAGTGACTTAGCAAGACCTTGTCTCAAAAAAATAAAGAATGCAAAGGGCCAGAGATGTGGCTCAGGAGTTAAGTGTCCCTGGGTTCAATCCCTGCATCTGAAAATAAATACATAAAGTCTTGTGCTTGATCCATATTTTGTTGTTGTTGTTTCTTTCTTTTCTGGATGGGAGAAGCTGGATGTTTTAATTCCCCCTTGAAACTCTGTTATAAATATGGATATAAAACAAAGGAGTTTTTTAAAATTTATTTATTTTGATTTATTGTATAAAAATGGGGTACAACTGTTGTTTCTCTGGTTCTACACGAAGTAGAGTCGCACCATTTGCATAATCATACATGTACATAGGGTAAGGATGTTTGTCTCATTCTGTTATTTTTCTCCCCACCCCCCCGCACCCTGTCCCCACTCGTCTTTTTCCTCTATGCAATCCATCCTTCCTCCATTCTTGCCTCCCTCCTACCCAGCATTATGTTTCATTATCCACTTATCAGAGAGATCATTTGGCCTTTGATTTTTTGGTATTGGCTTATCTCATTTAGCATGATATTCCCCAACTGCATCCATTTACCTGCAAATGCCATAATTTTATTCTTTTTTATGGTTGAGTAATATTCCATTGTGTAAAATGATAGTATTTGTGAGGGTAATAAGACATAGGTAAGATGGCCTGTGTGGCAAAAATGATTACTCAATGAATTTTTTCACTTATTTTTAACTTTGAGACATTTGCCTGTGAGTTGGGTATATTACAAAGTTTTTAATCTATTTACTTCAGAAACCATACTAATTACTTATTACTTTGTTGCATTATTTGGCCTTTCTTTTTTAAAATCTCTCATCTTTAAATCACTTACAACTTTGTTTCTTTGCTTCTCCTTACTTTATATATTTACATACCAATATATATTTATATATTTACATACCAATCTTCATTCTAAAAAAAAAAAAAAAAAGGTTTTAACATATACTTCCAAAGGCAAAAGTCCCCATGTGATTTTTTTTTTTTAGGTTCCTGGAGTTTTTTGTTTGTTTTTTGCCACAAGTATGCATGATGCTGATCCTCTGTATAAAAAGTAAGCTTTAGTCTTTCACAATTCTTTTAAAACGCATGCCATCTTTGATTGAGTCTGACTCCCTTCCTCTGACCTTGATCTCTAGGAGTTCGAATCACTTGAGGAAAGGCATCACAGGAGCCTGTGGCTCCTAAGAAGGGCAGTTGGCTTCATGGGTTGCCAAGGAGAAATATTAGACTCTCTGGGTTGAGCATGCCAGTTTCTAGGGCCATCTCTCAGCACAACCCCAGGCAGATGGACATTAAACTCATTTCTCTTCTAGGTTATAGACAAGAGGAAACCGCTCTACCCTGGGAATAGAGTCAGCCCTTAAAACTGGTCCTCACCAGAAAAATCCCTGGCGATGAAGAGTGTTGCAATTCAGCATTAGGAAATAAACCACACTAACCAACAAGAACACACTCCAGACCTGTCCCAAAAGAAATGGCTAAGCACCCTGGTGCCCGCTCAGGAGAAGGTTACCCAGAACATACCAGCAGGGGGCATGGAATCCAAGTCTCCACTACACCAAAAAATACTGCTTCCATCCAGATGAACTCAAGTCATTAATTATTTCAAGAAATATTCAATGAGTACCTAATGTAGGCAAATTACCAAGTATACAAGAAACAACACAGGGCTGGGGCTGGGGCTCAGTGGTAGAGTGCTTGTCTGGCATGTGTGGGGCACTGGTTCAATTCTCACCACCACATATAAATAAATGAATAAAAATAAAGGTCTATCAACATCTAAAAAAAAGTTGAAAAAAAAGAAAAAAAAAAGAAACAAGACAAAGTCCATCTATGAAGATTTTACCATTCAGTAGGAGACAGAAATAAGGAGGCAATTTCAATATATTCTGATAAACACTGCTAAAAGAAGTTCAAGGATCAGTGTAGCTAGAGATGGAGACAGAAAGGTAAGCAGGGACCATCTGGTTAGCAGGGGCAGCAGACAACAGCTGACTCCCATCAGGTCCCAGGTGGGCGCTGGACTCTTTCCCCTTACCTGGCGAAAGGAAGGCCTGCCATCCTTCGGAGGCACTGCAAGGGCAGTCATAAGAAAAGGGGTGTGAATCACCCACAGTGTTAATGACACACCTTGAAAACGCCAAACAGGCAGAATACAAAACTTCTCTGTGCTCAAGAGATCTTGAATATCTACTTTCCCAGAGCATCGGATTAATCTCTTTCACTATCAAAATCAATAAGAGTTGATACAAGAGACAGGCAGGGGAAGCATCCGCTTCTGAAGTCAGAGAACCAAAATGAGACTAATTATATTGTTCAAGAGCCTAAATTTCACAGTGAGAGGCACCATATGAATCAAGCAATGATTGATAGCTACATCTAAGATGAGCACTTAGCAAAACAGTGAGCATAAAGAGGTTCTGTCGTTTGGGTATTGGAATTGATTTTACTCCTCCTGAGTTAGGTGAGGTGTGATGGGTGAGGATTAGATCTTATTCATGGGTTAGTCTCACCCTGCTCTGTTTTGTACTTCCTCAGTCTCTGGGAAAGAGACATGCACAGGATTTCAGAGCTAAAATGTGAGAGAGAGCATCATTTTATGATGAGGAATCTGAGGCTTAGGAAGCAAGTGACTTGTCCAGCTGTGCAGTGGCAAAACCAGAACTAGAACTCAGGCCCTGGATTCTCACTCAGTGAATCCTAATCCACTCTGAGCCCAGAAACCTGGCAATAGATGTAACATACTTATTTAAGAAAGATTCTGATTTTCTTAGAGGCCTTTTTCCTTTAATATTTCTCCCTGTCTCTGAGAATCTGTATTGCCAGGATAGGGCCACCAGGACAACTTTCAGCCTGGCTTCCTACAGGGATGCAGGCCAAGGAGCAAATCTGCAGAGGAACAGAAGCCACTGTCACTGAATGAGCAACTCTCCTCAAGAAAGGGTCCACATGGGAGAGTGTGTGTTTGTATGTGCACCTGTTTGTATGTATATACATATATGTGTAAGAGCGTGCAGGTGCTCTATATGTGTGTCTAAGAGTTGTGACTGTGTGTGAGTGCCCTTTTTGTGGGTTTTTATGTAAGTGCGCATATATGCGTGCTTGTTTGTGTGACTGTCTGAGTACGTGTGCAGGTATATGTATTAAAACTTTATATTCATGAAAGGGAAAAAAGGAAGAAATGAAATCTTCACAAACTGCTTTCAGCTGCCTTTACAAAGTTCTGCCTCCTCATCCTGAAGAGTTTATGGGGGAAGGCAGGAGGGGTCTGCTTACCTGGCAGTCCTTCTCACTGTGGCTGGTGGATAGAAAATCCACTATACTACACCAGAGAACAAACAGGCCTGAAGAACGTGACAGGCACAAATAGAAGGACACTCGGGAGGCTTTGCTTCTCCCCATTTTAGAGAGAAGCTACTGAATACCTGCTGAGCTGGGCAGCAAAAATTCTGTTCCAAAAGCTGTCTGGAATTGCATGTAACAACTAGTTTGGGGGATGCGCACCAAGGATGTTAGGACAGCTGTGACACACAAGGATCTAAGCATCAGCTCTGGTCCTGAGGCAAATGCAGCCTCTTTTAAATATTGGTCTTGAATCATGCATTTGTTTGAACTTCCTGGCTTTTCTCAACCTCACCAGGCTCAGGCAAGCAATATCAATATTGTCCTTGGGAAGCACCCCACCCTATGTCCTCAGGAAGAAGCTTATATCACTCTGTCATCTTGCTAAGGCAGTAGGGGTTCAATGAACTTTCTTTCTAAAGATTCAGAGATATTCCTTCTGTAAATCCTTCTGGAACCGGTTTTCTTCTCTCATGTGTAAGAAAAGGTGACATCTTTTCAACCAGCATTTTTTGAAATTCTGAGACTTCAGAATGTGGTCTCTTCTTCTTTGAGAACAAAGACCATGTATTTTAGCTCTATATTCCCAGCATGGCATATGTTTAACATATTGAGCCTCCAGTTCTGCAAATATTTCAACAAAATTGACTCTGGTACATTAAAAAAGGTTACAAATCAAAATCTTGAGTTTGCATACATTATTATAATAATTAATATTATAATTATATTCTTAATATATCATGATATTACATATTATATTACTATATTTTAGTTTTTATAGGTGTTCCACCTCTGAGATGATGAGACAAAATGGGTAAGTGAATGCAGATACTACTTAACATATGCCTAAGTGTAGAGTGACATTTTGCCACAAAAGAAGTCAAAATGAAGGTCTGTTCTCACAATTATGCAGCAACATCTAGAGTAAGGCCCTAAGTCAACTGGGCCATGGCAGTGGTTTAGCAAGGAGCATTTGGATCAAGAATTTATGAAGGCTTTCTCAGGGCACCAGTGAATTCAGAGTCAGGGCTGAAAGCAAGAAAATTTATATTCACATAGACATTCTGTTCAGTTAGATGGGCATCTTGGCTTAAGGGACTGAATTCCTTGGAAAAATTTCCAGCCTACTAGGACTGCAAATTGGTGCAACCACTCTGGAAAGCAGTATGCAGATTCCTCAGAAAACTTGGAATGGAACCACCATTTGACCCAGTTATCCCACTCCTTGGTCTATACCCAAAGGACTTAAAAATCAGCATACTACAGGGACACAGCCACATCAATGTTTATAGCAGCACAATTCAAAATAGCTAAGCTATGGAACCAACCTAGGTACCCTTTAACAGATGAATGGATAAAGAAAATGTGGTATATGTACACAATGGGATATTACTCAGTCATAAAGAAGAATGAGATTATGGCATTTGCTGGTAAATGGATGGAACTAGACACTATTGTGCTAAGTGAAATAAGCCAATCATAAAAGAACAAAGGCCAAATGCCCTCTGTCATATGGGGAGGGTAACACAGCAAAACAGTGGAGTAAGGAAGAATAGAAGTTTGTTGGATTAGACAAAGGGGAATGAAGTATAGGGAGGAGGGATGGGAATAGGAAAGACAGTAGAATGAATGGGACATAACTTTCCTATGTTCGTATATGACTACAGAACCAGTGTAACTTCACATCATGTTCAACCATAAGAATGGTTCCTAACTAGAATAAGTTATACTCCATGTATGCATCATATGTTAAAATACACTCTACTGTCAGGTATATCTAAAACAAAATTTTATATAAATTTGAAAATAAAAATTAAAAAAAAAAGATTTCCAGCCTAGAGAACCAGCATCTTGAACCCATGGCAGCTTGCACACAAACTAGCTCCCTTTGGGGGTACAGCTATAACTTAGTGAGAAGAAAAGCCTTTTGCTCAAATATTGAGGAAGACACTATTAAAGACTGAGGACTATTAAATCAAGATCTCTTTTGAGCTGATGGGGGTGAGAGTGGGATTCTACTCTACTAGAAGTTTCTGCCTACAGCAAAAGATCCTGAACTTTCTTAGCCTTTGTTGGGTATTTCCACCTATTTCACACTTCTTGTGTTGGATCACCTGCAACACATCTCAGAAATGTTTTTCTATCAACATATTCTGACTGTGGCACTTGTTTATTCAGAGCAAGTCACATCTGGGTGAAACTCACCCCACTGGATCCCCAGAACTCCCCCAAACATCAGATCTGTGCAGCCTTTAATGGCTGACTTTGACAGAAAAAAAGGAAACAACCTCTGAAAACACTCAGGTATCCCAGGCAGGTGTGATAAAACAAGAAGGACCCATGCCATGGAGTTCTTTGCCAAAACAAAAAGGACCCATGCCATGGAGTTCTTTGCCAAGTAGTCAGTTAGCCTAGTGGTTACCTCCTCTCTGCACACACGGGCAATGAAACAGAGCAGGAGGCAGAAGACACAAACTGAAAGGGCTCCCAAGCAAGAAGAACCTGTTTTGAATCCACCCTCTATTATATCTTGGCTCTGTCATCCTGACCAAGTTAATGAACCATTCCAGATTTTTATTTTCTTAACAAATAATTCAAAGTATCAACTTCATAAGCCATTGTAAACATTAAATAAGATGTTATTTTTTCAGTGGGTAAATAATGTTAGAATCATTGCTAGGATATTTATGGAAACTGCCATTTCTGAAGCCTATAGATTTGGCAGACTTCGGGAGGAAAAAAAAAATCTCACAAAGAGGTTAGTGACAAAGAATGCAATTCCCAATCATCCAAACCAAAGGAGTGAAAAGAAGAAATAACTTTCCAAACATTTAAACCTTTTCTAAGCAGCAATAAGCTTCCTAGAGTTGGCATGTGCTGAGATGCTGTATAATGTGGGTGTAAGATGCCTCCCTAACTCTGGTACTTAGCCAACTGTGAAAGTTATTCTGGGGTTTGCTTCTCTAAAAAGGATATTTACACACAAGCATGCATACACACATGTACACACACCACACACACACACACACACACACACACACACAGCTGATCAGTACCCTTCAGAATTTTTTTTTTTCTCCCATTAAAACCAATGGGGGAAGAATCAGCTTAGGGATCTGGACACAGAACCGCAAAAGATATCACTTAATGAGATTAAAATTGAGTTTGTCAAAGATGACTAGATGATACATTATAGATTGCAAATTTAGCACTAATTTCAAAACCCTCTCACATTAGCAAGTCCTATAAATGCATTTATTTGTAAGTTATATATCAGGGAACAAAGAGTCTATTGACTACAAAGCTATTTTGGAGAAAGTTTGTCTCCCCACAGAAATAAATGCATTTAAAACAACTATTGACCAGGTTCCTGCCATTTACTAAACCCTCTGAATTTGGTTTCTGGAAATGCATTTATAAATGGCCTGTAGCTGTCTCTTTCTATTAGCTATTTACAATGAAAAGTATAAACTTCTAAAATAAAGCACCTGTGTTAAAAATTCTACCTTGAGACTGTGAGCAGTGCTGCTTTCTGGCCCTTGCAGCTGATTCCAGAAGACCACACATGAGCAAGCACAAAGGCCTGACCTCAAAAGGGCCCCCATCCCGAGCAGAGGTCTTGAATGCAGTCAGAGCAGAAAAGCCTGGGGTTTGCAATCAAATCACAGATTCGAGGGCACGACTCAGTGCTCAGCCTGTCACGCACACTGCTGTGGGGCTCCTTCAAGACAACACACAAGGACATGTGACACCTGGAATCAATTATGTGTACCCAAGATTAGAGTCCAGGCCCCTGGGTGGAAACCTATGCCAGGAGGGAAAGCAGTCCTCTCTATGCATGTGTCTGTGCGCTGGCATGGATCTTGAAGACAGAGCAGCCTGAAGAAAGGACTTCTGTTTTGGGTGGCAGGCAGCTCCAGTTTGCGCCCCCTCATCTGATGCTTAGTTCACAATATGGTAATTAGATGGGATGTGTGAAAAAATTAAAATCCATAGTTGAAAGAGCATAGGTTTTAGAAGTCAGTCCCAAGTCAGAAGAATTTTGACTCTGGTTGATATTATTAGCTATATGGTCTGAGCAAATGACAAAAACATTTTAAGACTTAGTTTCGTTAACTGCAAAATAGGGATAATAATGTCTATCTCATTAGAGTGCTGTAGTAAATGAGCTAATTGATAGAGTAAACACATCCAATTCAATTTCTATTATGGAAGTTGATCCTTAATATTTGGCTCCTTTTAAAATAAATTATGTGACAACATGCAAAATACTTATATATTAAGCTAAAAAAAAACCTAGCACAAATACAGATTTTTGCAATAACCATATATACAAAATAGAATAGGCAATGCACAAAAATCTTAACCAAGTTGCCTCTGTACAGAGAGGTTATTAGTTTCTTTCTTGTTTTCCAATTTCTCTTTTAAGAAGTACTGCTTTTATAATAACAAAATTATATGATTTTAGTAACCGGTAGTCATTAAACCTGAGAGTGTACAAAAAAGACGGGCAGAAGATGGGTGGTTCTTATGACCCAGAGGCAAGGCAAACACCATTCTCCAGGCAGCCAAGACACACTAAGCACAATGGGGCACAGTTGTTGCCCCCTGCCCTCGTAGTCAGGGAGACACACACAGGAACAAGCATTGGCCACCCCCAGAGAAGCTCACAACCAGGAGCTTACAGGCAGGAAGAGACCAGGAAAGGAAGAGAACTTCTGGAAATGTGACAGAAAACAACCAAATGCTCCATTTCCTACTCAACCACTGGCTGATAATATTCCTGAACTCAAAACCATAGAAATCTGCTCGCTGTCTGGAAATAGATAAAGAAACTAAAACAGAGGTATGGGCAGAAGCCAGGAGGTTCCTGCTGCCTGGCTGGCACACCTGTTTGATAAGAAGGCCTTGCAGACTCAAATGTCTCCAGCAGAAAGGCTAGTTTGGGGAAGTTACGACCCATTCTCACAACACACATTTTCACCAGCACCATACGGGACCACCATGACATGACCATAATAAACTGAGGCCACTTTTCCTTGAGGAGACAGGAAGAATGACAATGGTGCATCCCACCATGGGGGATTTTCCTGGAAAATGGTTCAGAAAAGCATCTGGCAATTAAGATAAAGGACATAGTCACCTGGCTCCAAGACCCTGCATGAAACTGTTCTGTACTATACACCTCAAGAGGCATTTATGAGGCAGAGTCTCCCACAGGGAAGGCTCCCAGGCCTTCCCATGGTCCCCTGGGATGGTGGGGGATGAAGCAGTAGGTAGTTTGAGAGAGGAAGCAGTAGCCCACACAAGATGAACAGGAATGTATTTATGAGTGGCATCCTTTCAGGCACTGATGGCCACAGTTCCCATCACTGCAGGCATTGTAGGTACAAATGTTTTGGCAGCCTGGGACTGGAACATGCATGGATACCCCCAGGGCAATATCTGAGCCATGTGTGCTAGACTCGCCCTGCCCACTCCCCAGAATTGCCCATCCCCTATGTGGAGGGGAGAAAGACATTACTCTTCTAATCCTAGACCTGGTGCAAGCAGAGTGCTTCTGAAAACTTTGCAACAATTTAACAGTCTCGTCAAAAAGGGCTCCAGGGCATGGAGGTTGCCACAAACTAGGACAGGCTGAATGCAGCATGGCAGCTCAGTGCTGGATATCATCACTGTTTCCCAGTCAGCGACGGCACATACCAGGGATTGGTATGTGATCACAGACTTGGTCAAAGCCTTTTTCTCAATTTCCTGGCAGAAGGAAGATCAAGACTAATTTGCATTAAAGTGGAATGGCTTGCAAGACACTCACTGTCCTCCCTCAGGATCCCTCAACCATCCTGCTACTTGTCATTGACAGGTAGGAACTCAATTTGCAGCATGTCCAAGTCTCACCACAGATTTTTCTTATACATTATATAAATGACACCTTGATTGTAGATGTCAGAAACTATTGACCTTGGATTTTCAACCACCAATGTGAGGTCTTATGCTGGTTGGGCCATAAATCCAGACAATTGGAAGCTGTCTAACAAGTCATGGCCCAAGCACTGCCTCTAGGTATGTCCCTTGAAACCTGCTAACCCAGTGGTACTGCAGCTGTCCACAATCCAAGCATGCAGAAATGACCACTGAAGTGCCACCTCTCTGATTTTGGACAAACTGCCTAAAGCTTCTGCCTGATATAGACCCTTTGAGTGGCAGCTTTTTGCTTATTCCTGGGCTCTGGTCACAACAGAATGTCTCATCACCAAAGCATATTATGTAATTCTGAGGCCAGAGATGCCCATCTTTACCTGTTCTCACAATCTCACTAATGAAACTGGATAAGCCCAATAGAGTTGCATCATCAAATGGAAATGGTGCATTCAAGACTGAGCCAGGCCTGGAAGTCAAGAGGTCAGTCAACTCCATGAGCAGGCCACCCTGCTGGGGGTAACAGAGCCCTGCTCCCACTGCTAGTCACCTGGGGCTACAATTTACAGAGGTTCCAGCTGAAGGAATGTCCTGTTTACAGATGGTTCCACAAAACTGAAAACTGATGGAGTCCGCCAGGGTGCCATCACCATGCACCCCAAGGATAGCCACTTCTTAACTGAAACTGCAGGAAGATGCTTGGCCTCATAGGTTGCATTTCATTTGGTAATGATGATGGTATGTCTTCTCAGCCTACAGCCTATTTTACTGATTCCTGGGTCCTAGAAAATTCTAGCCATTTGGTCAGGATACTGATGACTAAGTGACTGGGCTATTAAGAATCCTGTGTGGGGACAAGGACTATGGTAATAGCTTATCAGATACAATCTTGGTCACTCATGTGGATCCTCCCAGCAAAGGATCTTTCCAACAGAAATCCCTATGTGACTGAGTCCAGGCAAAACAACATTGCAATGGTCACCTGCTGGGTGCACTGGTGAACCCTTCTCGGAAGCTCACCTCAAGTGCAGGAATGGGCTAGTTGCAAGGGATTAATCCTTGAAGTTGCAGAAGCCATGAATGTAATGCAGTCTTGTAATTCCTGCCAACAAATCCCAGCAGGAGGACAAGAATTAGGACATACTGGAAAAGGGCAACAGCAGGCTTGGTTTTGGCAGATTGATCACATTTAATACCCAGCCTGGGTTCCTCTGGTTTTGGCTGGCACCTACTCTGGATATAGAACTGTCATTCCTATGCAGTAAGTAGAGGACAGTACCACCATAGTTGCCCTGAAGAAAAATCCTTGCCATGAATTTGTCTTCCATACCAAAATCCAGTCAGATCAGGCACTTCTTTGATAGCACAAGGCTTAAAACAATGGGCCCAAATCCACATTGGACCCTCCACACTTAATACTCTCCATAAGCTAACAGGACCAAGGAATAGTGAAATGGAAGAGTCAACTGCAATTAAAAAGGGACATCAAGAAAGATTATTAGCAGAGTAGTGTCCTCACCTCATTAAGGTTATTTGGACACTCACATTGTATTCCAACCAAAGGGAAGCACAGTGTCGGAATGTGTATTGGGGAATACTAAGCTTGGAGGGAGTAGAGGACCAAGCAATCCCTTGATTAGACCAGGCCTGTGAAATCCAAAACTCAGCATATCTATCCATTCTTTCACTTTTCTCCCTCTGGTACACTCTGCCCACGGTGGTTAACATTCCATGACACAGACTTCCCTCACCCTCCACCCTAAGCTGGAGATCAAGCTGTCCCAGGGTACTTACCTCCTTGGTATCCCAGAGGAAAGACTCATAGAACACCACAATATCAGAACTCTCCTTGTAGCATCAGTAACTCCCAGCATGCAAAATTTGTATAGGACATAATTTTATTGCCTGGACTGGAGGCTTAGGGATGACAGGTTTAGGCAAACGCAAAATTAATGTGTTCCTGGCTTAGAACAGGTGGCCTGGGTGATCATCCCCAGACATTGCATATCTCAAGTGATAGGACAGAAGCTTCTTTGGACTTGGAAGGAATCATGCAACTGTGTGTGTGCTGGGGTGAGGGGCACTGATCTCCCTCTTCCTTCCCCCATAGGACCTCTAGTGATACCCTAATCAAAATCAACATGGCCATAGTGAAGAGGGGTGACCTGAAACAAAGCCAGGCTTGCTACCCTGAAAGCCATTTGAAAAGGCTTTTCATCTCAGACCTCAACTCTGGCAATATGGCCAATATATGACATAAGACTCCTCAGGCCATCAGGATCCACCTGATCCTGATGGATCCACCCATCAAGCAACACCACTGATGTAAGACCAGGTGTAGGATTTTTCCAGCATCACCTGCTTTAATGTCAGATTTAATATGAATGGAAAGGACTCCACATGGGTCAGTCAGTACTGACTCATGCTGGCACTTTGGGCAGCAATCGATGTGTCATTTTTCTCTTTAAACCACAATCTGGCAACAAGTAGAGACAACACATAATTTCCCAAGAAAAATGTTTCTTTGTAGACCTCAATGGGCGAAGAAATGCCTTCCCCCTGGATAAGGGTCTTGCTGTCTTGGGGTACTGTCCACATGAAAGAGAGGATCACAGGGACCCCTCTGCTTGTCCTTTGCAGGGTGGCACCTGATAGCTTTCCCAGAGGCAAAACCAACAGTTGGTTGTACTCACCTGTCCAAAGACACAAACATACAGACACTAGAAAAGATGACAGGAAAACTCCCATTGACCATGGCAGAAATGGTTAACACTAAGACTCTGATCCATTCAGGACCAACAGGACTCACTCAACTTGTCAGCAAAAACAGTGATGGATAACCAAACTAATCCTGAGTACCTGCTAGCAAGACAGAGCAGGATCTGTGCTAAAGTCAATACCTCTTGCTATATACACATCCCCTATTCAGGGAAGACAGGCAAAGGAGCTGGAGTCATCCTCCTCAGACTGGTCCTATCAGGCACTAAGTGCTACCTCAGTTGGGCAGGCAGACTCTGAACCATGTGAATTACTCACTAACACACCAAAGACATTGCTATCTTCCATGGTACATTTGGAAGTACACCATATTCAAGTTGGTTATTGATCCTAGCAGGTACAACATGCTTTGTTTTTTTTTTTCTTTTACATCTATCCCAATGAGGGTTAGGGGATGGATTGTTGGGGAAGCAGTCATTGCCTGACCTGTTATCCCAATCAGTACCCTGGACCTAGAACAGTCCTTCATCTGAAGCTGCCACTAACTCCCAGACTCTTTTTCCTTGTTAGGAAAAAAATATTTCTTTGTTCTGGATGTGCAATTTCCTTACATTGCTTATGTGTGATTGTCATGGCACTGGGACTGCCCCATTTGTATACCTGCCTCCTCAGGAGGGAATGAGGTGTTCATCTGTGGTCCATCTTCCTGTGGTAGCTGCAGGCCCCATTAGCCATGGATATTGTCATGTTGCAGATGCTGATTTTTCTGTGTCTCTTCTCCTTTCTGTGAATAAATCATCATTTCACCCAGTGCCCTATGTGCTGAGTCCTCTTTGGGGACTCCAAGCCCGTAGGCAATACATTGGGCTGAGGCCAGTGGGCTCCTATTTCTGGTGGTTGGCATTGTTATACTCTGTGCCATCTTCCATGGGGTGGGAATCCTTAATTGGGATTTCTGGGTCTTCCTGCTCAGCACATAACATAATGTCAGATAGCAAAAACATGATGCAGGATAAGGAACAAGAAGGACAGAAGATGAACAAGGAGAGACCAGAAGATGAAGTTGGATCATGCAGGGCCCTCAAGGTGAGAAAAGTCTGCAGACACTATTCTGATGTGAGAAGTATAACTGGAGGATGTGAATGTGGTCACCTACCTTGTGCTGATGGAGTCTCCAGGTACACATTATGTCTTCTGGCACTAACAGAAGACACAGCTGCCTCACTAAAGGGACAGTAGTCAGCCCTGTTATCACTGCCACCTTCTTCGAAGATGTGCATTACTGATGTATCACCAGACTCCCTGGTAGATTTTATTCCAACCTTTCAATGCTACTGAAAATAGTAATAATTAGAGTAAGGAAGAAATGAGATAATCCATGTAAAATATTAAACACAGTGAATGCCATTGCACATAACAAATGTTTATTATTTTGTCACAGTAAAATGTTAAGAATAGACAAGTCCATTTAATACAAAAATTTATTGTAAATAAAACAAAGCCTTGACTTTATTTCCATTTCAAAAATCTACACTCTGAGCGAAATAGTTTTTGTCATTATCCCTTGAGTTACCATGCACCCCTCACCAACATCTGTCATGAGAGAGCAGGAAGTTTATATTTTTAAGTCAAGCAGATATCTACAGTATTCTCTGATGCCAATAAAAATATTACTAATGACTTGGAGTCCCATGGTGGCTTTTCATGCTGATTAAAAGCACCAGGGGCAGTCAGTCCTCCAGCCAGTGGGGGGGCCCCTCTGTACCACTCATGCCTCATGGCACCAGCTTCCTCATTTACACAAACGCCCACATCTTAGAGGACATGCATTTCACTCCCTACACCACAATGAATACATAAAAATCTTAAAGATGATTTCAGAAATCTATTTCCCCCCTCAAAACATCACACTACAGCACTCACCAGTTTTGAACTTTATTGTAGTCATTTTGTGTGTTTGCCTAACAAGAATCCAGGATTGAGTTAACCAAAGGCATGAAGTCCATCCTTGCTGAACTGGAGAAGGCCGAGACAAGACATTTGTCAAAGATTCTTGTGGGAGTTGTTTGGAATTATGGTTTAAGTATCCACTAGGTGTTCGCACTTTATGTGTCCTTATATTCTTTTTTTTTTTTCAACGCATAGAAATTTTATTAAGCAGACAGGCAGAGTGTCTGCCTGCAAGGTAGAGAGAGAGAGAGAGAGAGAGAGTGAGAGAGTGAGGGAGAGTGAGAGAGAGAGAAAATGAGAGACAAGGGGACAACCAGAGCCTCTGCTTTCAGGGCAGGGGAAGCGAGCTTTACATTCTTAATACAACATGCAAGGTAAAGATTATCATCCCTTGTTACAGACAAGTTAATGGAGAGAGTGGTATCACTCGCCCAGGACAAAGGGAGAGCTATGGTTCCAACCCATGACTCTTATTCAAGGTCCACACTCTTCCCAGAACAACAGTCAGTGAACAGCATCCTTTATTTGAGAAAGGAGGATGCTGATTTGATTGAGAAAAAGAAGAAACACTTCATCATGCAACAAATTCACATATGTCTATAAGGAAGAAAGGGGCAGAGAGAGAGAGAGAGAGGAGGGAGGGAGGGAGGGAGGGGGAGGGATGGAAGGAAGGGAAAGAGAGAGAAGGAAGGAGATAGAGGGGGAAAAGAGAAAGAGGGGGGCTTTTTCCTTAAGTTCATCACTTACAAAGTTTCATGGTAATTAATTCCATTTGAAACAGGGGCATAAGGTCAATATGTGAGTGAGAGAGGGAAAAGAATGCAGAAGAGATGCAAGAAAAGAGGCACTAGACAGGGAGGTACATGGAGAGAAAAAGTATTAAGAAAATACAAGACTTTTCGTTCTTTGTTTCTCTTGAAATATTAGAACTAACTTCCTTATCAGCAAGACTCTTGAGACAGACCTCTAAAAACATCTTTCAAAGCAAAAAAATGAGGCCCTATACTATTTGGGGGGTTTCTATATCAACTTAAGTCCTGCAAATCCAATAAGATTTCCAGACAGAATCCCAGGGGAGCCTGCTATGTCCAACAGCAGCAGGAAGATTTACACTAACTGAATATGGCTTTCCGCAGGGCCCGCTCAATTGGCTCCATCCATCTAAATAGGATCTAACACAGAAGAAGGAAATAAAGTAGGAGATTGGTGTGGGGTGCCAGGGAACACCTGGCATGGACACAAGTGGCATATCCTGACTGGTGTTTAAAAACATATCAGGATGAAGGCAATCTTGATGTTAAAGGTAGAGAAACTAAAAGGGATCATCCCCAGATCTGCAAAAGCCAAGAAGATGCCAGAAACAGCCAACAACAAAGATTCTAAACCCAGCTACGAGAGTCTGCTGTCTGCTGATGGGAAACACATGCCTTGTTATACAGAGACGGGCTTCTGATCTTCTCAGTCTATTCTAGGTACTAAAATAAGATGACAAAGGATGCTTTATGGCTCTTTCCAGATGCACCACAGAGCTTGCATCGCCAGCTGAAAAGGGTTCAGTGTGAATCTGAGTCCTGAACTACGGAGGAGAACCAAAGAGCAGGCAGGGTGGAAAGGTCAGCACCATGAGGTTCACTTGCACTTAGGATCTGCCATTGAGAGCCACAGAGAGGACAGACAGAGGATGAGGAAGACGAGTCAAAGCACCAACTAGCAGCCACTGGGTGCACAACAGCCTCAGTGCCCCAAACTCAACAGGGTCTGATTAGTGGGTCCAGGGAACTGGCAAGGAGGAGAGGGGAGAATAAGCCCTAGGCGAAGAATTAACTACTTGACCTTTGGCTGTAACTATGGATTCTGGCAGACAGAAACCTGACCGTTTGCTTCTGGCCAAACAGGTTGAGAAATATGTAATTTGTAATTTTCTCTTTCCCAGAGAAATATATGATTCTAAATTTTCTAGTAGATACATTAATAAGAAGTAATGAGAAACAATGGAAATTAATTTTGACATATTTTACTCTACCTGTATATTAAAATACTGATTAGGAAATCAATATAAAAATTATTAATGAGACATTTTACCTTCTTTATTAATGTGATAGTATTTTACATTTCTGGAATCCTCTTTGTAAGCTAGTGTGTCTTACTATTTTGTCACATCTGGTTCATACTATCAACATTACCACTGCTCACAGTGGCTACTTGTAGCCAGTGGTTACCTCGCTGGACAAGGCAATTTGTGGTTTGTATACACACCCTTTATCTTTTCTCAAATTTTTTAGTAAACAAATAAAAAATGCTGATGAATTTACAATCAACAGAAACTCTTGGAAAGGCAGGCAGAATATCAAATGCAGATATAGGAAAACTGGGACAACTGGGGAGCTTTTTTTTTTTTTTAACACTGTGGCAAAAGTTAAAGAAAGTTTGGGACAGGATGACCCTGTGTTCTCTGCTGAATGGTACAGCATGTATTTGCTACTGCGAAATGGAAGTCAGAGCCAGTCCCCTGTTAGAAATAAGTCAACAGAGCTTTTTAATACAGAGTAGGTGGGGCACTGTGTGTCCCCACCAAGGGACATACCACCTTATACAAGGATAGGGGGAGGAGGACTGCAACTTACCCAAGGAAACAGGCCCCACACTGGCCCAGCAATGCCACCTAAGATTTCTGTGTGGAACCACTTGAAATCCTTTAGTCATCTCCACATGACTTTGAAAGAATGAATGTAACTTCTTCGTCACGGGGATGCTAGAGGGACTGACTTTTGTGCTCCCTACTTCTGACAAGACAGGCTCCAGAGGAGGAAGGCAAATGGACTTCCCTGCTGAGAGTCACCTGGCACTCCAGCAATCCCTCAGGAGCCAGCTACAGTCTGCTTCCTCTCTTCTCCAGCTTTGAGCCCCTCACAGCTGCACCCAAAACCAAGAATATTCTTTTTCTCTTCAGATAACCCCCAAAGTTGTTTTGTTTGAAACTTTCACCTGTGAGAGAGCAAAAGAGCAGAACATTGACCCCTACGCCTGGAAAATGGAAGCAGATTCCTGTCTACCTCTCCGACTTCCTCACCCACATGTCCATACCTTCTTCTATTTTGCACTTTAGTAATACTACACAGCCAGTGGGCACTCCCTCCCTCTCATGCACCCACCCCCACACATACCCATGCACACACACACACACACACACACACACACGTGTGCACACACACACACAGGCACACCCCTTAAGAATGACAGAATAATGGTCATTGTTAACAGACCAGGCTATGATGACAAACCCAAATCCCACTGCTAGAAAGTGCTAGCTGTGTGACCTTGAGCAATTACTTGACCACGGTAAGTGAGCTTCCTTTTCTAAGAAACCAGGATAATGACTGACTGTGTACCTCACAGAGATGCGGAGATTAAAATAAGTTAATGCACTAAAATGAGTGCATTAGGAATTAAAATGACTAGAACTGAGTCCAAAGCACGCTTAGAACCACAGTAGGGATTGCTAGTATTTACAACACCATTATTCAGTAATCAATAAATGAAAGCTGCGATTAGTATGATTATTATTATTTACTCCTTCCTTCAAAGTTTACCTCACTCTGCAAAGATTTCCTGGTCACTCATCATACTAATTCCCTACTGCCACACACAAAAAATGGACCCACACACTGACACAGACCTGATGTCCATCCCATTTTTAAAATTTTTTTATCTTTTTATTGGTACATGATAATTATATATAGTAATGGGATTTGATATGCTGTATTCATACATGCATACAATGTGATCTATTGTATTTTCCACTACCTTCTTTTTCCCTCCCCCTCATTTGCTTGTTCTACTCTACTGTTCTCACTTCAACTTCTATTATTATTATTTTCTATTTCTGCTATTATTTCAATTAGTGCATCATACACACACACACACACACACACACACACACATATGATTCACTGTAATATGCTCACACATGGACATAGCATAATTTGGTAGATTTTTATTCCCTAGTACTTCCCCATGTCTTCCTATCCACCCTCCCTCTACTTTATTAGTCTCTCCTCTATTAATATTATTGAGATTCTGGTTGTTTTATTTCCTTCCCCTGCCCCCTTTCTCTCTAGCTTTTGCATATGAGAGAAAACATTCAACCTTTGACTTTCTGAGTCTGGGTTATTTCACTGAGCGTGATGCTGTTCAATCTATCCACTTACAAACAAATCCCAGAATTTCATTCGTTTTGATGGCTGAATATATACCACATTTTCTTTATCCATTCATCTGCTGATGGGCATCAGGGTTGGTTCCGTAACTTGGTTACTGTGAATTGCACTGCTATAAATGTTGGTATGCATGTGTCACTGAAGTATGTAGATTTCAGTTCTTTTGGATAACTAACTCTCATCCTTTACACAAGGGTATTGTGTATAGTTACTGTTCATGTGTTTTTCACTTCCCCTACAGCAATGCTTCTTAAACATTAACGAGCAGATGAATCACCTGGGGCAACTAGCTAAAATACAAATTTAGACTGAGAAGATCAGGGGTGGGGCCTGAGAGCCTGCATTTCTAACAAATTTCCTGATGATGCTGACACTGTAGGTCCCTAAACCACACTCTAAGAGGCACTATGTAGACCAAAGCTTCTCTAGAGCAATAGCTAGAGCTGTTGATGCTGGGTTCCAGGATTCATCACAATCCCTGGTACACAGTGGATGCTCAGCACAATTCAGCTGAACTGATGGAAATCATGCTACCTGTTCCTGGAGCTCACGCTTCCAGAACATGGGAGGTGCTTTGGAGCCAAGAAAACACTCTCAAGCATAATCACCACACCTTAAACTCACCCAAAAAACCATCCTTATTCAGGGAGCAACTCTGAGGCCTGAAAACACTGTGCTTAGGGTGCACCTTCCATGAGAGGCTAACATGAACTCAATTAGAAGTGGCACATAGTCAGAAAAGGAGGCTTTAAAGGAGTCACTAGGTTCGCTAGGGAAAATGCTCAGTAAGCTGCCTAATTAACTTTACCCAAGAGTGGAAAGGACTTCACTGGCTTGGGAGACAGCAAGCCATTCACCTGTCCACCTGTCCACCTCCCAGCAGACACAGGGCATGTCCAACATATGCTGACTAATATTTGGAGGTATGAAGAAAATAAACACTCTGTTGATATTACAAAATCATGCCTTTCCTTGGCCTCCTCAAGAGGAATGTAGGGGAGGGGAAAGCATGCCCTACCCCAGAATCAGAAGACCCAGATTTAAACCCTACATTTCATTTATATATTCACAGAGCACACAACATCATTTCAGGTTCTGAGGAAAGGCAAAATCCCTACCCTCATGTAACACCCTCTCAGAGAGGATAGCAGATGATGCACTGGCAAGCAACAGAAACACAATGTGTATGTGGTGCTAAGTGCTCAGATGGGAAAAGAAAGCAGGATAAAGTGACAGAGTGCCAGGGTAGGCAGGGTGGCATGAATGTGACTCTAAGGAGGTAAAATTTGAACAGAGATATGAAAGAACTGGAATGGACATAGCCATGCAAGTATCTGAAGGAAGAATGTTCCAGACATGCTTAAGAAACATCATGAGGCTGTTGTTGCTGGAGCCAAGTGAGGAAGGCAAGGAGAAAAGGAGAGGAGGATGGAAATGCAAAGCCAATGGGGTCCCAGAACCAGAGGAAGGGATTTGAGTATTCCTTTCTGAGTAAGACATAAACCTCTGGAGGGCCTGTGAGCAGGGGAGTGATGTGGTCTGATTGGCACTTTAAATGCACCGCTGCAAGAACAGGCAGTGGAGGGCAAGGGTGGAAGCAGATGGGAAGTTTTGCCATAAATAGTCCAGGTGAGAGGGGTGGAGAACCAGGAAGTGGTAACAGGGACTCCAACTGGATTTGCTGATAGACTGATGAAACAACCAAGGTGACACTTGGTTTGGGCCCTGAACCTAGTATAGCAAGCAAATAATTCACCCACAGATGCCCACATGCTAACCTCCAGCACCAGTATGTTATGTTCCACAGTAAAAGGGACTTTACAGACATGGTGAAGATGAGGATCCTGGCATAGGGAGATTAGTCAGATTAGCTGGGTGGGGTCAACATCCTCACAGGACCCCCATAAGGAAAGAATGAGGCAGAAGGGACATAGTCAGAAAACCAGATGTGCTGACGACAGCAAAAGTCAGAGGGATGTAGACCATGAGCAAGAGTGTGAGAAGGCTGTAGAAGTTGGAAAAGTCAGGAAACAGCAGTTCCCCCACAGCCTTCAGAAGGAACACAGTGCTGCCAAGCCGTGGTAGACTTCTGACCTCCAGAACTGTGGAATAATAAATCTATGCTGCTTTATGAAATAGCAGCAAAAGGAAACTAATGCACTTGGGTTCCCTGTATTGCCAGTTATTGAGACAGAGAGCACTGGGAAAGGAACGGGAATCGGGAGCTCTGCTGAGGTCAGGCTGGTTCTTTGGGGTCCGTTATCTCTCCAAGTAGAGACACCAAGTAGGCAGATGATAACCAACCCTGGAGCCTAGAGAAAGTAAAACTTGACATGACCTTGAACAAGTCCCTTCATTCCTGTGAGCAAATCTTCCTTGCCTACCTCAAGGAGTCAAGGAGACTTTTATGCAAGTGTTCAAAGTGAGCCACTAATATAAGGCATTTGTTATTCTGATAAATCAGCCTCTAACCCAAGATGGTGGTAGTGATTTCTCACAGAGACCTTTTAAAGTCTTCTGTCTCCACAAAGCTCATTACAACCCATCAGGCTCCACAGAATGTAGAGAGCAGCACTTAAAGCAATAAATGGCTACAATTTTCAGGGAAACACCTGATCACTCCAGATATGTCCAATTAATTGAACTGTAAGGAAAATCCCACCCTCAGCACTCTCACCACTGGCGACTCTCTCCTCCAGTCCAGCCTTGCCAGACTGTAACTGTGACAAGGTGACATCCAACAACCAAGCAATGGGCATGTGTATTTTATTTCCTGCTAAATGATTAGTGAGTTTGAAAGGGCCTCGGAGCCCAGTGAGACAAGCCCAAGCTCCCCCAAATACAGGATCTATTTGTCCATTCATTGCGCAACCATTTGCAGAGCTGGGGCTTATAGCCCAGTGCAGGACACTCCATGTGGTCTGGAACACAGGGCAGGCCTGTGGCCCTGCAACTACACTTCCTACCATTTCTCATCCACTCAGGAAGGAAGACATTTGTTCTTGATGAGGCTGGGTCCCTTAAGTGGCAGGTCCATCAATTACCAAACCAGTTTTATCATCCATGAACTAGGGTTACAATCCCTGGAGAGAGCTTAACATAGTGCATGGTACTCACTCAAAGCTCAGTAACTAGTTGTCTAAATCATTATAATTATTACTGCTTTTTTTAACTTTCACCCAATTTTTTTTTTAAATCGGTCAAAAATATGCCCTCTGAAATCTCCATTAGGACAGAGTAAGTCAAATCCTTCCTCCTTCAACAAACAGAATATTTGAAGACTTTCATCACCCCTCTTCCAGGGCAAACACAGCCAATTTCTTTCCCATTCCTCATATAACTCTCAGAACTCTTTCCTGTTCTCCTTGCTTTTTCTTACGTGTACTTGTGTTTTGCACAGTTCTCTTAAGATATGGCCCTTGAGGGAATGCAGTGGTCTGATCAATGTCAAGTATACTGGGACTACTATAGAGCAAATATTTAGCATTAAGGACTTACAATCATTGTTTCAATTATTCACCACAAAATTTCAAAGATCCATGACATAATCTAGTGTGAAACTTCACTTAAGTATAAATTTGGATCCTCCAGATGACACAGCCCGTGTCTGGAGTAGCTATTTAGGTCCCAAAGACCTAGCATTTTTCAGGCAACAAAACTTGAGATTTCCTCCATGTCCTTGGGTACAATAACACCCTTGAAGTGATTACAAACTCAGCTTCCTTACAAAAATTTGCCATTGAGCAAAGGAAATACTTTAGTAAAATTACATTCATATAAAAGGATTTGCACAAGAGACATGAGAATATTTAGAGAAATATGATTTGGGAAAAACAAGGAGCCATACAAATATTTCCATATTCAAAAGTTTGGAGGTTGGCAAAGGTCTCTAAACTGTACCTTTTGCAAATGTCATGTGTCCTCTGCATACAAATGAATGAAGTCAAAGAAAGCTCCAGGTCTCCTACCCAGGAAATAAGCAGGGTAGTCAGTTCAGCACTGAATTAGGAGACTGGCCCCTGGACTCACCCAGCACTGCCAGACACTGCCTGACCTTGAAAAATTGTGATTCTTTGGGATTTAATCTCCCTGCCCATAAAATGAGGACATTGGATTATATAAAGGATTCTCCCCACAACCCAACTTTTTTTTCTTCACTTCTGGGGCTTGAAACCCCAGGGCCTCAAACATGCTAAGTAAATACTGCACCACTGAGCTACATTCCCTGTCCTTTTTATTTTATCTGGAGACAGAGTCTTGCTGCCTCAGCCCCAAGAGTCGCTGGGCACATGCCCACCAGGGATTCTTAACCTGCCATCAAGAGACAGGTAAGTCAGGGGAGATGTTTACCAACTAAAGTTTTAAAGATATGGATATATATGTAAAGAGTAAAAGGGTAAAGGAGTCATAGCATTTACCAAATTCCAGATATTGGAGTAACTGTTTTACAAATATCCATAACAATTGCTGATACTTAAAAGCTTATTATGTGCCTCATGAATAATATTTTATTAAATCATAATATTCCCATGAAGTAGATACTATTATTGTCCCACTTTAACAATAAGAAAGCTGAAGTTCAGAAAGATAGATAACTTGGCCAAGTCACGATTTCTACATAGGGCTGAATCCCCAGAGCCCACTCCTGTCCTTTATATTACACTGCCTCCCAATTAGCTCTGACACTGGGTACCTTGACTAGTTGATTATCACACCACAGGTGGAATTGTCTTTAATTTGTGCATCCATAGGCTGGACTTCCTGAAAACTCAGTAGTGGTTGGCAGATTCTGTTCATTCATATTAGCAGGCCCGGAGACCGTCCAGCAGGAGTGGCCCTACCATTTGCAAACCTGCTTCCTCCGAGAACTGACAAGGCAGTAAAAACAGCATTAGGAAAATGAAGTTGCTCACACTTGCAAATGCACACATTTTAGGTTTATGCTGATATTATTGCTGTCTGCATCACCTTCAAAAAAGAAAGACTAGTGTGGATTATAAAGACTCAGAATACTACAGGTAAAAATTCATTTCTTATTAAGTTTTTATACTCAACCCCACAAATTACCTTGTTCAAGTGTTTCTGTTTATCCAGCAAAGTTCCCTTCTATTATGCTTCCATTCTTGAGAACCATGACACGAAATTAACTTTTCCTAATCCTTTGTATGTATCTTCAACCTAAAGTGGAAGACAATTGACTTTCCAAGAATCACCAAGTTTTGAGGCCTTTTAAAATCAGAAGATAAATCTGAAGCAGTATTATATATGTATACAAATACCTGCATACACAGAGAAAATCATTTTGCTTAGAAACAAAATTAACACTGGATAGTATAAACACAAAGTGGAGAAGATACATTTTTTTGGAGGACTATGATATTATAGAATCCAAGACTTGAATATATGTTGGAAAAAGCAAGAACGAGGGCCTGAAGCATGTGGAAGACCCAGGAATACACTTTCTCTCCCTGTCTGATTTCATCTCAGGTTCTCCATGGATTTGCTTTATTCCTCCATCTCGGCTCCGCTGGTCATTTGACAGAACACGACTCCATCAGCTCTTCACTTTGCAGGTCCTCTGTTTTAGCCACCAGGCAAAAAACTACCTTTTCTTTCTTAATTCCAGTTTCAATCCCCAAGGAACCAAGTAAGAAAAGACCCTAGATGGATCAACTGCAGTTGCGACAAAACCAGCCTGAAGCCATGTGGCTGCTTCCATGGTAACTATAGAGAGAGAATAACAGAGAAGCCATTTCCAGAACAGGAAGGGTGGCTGAGGGAGAGGTGGTCAGGCTGGAGGCCAATGCCTTAACATGTGTTCCCTGTACACCTTCCTGAGTTGGACACTTTTCTTAAGTGGGCACTTTTCCTATTTCATAGCATCCAAGGTCCTGACCATGACCCAGGAGCCTCAGGATGTGGCCCTGGCCTCTACTCTGCCCAGTTAGAGCACTCTCATCTTCCTGCACTCGGATCCAGCCACTGAGTTTCTCTTCATCTCTTCACAGATGGAGCCTCTTTTGAAGTCAAGGCCTTTATACAAGGTTGCCTCTGCTCTCTGCCCCCATCCACACCTCCTTTTAGTCTATCTTCTACCCCCTGGGGCCACTCTTCCAGAGCAGACTGTCACAACTGCAGGGACAGAGCTCAGCCGCTTCTGAGCTGATTTCTTTTTCTTCCCTATTATACAATAAGCTTAATGAGGGTAAAGCCTGCCTTTTCAGTTTGTATCTAATTCTGTAGTATCTAGTTCAGTACCTGTGATAGTAAATGCTCGAAAAGATTTAATGCATATTTTCAAATGAAAAAGGGAAGAAGTGAGCTAGGCCAAGTCCTGAACTTTCAAATGTTAATAGTACCCAAAAGGGAGGTGTGGTCTAGAATCCAACAAAGTACTTCTCACACCTCATTTTCTGACTCAAAACACTTACACAGACATGAACAAATTGGCAGGTGACAGCTGGCAAGGACAATACTAGAGGCATAAGGGGTGCTTTGTTACAACAAGGCAACCCTGAAAACAAAGTCAAACTGTGGCCCACCAAGAAAAACTCCTGTGCTGGAGGAGGCCAAGTGGGTGTTCTCATCACAAGTGATCTTCTAAAAACAGGTCATCAGCCACTCATCCGAAAACCAGAAATCCCCAAACATCAAGGTTCTTTTTAACCTACAATCCAAAAATATATCACCACACAGTCATTACTTACGACCCACAGCTCCCACTAAATGTAAATGACTCCTTCTGTGGTTTTAACACTAACTGTGGCTTTGGAACACAGTTGGCATATATTAAATTTAAATTCTTTCCCTTCAAATTGACATTTAAAAAAAATTACAACTACCCTAAATCAGTCATGAATCATACCAGGTGGTGAGATGGGGAGATAGTGGGGAGTGGGGATCTTCCCAGTTTGCTTGGAGATGCACTGAAATATATTGACATGTAGAAAAGTGTAACAAAAATAAGCTTAAGCTCAGTTAAATTTCCACTATGCAGTGCCTGGAAATAGATTTTAAAACATATTATACTTAACAAGGGGTCCTATAGTAGCAGTCCCATTCTAAAGGGTAAAGAACACAAAAGACAAAGCCTATCATTATTTTCAAGGTAAGACAAAGCTGCCACCTGGATTATTGGCTACTGTGGGTGTGGACTGTTCTGATTCTCAGCACACTTTGGACTCTCTTTAGGATATCTCCTCTACTAATCCAGCTTATGAATCCAGGACTGGAACCTACCATTTTCATACACTCCACAATCTGCCCCTTTCTTTGCCAGTTCTTTCCATGGAGGCTTCTTGTTTGACTACACAACTATAATTTCTTAAAAGTAACAGAGCACTACTTATATACTCTTTATTCAGTAAAATTCACATTTTGTAATCAGAGAAAATAATATGTTCATTGTAGAAACTAAATCTAAGAAAAAAATCAGAGAGAAGAAAATAGGCACCTCTCATTCTACCACTCAAGAGTTTTATTTACACTACTCTGGGCCTGGTGCAGGACACATAGTCCTCATTCCAGGAAAGAAATTGATAACCAACCACACAGGTAATAACTTTTGATCCTCATAAATGCTACCAATGTAAAAGTTCAGGATAGGATGCTATGAAAACCATGATGGGACCTATTTTTCTAGCTAATATTTTGATGGTCATGTTTCCTAAATTTTTTCACAGCAACTGTTGAGTATACGTTATTTTTTACCCAGTGGGGTTAGACAGTGCATACTGCTTTGCAAGAGAAAGTTCATTTGTCCTTTCCAAAGCTGTTTCACAAACAAGGGAGTTGCTTGTCTCAGAATATCCCTCAGAAATCCCAGGAAACAATGGATGGCAAGGGAGTCATCACTGAGTTACAATTGGCCACAGATGAGATCAAGGAACCGTGTTTTCTGTAGCTCTCTGAAGCAACCGAATAATCCCTGGCCAAAAGGGGGCCAGTATGGTGAGCAAGATGAGGTCATCACTTCATTTCAAAGTCACAGTGGAAAATACATAAGAACACATTCCAGATTATTCTTCTTTCTTCCTGGGTCTTGCAAATTCATTGAAAAGGCTTTATCACAGAGCTTGGGTTTGCTGATAAGACCTCCTAACAATATCATCTGGAAATCTCTCCAATCTGCCTGGCCCTATAAAATCTTGATAAGAGTGTCAGGGTTTGCAAAACTCTATATTCAATGGAAATTTAAATAACTAAGACATCTACAATGTTCTAGGTGGGGCTGTGAGGTATTCTGTCACTTCTGCCTACAGAATTTTGCTTTCACATTTGCTACCTGTTTCACCCATTCCCATTAACAAAGACACAAAATCTCAATATTTTTTTCCATTTCCACAAAAATAATTCTCTCAAAAGCCATTTGTGAGTAAAGTGTAGAGTTACTAAAGAATGGTAATAATAATAACAAACCAGATAGCAGAGCACACAGCGAACAACTTGAAAATCTCACAGCAGACATCACAGTCCCTTCTAAGTGTCCCTTATTGGTCTTTTAGGACACAGCATCCAGTCTTCTGCCATTTCTCCCAAGTCCCTCTCACCCCCTCTCTTGTCTCTGCACCTCCATTTTCTTTTCCACCACTGTCCAGAGTTGAACAAAACACAAATTCCCTTCACTTTCTCAAGTACAAAAGATTACCCATCTCTTTTGTGGCTTGGGTCCCCACACACCAATATTTTCAGTGTCTTACCATCTACTCCAAATGACCGATCACTTATAGTTTCCCAAACAAAGGCAACTCTCTCAGGAAAAGTCTGGTGCCAGCTGTTAAAATTATACCATTTTCTACTTTGTCTTTTGGGTCTGTAAAGACCAAAAACCATGATGAGGCAGTTCTGCTACTCCAAGAGCCCCCACTGGTGTATATGTGAAATCTGTCTACACAGCCTGCTCTTTCAGGACTCAATTTTGTCCTTGAACCCTCAGATCTAGAAAAATACTTACAGCCAGGTGTATTGGGGCAGGCCTGTAATCCCAGTGGCTCCGAGCCTGAGGCAGGAGGATTGTGGGTTCAAAGCCTGTGTCAGCAACAGTGAGGAAAGAAGCAACTCAGTGAGACCCTGGCTCTAAATAAAATGTAAAATAGACCTGAGGATGTGGTTCAGTGGTCAAGTGCCCTTGAGTTCAATCCCCAATACCAAAAACAAAAAAAAGAAAAGAAAAATACTTAGAGATTATCTAACATGACCCTCTAATTTTACAGAAGTACAGCAAGCTGACATTCCCACAGTCACAGTGCAAGTTAGCAGCAAGCCAGACTTTCACATGTCCTCATCTCTCCCAGAACCGTCCTATTAACAAGGGTTCTTCAAGTGCATTTATGAGCTCACAGAGTCACAGTATTAATGCAGACAATTCAAAAAGGACAAAGCACAAAATGTACATGCTTATGCTTTTAATATATTTAGGTACTGATTTCTACATCCTGTGTAAAGGAGGTAAAGCCTTCTATGTCACAATAAGTAATAAGTGACCCTGAGACTATCAATATGCAGGTTTCACAACATCCTTTTGTGAACAGTAAGTATATAAGGTTTAGGAACTGAGATCCATTTCTTTCCTGAGAACAGGATTCCAGGAAAGGAAGTGGTGTGTGGAATATTTGGATACTAGAAAAATGGGAAACAATTAGAATAAGCTCTTTGGACAGAAGAAAGAAAAAGAGGAACTGAGAACAGCCAGCTTACAGGCTTCCATCCAGATACTCAACAAACAAGTAAACAATTAAGCTTCCATGATAATTCCCCGCTCACTGCATGGTCTTCTCATTGTCTGCCTTTGAAAAATGAATGTGCAATTTAGTACATGTTCAAATACTGGCCTGTTTTCCATGGAAATTTACCTTAATAATTTGTTAGTAAAGGAAACAATAGAAGAGCAATGTGATCCATCCCTAAACCTATGCTTGAAAGAGCACACTCCCCAGCCTAATTCTCAGCTAGCATTGCTTAACTTTCTTCATCAGTTCCTACATGATTTCCCATCTTGGTTTTCAGGGAAGAATGACTTCACCCAAAGTGTGCACAAAAGCCCAGACTCTGTGTGGTGCCCTGGCAGACAGGCAATGCCAAGAGCAAGCAATGCAGATTTGGCTTAGCCTTTGTGCTCTGCCTCTGAGCCTGAGAACTGACCCACCGGGCCAGATGGAAGCTTGGCTATACACATGCTACATCAAAACTATCAGGCATGGATCAGGACACACAATCCCCTGAAGACTTTGGGCAAGAGGAGATGGAACTTGGCTGTTTCTCCTTTGAACAGAACATTCCAAAATAACATAAAAAGCATATAGGTAGCTCTAGACAATGAGCCCCCTTGACCAACTATGCTACAGCTGCTAACAATAATGGACCAACTCCCTGCCACTGTGTTTCATGCCCTTCTACCCTCAGGTCAGTTTATAGGAGGCTTTGATTTTCTACATGGAAACAGTACCACTTTAGTGCAGAAATTCTCCATTACTCTTAATGAGGAGGGAGGAATGGGTGTGTAACTAGGAGGAAAGTCAGCCAAAACAAAAACACAAAACAACAACAACAAAAAGAACCTGTGTCTACTCTTTTTTGCCATTAGACCACTCATATTTGTGCTGATGGAAGTCACACCTATCAAGTCAACAACATAAACCACAATAGCAAGTGGGGCCTACTGACTGCTGTTCTCTCCCTGTACTCTCAGACTCCAAGTTATATACAATTCCTCCCAGGAACACAGAGGCTGCACCAGATCTGTCAGAAAAACAATAAATCACCTAATTAAATAATATGAAAACACAGTCATAGTGTGGCAGCTCTCTGATTAGCTGTCACAGTGCTGCAAGCAAGGAACCCCAAAAGGAAAATGCTCCTTTATTTTAGATGTGAAAAATTTCATTTTCTTCAGACAGACAGACAGACAGACACACACACACACACATACACACACATACACCCCTACAGATTTAAGAACTCACTGTACTGGTATTTTTTCACAATGACCAAGACTTTTGCAAATACCTAACCTATTTGTATCTATTATTGATATTTTCTTTTTTCTACCTCCTACAATATTTGTTTCAATCCAGGGATTTAAATTTCCCATAAAATATTTTAGACACCCTCTACACCAAGGCTCAGACTGCAATTGGCATGAAGATGGAAGCTTTTGCTAAAGATACCTTGTTGACCAGGACTTGTTAACATAGTTACTTTATTTTTCGTAACCATCTCATAAAACTTCAGTGAGAAGCATACAGAACTTGATGGAACACACAGTTCCATCAAGTCTGGACTGAGTTTCTATCTGTGTTCATAATGAAAAAAAGCCTTGATGGTGATATTAGAATGTGATTAAACAAGGATGGGGCACATCACAAAGCTAGGTTTTCCAGCTCGGGTCCTCTGGAGGGCTGCAGAGGATCTGTGAATTCCCTTAAATTGCTTCTGAAACTGTTTTATGTAAGTTTTATGTTATGCAAGACCCTGCATACTAAGAAAACAGGGATAATACCACAGATGAACATTTTTAAGGTGAGATAATACAATCCTGGTATCAAGAGAGAATAATACAGTGGTTAAGAATGACAAACGTTGCATAATGTGGGGGGGAAAGATGGCAAGAATGGAGGAAAGATAGCTAGCATAGAGAGAAGGGAGGGGTGGGGGCGGGTGGGGGGAAAAATTAATAACAGAGTGTGTGACAGATACCATTGCCCTGTGTAAATGCATGAATGCACAGATGGTGTGACTCTACTTTGTGTACAACCAGTGAAACAATAGCTGTACTCCATTTGTGTTCAATAAAAAAAAAAAAAAAAAAAAAAGAATGACAAACATGACTCGATGGGCAGACTGATCTGGGGTTGAGGCCAGCTGCAACTCCTCAAAGTGTGAGCTTGGGCAAGTTACATCCTTCACTTCACTCCTCAGAGCCACTGTTTACTCCTCAGTGAAATAGTGATAAAAATGGGACATATAGGTCAGATCTCATTGGATTATTGACTATTGTGTGATAAAATGAGGATGCAATTAAAAACCAGTGAATTTGATGGGTACTTATTACCAATAGCTGCTATCATTCCCATCAGCCATTGTACTCAGTGGGTTAGTCAGGGAAGAAGTTAGTCAGGAAAGTAGAGCTCAGTTCACCTCCGACTTGAAGAAATGTAAGTGCTGCAGCTATAAACCAGCAAGGAAAATTCCCTGCATGACCAATTAAACCCTACCCAGTTGCTGAAGACCTGAGTGAAGCCTGTGTTTCTTCCCACAAAGTCATGACGGGAGCATGTGACCATGACTATCCTGGCTCACAGGAAGGAAAAGAAAGAAGTTAATTTCTCAGGCAGATAGCATGAAAATGTCTTCAGGCTATTTAGAATATATGAGTCTTGGACAAAGGGAAATACATGTCTGTGTCCACATCTCAGGGCGAGTGCCCCCACAACACACTTCGCCAGCTGGGGAACACATGGGATGGACCACCGTTTTATTTAGATAAATTTTACTTGGAATTTTGATGTTATTCTTATTATTATTATTTTCTTCCATTCCCAAATTAACATTTCTCATATTCAAACTATGGATTTTTCTGTTTGTTTAATTCAAAAAGAAAAAAGAATGTATTATGCTGCTGCTGCTCTGCGTCTCCCCATCCAGTGAGGTGAGCTCTGGGAAACTGGGCTGCTCAAAGCCCTGGGGGTTAGCAACAAAATACATGGATGACATGAAGCCACCAGGCCCAACGTGCAGCACTGAAGTCAAAGCACAACATCCAAGAAGCATATGTAGGAAGGGAAATAGCACAGTTTCCAAGGTTATTTTAACTTATCCAAACTGCTCTGTCAGTCCCTCTTGTACCCATTAACATTATTCAGTTCATACTCATGGAATGAGGGCCAGAGAGAAAACAAGGCAATTTTGCTCTGAAAGAGAATGATCTGTTAACAATAACAATAACAATGATTTTTAATCTTACACATAAAGCAATTAATTAAAAGAAATTCCCACTTGCTTTCATTATCATCACCATCACAACAAAAAAAATAACATGATTAATTGACTCTTATGATGTTCCAGCCTAGGTGTTTCTGTAAATACAAATTCTGAAAGTCAAATACCATTGTTGTTATTTGACAGAGGAGAAAACTGAGCCTCAGAGAGGTTAAGAATCTTCCTTATGCCACAGAGCTAGCAAATAGCAGAGCAAATACTTGAACAAAGATCAGTTTGACTCCAAAGCTCAGCTTCTTTCTAAGTTACCTTACCTGACAATTCTTTTTCTCTATCGGGTGAAGAATTGTCTCTCATAAAAATAAGCTAATCTTTCCAGTTTAAAAAGAATGAAAGAAAATTGTTTGAGGTGGTACTTGTACAATAATTTTGGAAATATAATAGCCAGATGATAATGGCACCAGCAATCCAGGATATATTTTATAGAGCTGTTAATATATGCCTGGAGTGGTCAAAGGCTTTGCCATTCACTCACGGCAAGTAGTAATGGCCAATAAAACCTGCCTTGTCACATCTTAATGCCATATTAGATCATCACACATAATGAAATGTTTTCAAACTACAGTGTTATCAGAAGAAAGGAAAAAGCGGTGGTTAAACAAGCGAGCAAGTTGAGGAGCAGGCCCTGAGCTGGGACCTTGCTTAACTCTACTATGCTCTCTTATAACCTACAGCACATCCCAGATCTCAGGATCTCAGCATCTCCATCTCTAAACTGAGGTTTACCATGAGAGGACCCTTTCAAGCTTCAACAGTCTTTGGTTCTTCAGAGAATTTACATTTTTTCCACAACAGCTCAAGAAGCACAAACCAGGCACCAGGTGCAGAGGACACCACAGCCACCAGGCCGAAGCCCCTGGTCTGACGCTGGAACTCAGAGGAAATGGAGGTGAGCAGACTCTGTTCTGTTTCATAACTTTCTCTTCTTTTACATCACAAAAAATTTCCATGCAAATATAACACAATCTTGATAATGGTTGAATTTGGGTGTTGATATGGAAAGGGGGTTCCTCTCACTAATTCTTCCTACTTTTGTGACATCCGAATTTATTAATCATAAAAATTTTAGAGGAGAAGAGCTTTGGAGAGACTTCTGCTTTTGACAATGACCTGCTAGGTATATCAGGTAAACCTTCCCATCAAAGACAAGTAGGAAAGAAAAACAAAATACTTATTAAATGCTTTAAAACATGTGAAAGTTAACAAGATTGAAGGATGGATAAAAGCATCAAGCCAGGATCAGGGAGAGGGAGAAATCTAGAGAAAACCTGGCATTTAGAACCTGTTTTCCCACTATGAAGTTTTAAGGATTAAAGAAATAGGAATTTGTGTTAAGTCCTGCTGAAGATGGAGAACAGACCTGAGCATACCACGTGTTCTGGACTGGGATCCCCATGTACCTGCACCCTGAGCAGGAAGGGAGAACAGATGGCTATTAGGCCCTCACAGAGGACTAAGGACCATCTTTCTACTATCTAGTCTCTAAAACTGAAGCACAGTGCTTCCAGAAAGCTAGTACTGCACGTATCAAATTCTATCTGTAAAACACTATACACATATAATCTCACACAATTACAAATACCCAAGCACATGGAGAGATAATAAGATATAAACAAAGACCAGCAGAAATAACAGAAATAGAAACACACCCTTTTTTCCTTTATTTCTAGCTAACTTATCAACAGGAATAAAGGAAAAAAGGGTGTGTTTCTGTTTCTATTTTTGGAAAAACATATAGCTAAATTAGGGATGCTGAGAGGAGGCGCTGATCTTGGATTATCGATATGAATGCAATCACATCTCTATAAAAGAGTGGCAGGATTTTAAGACAGACACACAGAGGAGAAAGTAATGTGAAGACAGAGCAGGGAGATGTGGCCACAAACAAATGAATGCCCACAGCCAGCCACCAGACACTAAGAGGCAAGGAATGCATTCTTCCCAGAGGTCCAGAAGGAGTGTGGCTGTGAATGCCTTGACCTAAAGGTCTCCAGAACTGTGAGAAAATATAGAAATATAGGCTGTGTGGTTTTTTGGTATTTTGCTGTATCAGTCCTGTGAAACCAATATAAATGGTAAACTCAAAAATGAGAGTCAAATGGAAACTTGAGACCTAAAAACATATTAACTAAAATTAATAATTTATTTGAGTTAGAATAGACACAGTCAAAGCAGGAATTAGAAACCAGAAGAAAACAACTAGAATAAAGCACAGAAAAACAAAGGGATGGGAAAAAACAGGATAAAACACATTATTGGATTTGGTGAGAAGGTATACAGCACATATGTAATTACAGTCCAAGGAGAAGAGGAGAGTGAGTGGGCAAAGCAACATGGGATAACATAATAAATAGGTGAGAACTTTCCCAAGCCGAAGAATATATCAGGCCTCACAAAAGCCAAGACAAGGAGCCCTAAAAACTTCAAGCAGGATATATAAAAAGAAAACTTCATCTAGGCTCATTATAATAAAACTGCTAAAACTACAAAGAGAAAAAGCTAAAATCAGCCTACAGGAGAAAAAGGAACAAAAATTACATTTTTAGCTAACTTATCAACAGAAATAAAGGAAACCAAAAGTAAGCAAAAAATCTTTAAAGTGTTGAAAAAACATAATTAACAGTCTAGAATTCTATGCCCAGAGAAAATATCCTTAAGAATGATGGTGAAATAAAGCATTATAGATGAACAAAAGCTGAAAGAATTTGTTAGCTAAGACCTCCAATAAAGGAGGCAGTAAGGGGTGCTCTCCAGGCAAAAAGAAAATGATCCCAGGTGGAATATCAGACGCAGGAAGTAAAGAGCAAAGAGAAGGAATACAGGAGCAAACCAAATGCACTCTGCTGGAATACAGCAGTAAGTAAAAATGCCTGGGGCCTGTGGAGGGAAAGGGGCAAACACACACCAGCGACATGTAAGCCAGAGAGAAAACTGCCAGGAAGTTTCTAAGACAAAAACCAAGCATGCACGCCGTAATTTCTAGTGTAAGCACCAAAATAAAGGAATGCAAAACTTGCAAGCTCATAGAAAGAGTGGAGGGGCTATATTATAAAAATCATAACGACGGCTCAAAAGAAGGGAGGGAAGGAGGAGGAACAGGAACATAGAAAAAGAAGAACTAAAAGAAATTAATAAGATTGTAAATTTCAGCCCAACTATATGTGAGGTTACATTAAAAGTGAACTAAATGTTGCAATCAAGACAACCAGGACCATGGTGAAGCTCAGTGGTAGGGCACTTGACTAGCATGTGCAAGGCCCAGTTTCAATCCCTAGCACCTCAAAAAATAAAAAATAAAAAAAGACAACTATATGCTGCATACAGGAGACACACCTAAACAATTAGGCTAAAGAAATGTGAAAACTAAAAAGATTAATAATTTATATATATAAAGATTAATATATATGAATATATACAGCACATATACATATATGCATGCACACACACAGGCACATGCCAGGCAAATCCTAACAAAGGCAGTTGGTATGGCTTTGTTAGTATCAGATAAAATAGATATTAAGAAAAAAAGTCTTAATGAGGTATATTGAGAGTCACTTTGTAGTGGAGAAAAATACAAGTCTACGCTCATGGAATGAAATTTTAACAGATCTCTCTCAGAAACTTAGAAAACAAAAAAGACAAATCAATAAGAATATAGACAATTAGAAGACCATAAATTAGAAGACCATAAACAGCAACGTTGACCAAATAGACATGTATAGAACTCTGCACACAGAACCAGAAAATGCCCATTATTTCCAAGCACACAGGAAATGTACAAAAATAGGCCATATGCTATGAAAACAAACATATCTCAACACATTGCAAAGCAGTCATCAATGCAAGGTATGCCCTTTGCTCACAAGGCTATGAAGCTAAAAATGAAGAGCAAAAAAATGGCTAGGAAATCCTCAGCAGAAATTAGAAAACACTCTTAGCTGAATGATAACAAGATTATTTCATACAAATCATATAAAATGATTTTATAAAGTCATATAAATGATTTCATAAAACTGCATTGTATCCTACAACAAAACCAGTACTTAAAAGGAAATTTGTTTAAAATCTATATTACATAACATGAAAACTGAGAATCTACAAATCAAGACTTTCATTTTAAGACTATTATAAATATCAACAAGTTTCAAAGAAAGTAAAAACAGGAAAAGAAAAACGACAAGAGCATAAATGAAAAAAATACACACTATAGAAAATTAACAATTAACAAAGGGAAATATTAAAAATAAAATACTAAACCTTTTGAAAGACTGATCAGGAAAAGATAGCATTCAAAATACAAAAGGTGACCTCTGCACAGATCATGCAGGCATCAAATACATAAGAAGGTGATATGAACAAATTAATGCTAATAACATGAAAACTGAGATGCAATGGTAAAGTTTGAGAAAAACAAATCTCACCAAAATGGACCCAAAGAGAAAAAGAAAATTCAAAAACACAAATAGTCTTAAACCTATTGAAAAACTATAATAAATGCAGTAACTAAGAAATGGAATGAACCCAAGTGCCCATCAAGTGACTGATAAAGTAAATGTGGTATACATACACAATGGAATATTATTCAGCCATAGAAAGGATTAAAGGATTAAATTCTGTCATTTGCAACTGCATGGTTGGAACTAAAGCCATTATGTTAAGTGACATAAGCCAGGAATAGAAGAACAAATACCACCTGATTTTACTCATACATGAAATAAAAACATTGATCTCAGAAATTAAGAGTAGAATAGTAGTTATGAGAGTCTGGGGAAAGTAGAGTGGAGGTAGAAAGGAGGAAAAATTAGTCAACAAGTACTAAGGAGAAATAAGTTCTGGTGTTTTGTTATATGCTAGAGTGACCACAGATAATGATAATAACTGTATATTTTTAAAAATATGGTAAAAAGGATTTTGAAATTTTCAACAGTAAAAAATGATAAGGATTTGAGGGCATTGATATGCTTACACTAGGCTGAACATTACACAATTATACATATGCATCAAAATATCACACAGCACCCCAAAAGTATGTATAATTCTTATGTGTCAATAAAAATTTTAACTAAGGTACATATAAAAAAGACAAATCTAGATATAGACCTTACATCCTTCTCTAAAATTAATTCAAATGAATCATAGGCCTAAATATGAAACACAAAACCATAGATTCCTAAAGAATAACATAGGAGAAAACATAGAGGACCTTGGGTATGGCAATGACCTTTTAATTGCAACACTACAGGCTTGATCCATGAGGATTGATAAATTGGAGTTTAATAAAATCAGAAATTTCTGTTCTGTGAAAGACATTGAAAAGAGAATGAAAAACAAGCCACAAACTGAGAGAAAATATTTACCAAAGACTTATTAGGTAGAGGATCATTATCCAAAATATATAAAGAACTTTTAAAACCCAGCAATAGGAACAAAAACAAACCAATTAAAAAATTGGTCAAAGACCTTGACAAACATTTCACTAAAGAAGATACACAGTATGTGAAAAGATGTCCACATCACATCGCCAGGGAAATGCAAATCAAAACAATATGATACCATTATACACAGATTGGCCAAAATCCATAATACTCAAAACACCAAATACTGATAAGGATGTGGAGCATCAGGAGCTCTCATTCATTGCTGGTGGGACTGTCGATTGGAACACAGTCTGGCAGTTTCTTACAAGCCTAAACATATGATTCAAACACTGACACTCTTTGGTATTTAACCAAAGAAGTTGAAAACTTTTATATACACACAGAAGTCTATACACACATTTACAGCACTTTATTATACACACAGAAGTCTATACACACATTTACAGCACTTTATTCATAATTCACAAACTCTGGAAGTAACCAAGGTATCTTTCAGTAGATGAATGGCTATATAAACTGGAGGACATTCAGACATCAGAATGTGTTCAGTACTAAAAAGTGAACTACCCAGCCATGCAAAGACAACTGCATCTTGCTAAGTAAAACAAGTCAATCTGAAAAGGCTAACTACTGCATGACTCCATGTAAACGGCATTCCAAAAGCAAAAACTATGGAGACAGTAAAAGGATCAGTAGTTTATAGGTATTAGGAGAAGGGAGGGATGAATAGGCAGAACACAGAATTTTAGGGCAGTGAAACCACTCTATATAATATGATAATGATAGATATATGTCATTATACATTTGTTTAACCCTGTCCAATGTGCAACACCAAGAGCAAACCCTATGTTTTCTATTATATGCAGAAGCTAGAGAGAGAAAAAAAGAGATAATAAACAAAAGGATTCCACAAAATTAGAAGGGAGAACATTAGAATAGAGGAAGGGAATTGAGGAGAGAAGAGAGAAAAAGGGGATGTACTAGGGAATAAAATCAACTGAATTATGCAAATGTGAATATAGGACAATCAATTCCACTTTACATATAATTTTAATGCCCCAATTAAAAAAAATGAATAGAAAGGAGACCAGTAGAGGAAAGGAAAAGGGAAGGTACTGGGAAAATAAATACAGCAAATTATGTTATGTGCATGTATGAGTATGTCACAATGAATTCTAATACTATGTATAATTATAATGCGCTAATAAAAACATTTTTAAAAGAACAAACCCTACAGACTTTATATGATCATGATATGTCAACAAAGGTTCATCAGCTATAACAAACACACCACTCTGGTGGAGTGGTGCTGGTATGGGGATGTTGTGCATGCCTGCAGGCAGGGAGTATATGGGAACTCTAGGTTTTTCTCTGAACCTAAAGAGTCTCTAAACAATAGTCCATCAAAAAGAGTAATGCTAATTTAAAACCTTACACAAAGAAAACATCAGATCCTGATCCTGATGACTTCACCAGAAAATTCTGTGAAAAATTAAAAGAATGTTGACAATTCTCAATACCTCCAGTGAATAGAAAAAGCAAATACATTTCCTAATTCACTTTAAGTATAATCTGCATAACCAAACCCTGACATGAATTTTGTGAGGAAAGAAAATTTCAGGTCTACCTTGCTCATGAACATAAATATTAGAAGCTTAAAAAAAATACTAGGAAACCAAACGCAGCAAAATATAGAGATATCAGAGATCCAAGATGGCGGAATAGAGGAGATCGCATTCTGGGCTGCTCCCTGGTGTGAAGCTTCTCCACAGGTGGGCGAACAAAAAAAGGGTGGGGGTACTTTACTGGAACCTAAAACTGGACGTTCAAAGCATATCCAGGACACAGGAAGTTGGATATAATAAAATAAGGAAGAAATCCCCAGTGTCACAGCCATTGTCACAGCCAGGCCAGAAATTCCAGCCAGAGAGGTCCCTCCATGAGCACAGTAGAGGGATAAGGGAATTAAAGGAACTCCCATTTTTGAGAGGTCCAAGGCGTTTCTGGGTACCAAGCAGTTTAGAGACCAAGGACTTTGCCCAACAAACCTGAAGAACTTGCTACACAATATCTGAGTGTGGAGAAAGAAGCCTCCATCTCTCCAGTGGTGTGCAGAGGACAAAAGAAGGAACCATTCTGCAGCTGCAGCATGAGGGCCAAGAACTAAAGAAACCGATTCCTAGCAAACTGGAGTTTGGCCCAAAATCCAGGCCCAGTAAACACACTGTACAACAGAGTGTGCTTAAGGACCAGAAGAAAATCAAATGTGGAGAGAGGTTTACACAGGGGACAACTGGTCACAGAAACCCACCCAGCTCTACCACTCCCCCTCAAATCCGAGGACTGGCAGGGAGAGACACATTTGTTTGGGAACTCAGAAGGATGGAGGCAGGAGAGATTGTTTGGAGATTGAACCTGAGACCAGGAAACATGGGGTCTGCAGGTGACATAGGGAACTAAGAATTGGCTCCCCCACCACACACCTGGGGTAAAGTCCTCCAACGTGGACCAGCAAGCACTGGGCACTGGAGGTGCGCTGATAGGAAATCTCCTTACCAATTGGCATTCAGTGAAGAGCCTGGCCCTGCCCCCAGGAATTCTGCCTACAGGATTACCTCTCTCACTCCAGCAATCCAGAGAGTGGAACATCACACTCCAGAAGACCCCACCTAAAACTGCTGAGGAAAGAAGCTGAGAATATTTTGAACTCCAATGGAAAGAATTCTTTAACTTTTCATCAAGATTTTTTTAAAAATTCTTCACTGTTTGACTGTGACCTTAATGGTACATGGATGTGTATACAGTCCCCCCCCTTTTTTTAATCTTCTCATCTCCAGTATTTTTGAAGCCAATTATTTTACATGGATTAGTTTTTTGTGAACTGGGATATTTGATTAGTATATTTCAGTTTTGTATTTTTTTAATTTAAATTTTTGCTTATTTTTTTTCTCCTACCTGTTTCCCTTCTCTCTTTTCTTCTCCTAACAGCCAATCTCTATTGTTCTCCCTTTCACTCTTCCTTTAATTTCTTACTTCTGTCTTCTCTCCTTGTCCTTCATAATCATTGCATACTATATCACTTCTGTTCTCTCCCTGTTCACAATTTGAAATTATAAACCCTTTGCAAACTAGCTATTTTTATTACAGGCATAATTGATCATATCATTTCTGTTTATTGTAATAACTGACACTGTAGACATCAAAGTGGGAAATATTTGGTTTAATACTGTAAATTGTTTGCATTGGTTGTTGTTATTATTTGTCTCCCCCTAAACAGTAAGATACTAGAAACCTTCAGGGACACTATAAGTCCACAGGGTAGAAACTCTACTGCCTTAGATCTATACAGGGTAGAAACTCTACTGCCTCAGATCCATACTGTTAGATGGGTAGACACACAAACAACATGAAAAGCAAGGGAATAAATCACCCCAAGCAAACCAAGATACTCCAATAACAGAAGCCATCAATACCACAGTAGAAGAAATGTTAGAGAAGGCATTTAGTATGTATATAGTTAAACTGATCTGTGAAGTAAAGGATAATGTAAGAGCAAATACAGGTAACAAAAGATCACTTCAATAAAGAGAGAGAGATTCTGAAAAAAATCCAAACAGAAATCCTTGAAATGAAGGAAACAATAAACAAATTAAAAATTTGATAGAAAGCATCACCAGCTGACTAGACCACTTGGAAGACAGAACCTCAGGCAATGAAAACAAAATATAATCTTGAAAACAGAGTTGACCACAGAGAGAAAATGTTAAGAAACCATGAACAGAAATTCCAAGAACTATGGGATAATATGAAAAGACTGAATTTAAGATTTATTGGTGTAGATGAAGGTACGGAGATACAAACCAAAGGAATGCACAATCTTTTCAATGAAATAATATCAGAAAATTTCCCAAAGCTAAAGAATGAAATGGAAAATCAAATTCAAGAGGCTTGCAGGACTCCAAATGTGCAAAATTACAACAGACCCACACCAAGGCACATTATAATGAAAATGCCTAGCATACAGAATAAGGATAAA